>CM037795.1:12940685-12990685 GCA_021229015.1 Solen grandis
GAGCTGGGTCGTAAATCGTAGCTCAACCATTCAAATAAACCATTATAAATGGTTGAGCTGGATCGTAGATCGTAGCTCGACCATTGAAAACTTTCATAGAATGGTTGAGCTGGGTCGTAGATCGTAGCTCAACCATTCAAATAAACCATTATAAATGGTTGAGCTGGATCGTAGATCGTAGCTCAACCATTGAAAAAGTTCACGGAATTCATTTGTCGGAAAAAAAATGCTTTCGTCGGGAAAAGAGTTTCCTTCGAAAATCTTTGTACTTGTCGGGAATATCTCATTCGTCGGAAAAGTTTCCGTCGGGAACTTTTTCAATGGTTGAGCTACGATCTACGATCCAGCTCAACCATTTATTTTGGTTTATTTGAATGGTTGAGCTACGGTCTACGACCCAGCTCAACCATTCTAAGAAGGTTTTCAATGGTCGAGCTACGATCTACGACCCAGCTCAACCATTCCGCGAACTTTTTCAATGGTTGAGCTACGATCTACGATCCAGCTCGACCATTCTATGAAGTTTTCAATGGTCGAGCTACGATCTACGACCCAGCTCAACCATTTATTTTGGTTTATTTGAATGGTCGAGCTACGATCTACGACCCAGCTCAACCATTCCATGAACATTTTTAATGGTCGAGCTACGATCTACGATCCAGCTCAACCATTCCATCAACATTTTCAATGGTTGAGCTACGATCTACGATCCAGCTCAACCATTCTATGAAAGTTTTCAATGGTCGAGCTACGATCTACGATCCAGCTCAACCATTTATAATGGTTTATTTGAATGGTTGAGCTACGATCTACGACCCAGCTCAACCATTTATTTTGGTTTATTTGAGTGGTTGAGCTACGATCTACGACCCAGGTCGACAAAGAAAATTAGTTATAGTGTTGATTTACGATCTACGATCTACGCGCTAACTTCACACACCTTATTTAAGTAAGGGCTGGAAAGGGGTGAAACTTTCACATTTTATTTTAGGAAAAAATAGCAAGCAGTGTAAAGAACAATACATGCAAAAGAAACTAAAAAGCTAAACTAAAAAAAGCAAAGTTTAACATGTACAGACTGAGAAGATGATGAAACGTTGTTTTTTTTTTTTAAAAAAAAAGGGGAAAAACAAGACAGGATATGTTTACTTTTATTTTTAACAAAAATATAAGGGTATTAATATGAATTGACGATACCATGTTATTATACATATTAGGATAGTTAAACAAGGGGTGGAGTTTGTATTTATATAATAAATGACATATATACGTGTAATTAAAATGGCCAACTTAACTACAATAAATAAGCTGAAATAGTACTTGTAATGAAATGTATCAGGATAGTTTTATAAAAGAAATATTTCTTTGATTAGTGGTAATGTGATGAGTAATACATTTCCCAGTATATTAGTGAGTAATGATCATGAATAAATAAGTAAGACGGCTCTGATGTTATTGTGAATTGCATTAAACTCCCGTCATTTCCTGTTTTTGCAGCGATTCAAAGTTATACAGTTGAACATGTATAATCTGCCACCTGTATTAAATGGTCAAAATGCATTTAGCGGTCAATTTTGATATTACCAAACTATAGGAATTTGCTATATATTTAGCCTTCACTCAGCGGCCACCTCTGTCAAGCGATCACTTTCTCTTGTTCCCATCACTAACCGCTTAAGACAAGTTTGACTGTATTCCCAACGCTTGTAATTCATTTCAGTGGCGTTTTGCATGTTTATGTTTCAATGTAGATAGTTGTATCCTATTAATAAGTTGTTGAGACAAAAAGTAGCCTCATTAAAGGGAGTTAATAAGTACGAGTTAATGCCCTACCTAAGAGACGATAAATGGCCACGGGATTTTCTTTTGGCAGCCTTATTAGAACGCCCCATATGTCTCATTCTCTGACGTTTTCTCTTTCTTTTCCGTTCCAGTTTGTCCACAAATCGAGTGAATTTATCTAACTGCTTTTTGTTTTTGTTCATTTTCTTCAGTATGTGTTGCTTTTCACATCTGTGCTTCATATCTTTGTATCGACATTTATTTAGTCGTGCTGTCCTTCAATAAAAAGAGGAGTTGGTTGTTGTTTACAAATTTTAATTTCAATACATGGTGCTGGTGTTAAAATGTGTTCCTTTTCGTTGTCTTTAGTACTAAAACGCCAATTAGAAACATCTATTTTAAGACATGAAAATTCAAAGGGCAACTGAACTTAGTTTGATATTTTGCTTAACAAACCAAAAATAACAAAAGCATAATATACTATGAATTTTGTAGAAATATAACTTCAATACAAAATGTCTCAGTTTTATTTGACGAAGGTTTACCATAAAACCTAAGTTGATTAATTCTAAGCAGCAGGGTGATAAACAAAGGGATGTTCTTGGAATAGATGTTTTAATTTAATTACTTCTCATTGGTGACTGTTTCACTTTCAAGTTGATTTTTTCTATTATTTTTTTTAATTTTTTTTTTAATTTTTTTTTTTTTTTTTGCTGTCGTTTGTTTTTGCAATAGTAAGATTCCAGAGAAAAAGAAATTAAAAATTAAGAGTAAATATAACGTAAATTGAATTTAAAGTCATACTATATTTAAAGCTGAGAATAACATGCATGTTTATACACGCACACCTATCTGAAATATGATCTGCTACTATTTATAAATTCCCATGTACTAATGATAATAATACAAAAGCTATGAGCGCATTAATTTTCGTTGGCATAAAACTGTGGATTCTGTGTCAAACGCATATTCGAGGATACATTTATTCGTGTATCGGGTAGTCATCAGTTTCCATGTCATTGTACGCTGACGATATAGCAATTGTTGCTGGTTGTGCCGGACATTTACAGACCGTGTTAGACACTCTACATGAGTCGTGTAAAAAGTGACGCGTACTTATCAATACAGATAAAACAAAATGTATGCACTTTAGGAAAGGTCGATTAAGGGTTACAGAATTTAAATTCCATGTTGGAGATAATGTTTTAGAGACTGTTTCTTAATACAATCACCTTGATGTCATTATAAATGATAGGTGTGATTTCTATACGATCGAGGGGCCTCCGTGGCTGAGAGGGTAAAGTCTCTGACTTTAACACTCACTCAGCCCCTCACCGCGTGGATTCGAATCCCGACAGCTGGCTTGCGGTAGGTCGGTGGTTCTACCCGGATGCCTCCGTGCATTCTTGGGTCTTCCTCCACCTGTAATTAGCTGGACGTCGCTATATGACTGAAATACTGTCGAAGCGACGGTAAACTCAAATAGTCAAGTCAAGTCTTTTCTATTTGAACGCCGAGATTCTGAGAAAAAAAATGCCGGTCGAGCTCTGGGAAGTATGATTTTTAAATTAAGCAATGTAAAAGATACATATGACAAACTGTATAAAGGTTGCATTGTGCCTATCTTAGATTATTGTTCCAGTGTATGGGGATACAGAGGCTGCCCTGTGAAAACTTACAACACCGTGCCATACGGTACCTTTTAGGCGTGCATCGTTTTGCACATCACTGGCGAAATCGGTTAGCTCCCATGTCAATACCGCCGTTGGATAAACATCGTACATTATTGGAATAGACTTGTATCAATGAGTCAGAACAGAATCACGAAGCGTTTATTTGACCTGGATTATACTGTGTGCTATAATAATTGGTGTTCAGATATCAAATCTATTTTTCTCACTCTTAATATGCAGGATTGTTATGTCAATAAACTACAGGTAGATATTCAATCAGTAAAACGTCGAATTACTGACTATTACACTGGTCTTTGGAAAACACTGTCAATAATTGCGCCGAATTACGCACTTAAAAAAAATCAAATCTGAATTTGTCACAGAAAAATTGTTTTGTTAAACATTTCAAAGCGTGAAAGATCTGTTGCACAATTTCGCTGCGGCATTTTACCGTTAAGAATTGAGACTGGTTGTTATGTAAACGAATGGGTAGAGGATCGTTTGTGTTTGTCTTGTAAAAACGGTGATATTGAAACAGAGACCCATTTTATTCTTGAATGCGATAGGTTCAGACATATAAGTGATTATATTTTTCAAAGATTTCATATGTACTCTTCATTTATTCAGAAATCTGTTGTTGAGAAGATAGCCTTCCTTTTAGATGAACAAACAAGAAAAAATGCAAAGTTTCTTGTCAGTGCATTTGACTTTAGACGTATGCTGCATTATGCATTACCCGAAATTCTCAAGTATTTTTTTATTTTATTTATTTATTTATTTATTCCAGTTACCTTCCCAGCAGCACTTGTCTGAAACAGGTTTCTTTGTCATTACCAACAAAAAGCATTGCCCATCTTATCTCTTATATTTACATGTGATATTTTCTGTTAATTTATTATGTTGGTATGTCCCAACAGTGACTTATAAGCCCAATGGGACCGGATATTTAAATTGTTTGTTTTTTCATTTATATGTATACTGTATAATACATGTCACTTTAATAAAACATTTACTTACTTACTTACTTATTCGTGGATTTACGGTTTCAGACTTCACATACGATATTGAGAGATACAGAATTGTCTATTAAAATATTTTCGTGAGGACTTAACTTCATTGTTATGACCGTCAACGAACAACAAAATAATTTTTCACGAAATATGATGATACAAAAACTGTCATAAGTGGTTCAGTGTTTAAAAGATGTCACTGAATAATCAAATGACAAAATCTTTCCCAAAAGGTAGGTTAATTTTTATTCACTGATTATAAATATATCATATGAAAGGCACACCGTCCTTGGTTTCGTTATTATCATCAGTGTAAATTGTGATAGAAAGAAAAAAGATTACTGATTAAAGCAGAAGTATGTGTTTATTTGATTTTGGCCAACGTTCCAAAGCAGTAGTCCAGTTATCAGAGTACGCTTGTCTTCATGAGACATATGTGGTATCGCCCAAATATGACAAGTGGTATAATACCATACACAGACTCGTAACTTTATCGTTACATGTATAAGGATATTCATAAGAGGTACATCGACCAATCAAAACGCTGCTTACACAAATGAGTACTCTTCAGTTGGAGATCTAAAATCTGTAAGTTGATAAAGGTCTAAGTGCAATTAGTACGAGAGTGTCTATTGGTAAAAGAAATCCACACTACCTAGTGAGGTTGCGAATAGTGGCGCGGCTTTTCAAAAATTCGATAACGAGCAAATGCTAACTTATAATCCCACGGGCGATGTATGGAGTAAGAATGTACGACGGCACGTAATCCTAGGACTGGGCCAAGCAGTCCTGGAGCCCTTTGGGGAGACGTTTTTGAAACATTAATTTCACTTCAAATCCATTTATTTCACATAATAATGGCGAAATTGTTATATACCCTTCGTGCTTGTATGACTGTAAATTTTGAAGCTCATGTTTGTTTAAAACTAAGCACAATGAAGACATACCAGCACCATTTTAACGACTTGGAATTTCGTGGTCTGATATTAAATCCACGACCCCACCGCGCCCTCGATTACAGGCGGACACACAAACCACTCGGCCACCGCTTACGTTATATAAACCTACCAGAGGCGCTTATCTATCATGTATTTTACATGTGTCGGGTAAAAAGTGATGTGTCCAACTTGTATCGCGTAATTTAAGTGTTCAATTTAACATATACACTCTCTTTCATAATATTTAATACCGAACTTTAAAAATGAAATATTAAAATTTTAGTTTCTGTTCGCATCAACTCATGTAAAAATAACGCACTATGCTGATCAAAGGACACAACTTTACTTTCCTTGGCGTGGTTCGATCCTCAAAATCGACCGCCCTATTATGAATTAGATTGTTTTAAGAAAAGTATTTTTATCAATACATGCATGTATTTCACGACGACACCGAAACTCACATACATGATATTCTCTTTCGACACAGTCTCTTGGTGTGACCAATACCTTGCTGTTAGGGAAAATTGGATCACAGCGCCCTGTTATACTCTTTTGTGGTTTTATGCCACAGATATGCAAACTATAAATTTCCTGATAAAATAATAACTAAAATATATGAAACAAACACAAAACTAAGTGAAAAAATAGTAGTTTACTGTATGTGTCTTACTTGCCAATCCCGACCCCCGGGCTTTCATCGATGACAACAATCCCATGGCGGTCAGCTTGGTCCATGATCTCCTCGGCATACGGGTA
The DNA here is from genome assembly GCA_021229015.1 of Solen grandis. Classification (NCBI taxonomy): domain Eukaryota; kingdom Metazoa; phylum Mollusca; class Bivalvia; order Adapedonta; family Solenidae; genus Solen; species Solen grandis. Next base: position 12,946,845 of record CM037795.1, read on the forward strand.
GTGAGATGTCCGAAAACAGTTTACCCCTAACCACTTGAGCATGTTGAAGTCCCGGGCAATCAGTGGGTAGTCCAGCCCTTTGCCACGGATCTGGATAGGAATGATAATGAACAATGCTTGAGCAAAAATGAAGATACATAGTCACAATGTGCATTGTCTGTTGTAAAATTCAGTTTAACCTGTATCAGCGGTCACCTATATTAAGCGGTCAACATGCATATCGCGACCAAGTATAATATTACCAAACTATAGCATTTCATATATATATTCAACCTTCATTTAGCTGTCACATCTGTTAAACTGTCACTTTCTTTTGTTCGATTGACTGCCCACTTTAGACAGGTTTGACTGTAAACGTTCTTTCTTATTTTCTAACCTTTACTTGTAGTCAATGAATGACCAGATAAACTCTACCTTGATTATTACGTATCATCATATAAAATTGTCAAAGTGGTACTTATTATTCTGATTTACTTTTATTTAATTATTTAAATGTATACATACTGGTCATTTAAGATTACCTTTACTTAGACAAATTGCTAGTTGCATGTATCGCAGATCTAAAGAAATCACTCTATTATGTACTACGTTTATCGAAATAAGTACATCACAGTTGCGAGTACAAGATGTACACAAAACCAGCTATACAGCCATTGTGACATTTGTTTCCTCAAAGTTTAAAAAATACTACTACCGAACATGTGTAGCTGATAGAATTTTCGTGTAGTCCTTAATATGGGAGAATGAAGTACTTCCCGAATGTGCGACCAAACAATGTCTGACTGAACTTGGATTAAATTCGAGTTACAGTAGTGGAAAGTCATTTGGTTAAACACCACGATGTCCTGACTACCACGTTAGTACCATTAACACATTGGACCAGTGTCATGAGATTGCAATATTTCGAGCTGTTTCAGCCAATCTCATTAAAACATAATTTATATACATGTATAGGGACGTTAGATTATCAATCTACATTTTAATAGTTGTTCATTCATAATAAATTGAAAGCCAAATAACGTGTTGTTATTTTAAAGATGACCGTCGCCCAAACAAAATATGTATCATACCCAATAGCATAAAGCAACATGTGGAAAAAGGAGGTACCCGGAAAGAGCCCGGAAAGAATTGTCGCATTACAGCTGAACGGCTTCTTCGTAAGAAGATTCTAAGTGACCGGAGCCGGGATTCGAGCACACAGAGGTGTGTGTGTGGGGGTGGGGGTGGGGGGGCAAAATGATAATGGTGAGTCAACCACCAGAGACAAATAAGGCACAGTAAACTTACATCTGAATCCTCGTGTTTAGCGACACCATGACAGTAGAACGGTTTGTTATTGATCAGCAGTTGAGTACTGGTCACCTTCACAGTTCGTATACCGAACGGCTGTCTGTAGACATCAGTTTGACCTTGACCTGCCATCACCAAGGTAACCTGCATGACAACGTATATGAAATTTGTAATTGGGAGATCAATGCAATATTGTTATAATTCATGTGTTATATCACTCTGAGAATTTGTTCGCAACTTACGGCGTGTCTAAACTTTGGTAACAGGAAACATATTCCAAGTAGTTTTGCGCCAATAGCATGTATTTAATCTTTGCAAATGAACCATAAACATCAATAACGTGCTTTGTTCTGTATGTATTTTCTTTCGTCGCAAATAAAGGTATTAGCACTCAAATAGCCATATTCCATACCTTGCCACTGGATGGTAATATTTCTATAAAACTTTGTCTCTTTGAAAACATTCAAAATCAAAAAATATTTTTCAAGTTTTATCTAATTTGGTGGAGATGTTAACATTGAAGCCCATGGGAAATATAAACTTTCTGTAAATATGAAAAACTGAATTTGATTTATGAGAAAAACTCGTGGAAGAAAGATGCATTATATGATTTCATGAAAAAAAGTCTTAAATGGAGAGTCATTTTTTTCTTTTAGTTTTCAGGGGAGATAACTCATGACAATAAATGATCAAAGAGGGATAAAAAAGAACTTCTTATGTCAATTTGCCCTTAAGATAACCTTTGTTTGACATTTTAAAAGCTTATAATGTGAAGTCACATGCATGGCTTTGATGGAATTGATCGCTATTAGGGTTCTAAAATCTTAAACATATATTTTATGGAGCCTTTAACAAACTAAAAGATGAAAAAAAAAACACAAAAAAAACGTCTACCTTAAGTATATACATGAAGGCGGGCGTTGTTTTAGTCATAGTGTAGGGCCACCACAGTTTGGCGTTAGGTATGGTCAGTGTGCCTTTAGCCTGATGACTATTGGCCACCACCTGTCCATCGTCGTCCAAGACCTCCACAATAACGTCAACAGAGCTTGCATGGCCAGCCTCGTATACAGCATAGTTGACCAAACCTGTGACGTAAACGATTCTGAATAATTTGAATAAGAATTTTGGTGTAGATATGGTTTAAATTTTGTCCGAAAGTGTTTAAATTTGATACGCAGATAAGTAAAAAAAACAAATGTAGTTGACTGTATTTTACCATACTCTTAGACTGGTTACGTCACGCTTCTCTTCTTTAACCACTGCCGCCAAGTAACTCACGTGATGATAGGTAAACTGGTGTGGCAGTAAAAATCTTACATCATTATCATGAAATATTCATTTCTTATTATTTACCTATTATATCATTATAAATGTTAGTAAAAATATCTAAATGGAATAAAACTTAACTGATATGAAGTACATGTACTCAAATATTAAAAATCTAACATGACCAAGATAAATCTGAACTAGATCAGCCATATTTCCTCAAGGTGGCAGTGGTTACTGTACTTATCAAGGGCAGTAAATGCTGCTTTGAGTTTTGAGTCTCTCACTTCTGATTAAACTAAGAAAGATGCAGATGCTTACAGATGATTCACGCCCCGTACTGGTGCACTTTGCAGCAGAGAGATATGATAATTGGTGACCATAAAATTTACCGAATAATTTATTTGAAAATGGCATTAAATTGCAATTGATCAATCAATTAGTCGAATAATCAATCAGTCGTGTTCAGCTTCAGTATTGGAAAAACAATATAACCGAGTCTTATGTTAATGTCTTTCCGTGTTTTCCTGGGTAAAATAGGTTTCGACTGGTGATACTATACAGGGAACCAGCTCACCGGATGTGTCCTGAAAGTCAGTGACGATATCAATATCCTCTATGTATGTTGGGGGCGTGGTGTAGAGCGACACGTGACGATGGATACCGGCGTAGTTGAAGAAATCCATCTGCAGATTCTGGACAAAATAGCCTGGAGGGTACCTGTATATATGATCACATCTTAGAAAGTGAAAGTGAGCAAAAACATATTGGGGCGTTTTCTGGTTGAAATAATGTATTGAAATATAAATGTTCATTTTGATTGTTGAACCAATGTTGTTTTGAAATTATTATATCAAAGCATCAGATATTATGATTTATAATAACACGCCTTGCTTACCCAAGGTTTCATTAAAGAATATTAGAAAATGAATCATTTTTTTTTCGAGAGGACCTTTTTTTTGTAAAAAGGTAAATAATACTAATATGTTTGTACTTCCTTCACTACTTCTAATGTTCTTGCAACATATACGGGAGAATCTGCGGCCCGTGAACACCCCAACCCCAGTTGGACAGCAAATGAGGTTATTAAGCCCAAATTTACTGACTGATAGTTAAGAATTTTAGGTTAATTATACCATCAGACATGTGCAGTTAACTGTCTTTGACAGAGCAATGAACATAAGGCTAAGGACAGTGTTGTTGACCTTAAGCTCACTGTTTCAATTAGTGGCATAGTAACGTAGATTTACGAAACCCGTGCCCCCACACCACCTTCTCCAAATAAAAATATCATACCTTCATCCGCCACTACATACGCCATGTTTTTTGAAAAGCATTTGAAAAAAAAAAAATACCGCTTAATTATGTACAAAGTACATATTTTGCCTCCTATTCCTCACATTTTATCTCTATTATTTATTTATCATATATGTGCATGTTTTCGATTTATTTAGTAACAAGCGTGCATTGGGGTTTATTCATATATATGTATATAAATATACGCATGTGTTGTCAAATTCTCTCTTCTGATTGGTCAATAAGCCGTGTACACTGGGTATATGTATGCGACGCATCATCAGTATTTATTTACGCATAAACTGGACTGAACTTTGCAGTATAATAAATCTTTTATACAGTTTCCTGACAGGGTACATGACTATTTATTCCCGACTGAGAAAAATCATGTCACTCTCGCCTAGCGGTTCGGGCGACATGACTTTCCTCAGCCGGGAATAAATAATCATGTGCCCTGTCAAGAAACTGTATAACTAATAATGTATATGTGGTATAAGTGTTTATAAGATCATATAGATCTAGTTGAATATGTCATAATCTGATATTGACACCACTGATCTTTGATTATATATAAACAACAATGCCATGTTTATTTGTGATGACATGTTTTTACATCTAATATACCATGAGCTTAATACCTACATGTATATTATGAAAATAAACTCTTTAGAAACTTTACGTAATCGTGAAATGAAAAAATAGGGTCCAATAAAGATACTTTTTCGAGATTAAAGAAATACTCATATATTCCCGATATATTTGCTGTTATCTTATTTAAAACAGTTGAATCTGTAATAAATTATGTACTACTCAAACCCACACACACGTGCTTTATCAATGATTGAAATTTGTTTACTTGAATGAAGGTTATTGGAAACAAAAATACAGACCGTTTTGTGTCTGTTTTATATTGAATTGTGCCGGGCGGTAAAGTAGTGGGCGTCAATGTATTATTCACCGCCACTGTCACTCTGTTGACGCCAGTCAAAGTCAGGGGACCAGTCACTTCCGCTTCAAAAGGAAGATGGCCGCCCACGTGCCTCATGAAATCCTGTCCATTCACCCACTTGAAATAAGAAAAAATGAAATGAATTGGATTTTGAAAAATGAATGTCGCCAGTGCATCAAATGGCGCACCTAAACACGGACGTAGAAAACTCGCCTACGTAAAGGTATCTGTCTGCAGACAAATATAAACAAAGTGCATTTGTACTACTCGTTATTGATTAGCTGAGCGTATGTGTTTCATTTGAAATGGTATCGGAAGTTTAAACTCTTCGGTATGTAGAATCCGCAAGGTCACTTTGATGATATGATTTGGGATGACACATCAATAAATGAACCCGTACCTCTGCTAACAGCTGGTTCATCTTTAAACATACCTTTTTGTCCATAAACATATCTGCCCAAGAAAGGCAAAGCTTTGGTGCTATATCAGATATGTTTTGCACACTAACTTGTTTTTATGTTTTGTTTTGAAAACGTTATGTACACGTAGTCATACCGTGAACTCATTAATTTTCGCGGGGCACTAATTTTCTTGGGAGGGTTTTATCCACGAATAATAATCCCTACGAAAACTTGTCTCTTATATAGACCGTTTTCTAGAACATAGATACACGAAAAAATATACCCACGAACTTTCCTTAAGTAGGAAATCAACAAAATTTAATGTCAACGAAAATTAATGATTTTACAGCAGTTAATAAAGATCTCGTATGAAATTGTGTTTTACTAAATTTTTCAAAATTAATCAAGATTTTCCTCAGCAATCTAGAACACTATCATTTTATGACCCGAAAAAATACAATATTTTTTTATTTACAAATATGCTATATCTAGAATGCTCTCTTTTATGACTGATTTGATTTTAAAGCCTGTCTGATATTTAAGATGGTTTGCGATACAAGCAGGCTCGAAAAATACCAGCAACAGAATGGTGTTAAGAACAGATTAAATTCTTTAATTAGACAGAAACGCAGTCCATCTTTCCTCTTTCAAGAAAAAAAATCGAGAGAATTACGAAGTTTGAATGAATTTTTACCGTAATTACTGATATAATTTCACAAAAAATGATGTATTTTGATTCAGTAGGGAAACAAAATCGATGAAACTTAGCGCCTAGAATGGTACTTGGAATTTGAACCAGATCTTTAGATCTTTCTTTTTCTTTCTTTTTTTTTTTTTTTTTTTTAACGAAATTAAATATCTTATGTAAAATTTCCTACTTACATTGCAGATTCAATAATGTTTGCATTTTGAAAGCTGTATCATCTAATATTTACAATACAAAGGTCAAACTATATAGCAATATATATTTGAAGAGGAAACCAACAGCAACGTCAATTTCCATCTTTAGTCAAATGACACAAACTGATATCAATGTACGGAATTATATTTTGACCAATGAGATTGCAGCATTTTCAAAATTTTCGATCGGTTTAACTCGTTAAACCACATGGTTTAATGGGTAATTATAGGTTAATGTTTGTTATCGAGGGTTTAACAAATTATACCCTCGATAACAAACATTAACCTATACGTAAATTCGTGGATTCTCAAAATGCTGCGCCGAGCTTGAGAGGTCTAATTTGTTAAACCCTCGACAACAAACATCAACCTATACGTAAATTCGTGGATTCTCAAAAGGTAACATCGTGGGTACAAATATTCTTTGAAAGGCTAGGTGAATATTAATTTATTAATTTTAATATTCGTGACCCATTAAATATTTCATGAACCCACCAAAGAAAACAATGACTTTTAAGTACTTCAGAATTGAGAAACTTACGACTATAGCATTGTAATGGGCGCTGTCTACACGAAGCACGATCCTCTTCGAAGACCAGGTTTGATCAACGTAAAACTCTCTGTCGTACCACGCCCAGCCCACAAAGTCACGCAACTTCCGGTCGTTTGTGATGTCATTGTAGCTGGACGGAACTGGCATAGGAATGACGTTACCAACCTGAAAAAATGTAATTTATCCATAACATTGTCTTAGTTATTCTATTATCGCTTTTTAGCTCACCTGAGCACATGTGCTCATGATGAGCTAGTAGGATCGATGAATGTCCGTCTTCCACAATAAGATTGTTTGCACTCTAGCATCTTCATTTCTTAAGCAATCATCTTCAAACTTTATTACAATATTTATTACCATTGTATCTCAGACAAGAACGATTATGGCTGATATCGGCCATTTAGGTCAGGGGTTATGCCCTTTTAATATAAAAAAAACCCAGATTTCATTTTGTTTGCATTCTAGCATCTTCATTTCTTAAGCAATCATCTTCTAACTTTATGACAATATTTATTAGCATAACCTCATGGCCAAGTTAATTATGGCTGACATCGCCTATTAGGGCAGGAGTTGTGCCCCTTTTAATATTTAAAAATGCCAGATCTTAGTTTGTTTACACTCTAGCACCTTCATTTCTCAAGTAATCATATTCAAACCTTATGACAATGTTTATAGCGCCATACTCTTTTGGCCAAATTCGATTATGGCTAATATTGGCCGGTTAGGTCAGGATTTATGCCCATTTTAATGTTTAAATTTGTGTGTTTAAAGCCATAATTTCTCAGTCAAGTTTGACTTCAAATTTCCATCACAGGCACTGTTTAGTTTATGGAATTATAAATGATCTCATGGATAATGTATTCATTACAACTATGCTATAATTAGTAACTTGTACAGGCAATGAAGGCAGTTTCTTTCTCAGTTGAGCGTATTTAGGGCCATCTTAGTCCTCTTGTTTGAAATAGGTATCAGTCAAATGTGTAAAATGGAATCAAAAATAAAATATTGGGCATAGACTTAGTGAAGTATAAATATATATATGCATATGAGATGTCATATCAAATTAACTGTTGTTGTCCTAAAGAAGGTCACATCTTATGGTTTACGGTTAATAATACGATTTATATTGTAAGAATGAAAATTCCAATAAAAACACGTCAGCTATATAGGTTCTGGTTTTAACTTGTTAGAGCGGGCAGCATTCGTAAAGCTCAAAGAAAGTATTGTAGAGATCAGTCATGGTTGGTGATAGTAATCAAAATATTTGTCATATCTGTCTTAAGAGATCAGTCAAGGAATCAAGAGAAAATGACCGCTTAACAGAGGTGGTCGCTCAAAAACAGCTAAATAGAGGTGACCGCTAAATGAAGGTTAAAAATAAAACAAAATGTAAGTTTGATATTATTGAAACTGGCTGCTTAATACTGGTAGACCGCTTAATACAGGTGACCGCATACACAGGTTCAAGTGTTTATGTAATGTATAACATTATATACGTATACAAAAATCCAACGCCAAATTTATAAAAAAAATCGTATAGGGTAACATTATTTAATCAAAGCACTGAGAGCAATGTCAGAAGCCAAAGTTAAAAGTCAATCCCTTTTAATTTGTTGTGGTATGCGTGTAAAATAATCATGGAAGTTAAATCTCATTAAACCGCAGGTAAGATAGATTATTTCATTTATTGGTCTCTGTCAAATTAAGCAAAAGTGGATAAGGAATAGTGGTTCTTAGTATTGATCCTCTCAATACCTTTAAAACTTCATGAATTTGCTGCAGACAGAAATAATTTTAATAGAAAAGCAAGAAAATGGGACAAGATAAGACAAGTTATTGTTCTTTGTCACTTTACATCCTTCCCATGTGTATGTTCTAGAAAAACATCATTAACCCATACAAGTAAGTAATAGAGATGAAGCAAGGTAGAGTTATTGTTCATGGTAAGTTAAGTTTTACCATTGTATAAAGTATACACTCAATTCCTAAAGTACTTTCTGAGTTGTGACATACAGATGCGACTAGAGACACTACAGTCATTTGAGACTCTTACAAGAAAAGATTAAAAATAAAATGTTACAATTTACGGCTTACGTTAAACATACTGTCCCCCTCTCATTTCTACTGTTTTGACCTTATAACCAAACCTATCTATGCGCGGGACCCTCATATTAGAAAAATCGACCTCTCTGTAAATTATTTATATATAGAGAGGTCGATTAATTTTTTACTGAATATCAAGGCCCTGTGGTCTATGATTTAAATCAAAAGGTTAACAAACGCAAAATAATGGAAGCATAAAAAGTAGAATTAAAACATTTAAATATATAACCCAAGAATATAAAAAAGTATTAAAAAAAAATGAAACCAAAAATAAAAGGGAGGGGGGGGGGGGGTAACTCACACCCCCTTACAAGAACATAATACTGAACGACCTCTTACCAACTGAGCTGATTCCGCAACCGTAAATTTGTTGTGCAGATAAGGTTATTTATAGGTAGTTTAATGAATGAAACTGCGGATGAACACTGAATTATAAACTTGATTCCTTTAAAGTTTGTTGTTTCTTTTGCACAGAATTGTGATTATACCAATGCTTTCAAAATCCTGCAATATAGCCAACTTTTATCAAAACTGCAATGTTGACTCCTACAACCAGTGGTACTATTTTTCAACGCGAATGTATGGATAAGTGGCAGTAATGTGATTGTAAGTAGAAAATCCACTGTCTGACTTTAGAAGCTTTAGCTGCTAATAATACAGTGTAAACAGACTTAACCTGGTTTCAAATCAAAAGCATTACTCATATATCACATTTATACACATTGCAGTTACTTGTGCAGTTTGTTTGAATAAATATTTCATAATCTCTGAAGTGTTTGACTCTTATTGTTTTAACAATGGGTTACAGTTAGATAAAATGTTGACATTTGCACTTAAGATAAACTTATCAATGCAGTACAAAGCCTAGTGTTTGAAATTTAAATTTAATCTTTGAATTATTATAAATATGAATATTACGCATATATGCATATCTAATTCAATTCAATCAAGCTTTTTTGTTTTATGATTATCCGACGTGAGAATCTATTTGTTGTTACAAATACAGTAGAACCTGTGTTTGCGACCACCTTTATTAAGCAGTCAACCTGTATTTAGCAGTCAGTTTCAATATTACTAAATAGTAGTAGACAACAATCACTTGGGCGGATTTGGGCCGAGGTATTTTGGGCCGAGGTTCACGTGACCTCTGACGTAACAATGGGGTCAGTCACGCGTGACTGAACAGGAACAATAGGGATGCTGCACCTAAGGATGAGTAGCATTCCACGTGACCTCTGACGTAACAATGGGGTCAGTCACGACTGAACACAAACAATGGGGATGCTGCACCTAAGGATGAGTAGCATTCCAAGTAGGTCACGTGACGTAACAATGGGGTCAACACGAACAATAGGGAGGCTGCACCTAAGGATGAGTAACATTCCAAGTAGGGGTCATTGATCCCTTACATAACAATAATATATGATACACCCATATCTAGTTCCTATGAGGTCATCATGGTAAACAATGAATGACACACCCCTATGTCATAACGAGGAGAGCTGTATTATATAACAACGTCTTCTATATAGAAACTACGTTTATTGAAATCAAAAGTATATTTGACTATTATATACATGTATTTTCATTCAAGCTACTCCCATACCTTTTTTTTTAAATTATTATTTGTTTATTTAATCCCGATAAGAGTACCTACATATCAAAACTAAATGTCCGAAATAAATTGACAGGCTTATTACAAATATACGCCATAGTATAATCAGCATGTTACCATAACCCATCCTACATTCTATCGGATGATAAGATAACAATACCCTTTCAACACCCTTCCATGAGTAAACACCGGGTCTTTGAAATACAATACTATACAAACTAGGGTATTAGTTACATCGTGAGCGTCAACCATGAAATCTATTAACGGAGCAAACGATAGGTCGGGGGGTCGCGTGTCTAATAACACCGCGTTTCTTTCTCTCTCTCTCTCTCTCTCTCTCTCTCCTATCGAGATCAAGGCTATTGTGTCATAGCCGAAACAGCAGTGAATGTTCAACGGACCAATCCCGAAGCCTAATAATAGTCATTTTTCAACGGACTGCTCAGTCTTTTTTTTTTTTTTTGGCTCAAACATCGGGAGTCATCGGTAGAAGAAAAAAAATTGCGTATGTTTTGACAATCGGTGTGAAACGATTCTCACCTTTTATGTCTAAATTCTATAATCAATAGACACACCCGATCCGCGGCGAGATAATCCGGCTTAGTCTAGCGACGATAAACGGGTATTAGCGGTTTTTCATAAAGCGAGATAGTCGCTTTTGGCATTGTCCTACGCTAAGTTATTCCCCTTCTTCGTGTAAGCAATGGAGATTTTTAATATTTAATTAATTTATTTATTAATTTATTAATTGATTTATTTATTTATTATACAACATATACATTACGCATATATCCCCCGCGCAAACTCGAGAATCGTTCAATATATTTTTTACCTTGCACTTTTTTTCTCTCTCAACCCACGCGTTCTCATCCACGCACCATTATAGTTCTTTGTCTCTCTATCTCTCATAACGCTTTTCTTTAATTTTTCTTCATCTTTCTCGTAATATTTTTTTTTTATTCAGCTAATTATATTTCTCTTTCTATGTCTTTCTCTTTTTTCTCTTTCTACAATATTATTCTTAGGATTTTACCGGTCTTTATTCTCTCATTTAGACTTCAATTCCAGTAAATAAGGTGGAACTTCGGGTGTAAAAATGAATAAATACTGCATTCATATGTCGAACAAGTCCTAGCAATAAACATGAAAACAAACTTATCTTGTATTTGATTTTATATGTAACCATGATGAGACTGTCATAAAGATTTATTAATAACACCTGTTGCGGCACTGAACCGTCGCGGGTTAATCCGGCTTAGTCTAGCGACGAAAAAAGGGGAGAGAGCGCCTTGTTATCGCTTTTTATTTATTTTTGTCAAATATACGTGGTCGAAGTAGTAGTAGTAGTTGTTGTTGATGATGATGATGGTGATGATGATGTGTTTTTTTTGTGTTTTTTTTGGTAGAATTTTCGAAATCGCCTCTCTATAGGTATTATTACTTTTTCTTTCATATTTTTCTGTCTTTCTTATCATATTTCTCCGTAATACGCGGGTCATTGCGTATGTTTTGACAATCGGTTTGAAACGATTCTCACCTTTTATGTCTAAATTCTATAATCAATAGACACACCCGATCCGCGGTGAGTTAATCCGGCTTAGTCTAGCGACGATAAACGGGTATTAGCGGTTTTTCAAAAGGCGAGATAGTCGCTTTTGGCATTGTCCTACGCTACGTTTTTCACTTTCTCCGTGTAAGTAATCGAGAAATTTATTTATTTATTTATTTATTTATTTATTTATTTATTTATTTATTTATAACAAATACGCAACGCATATGTTACATTGGTTATTTATTCGCTGTTTAACAGAAGTATTAGTATATTGTTTTATTTATTTATTGTTTTATTTATTTATTGTTGAATTTATTTATTTATTTTTGTCAAACATACGTGGTCGTAGTAGTAGTAATAGTTGTTGTAATAATGAAATTCGTTTTAGTTGTAATAATAATATTGGTTATATATTCGCTGTTTAACAGGAGTATTAGTAGTTATAGAAATGGTGATATTATTAATACGATTGAATGAATTATGTGTTATTTTTCATTTTTTTTGAAGTTATTGTTTATGAACAGAACAGAGCAGAACATATTTTTTATTGCGACTTATACATGTAAGTATATCGTCAGTTCACAATACATTCATGTACATAATAAGCAAGTCACTGTGATCAGACTATAGGTAACAAAAAAGGGGGGAAAAAAAGAAAATAATAATAATTGTGTAGAGAATGAACAGAGAACTAGAATAACATGAAAATAATTAGTAAATCCTTAATATTTTATTTTAAATACAGTAAAGTTTGACCCTCATGGTGTGTGAATCTTATGATCACACCGGCTATTGCGAGGGAGATAACTCTAAAGTAGATAATTGAGGATAAAACGTGTTTTCATTCATTCATTCGTCATATAATATGGATTTTAAGCAATTAAAATACAAGGTAAAGCAAAGAATTATCAGATGGTAAAGAATAAATAGTATGTCACTGCTTGCCATGTATTATTTACAATGACAACATTGCCATATCGATTATTCAACCTTAAATGCATCGTTTCAAGATGAAGAAACAAACATGAAGAAAAAATTCCTTCGGTCACCATACAAATTTATTTATTATATCTTTATTTTTATCTTTGATACCTTAGTATTTTTTTTTATATTAACATAAAAGAAATAACATGAAGAATATGTGTTACAAAATAAGCATCATAACATGAAATAACATGAAGAATATGTGTTACAAAATAAGCATCATAGACAATGCCATATTTAATGAACACCTTGCCGTCTGGTATCATTAATTTAAAGTCAATCTTAATTATATCTTCAGAATTGATAGAGTTAAAATTGAAGTGATGCATACTGCAAGAAATGTTTGTTTTGTCACGTGGTTATGACGTCATGCATACTGAAGCAAGAATTATTTTGAAAAATCATATAAAATCGCCAATTAGACCAATGAACTTAAACTTTTCAGAAATGTCGAAACTTAGTTCGTTCATAAGGTCTTGAAAATTTCAAGTGATTACCTCATCAAACATGGCAGTTATTCATGTTTGATAGAATGCCTACTTGAAAATGTGAAAACAAACCTGTTCGCATTCTCGAAGATACTTTTTTTCTTGATTAATAGAACGTTAGCTGAACATGTCCTTGCAAAAAAAGATATTTTTCTTTAGTCACTTGATTTTGACGTCGATAAAATATAAAAATCATTCATTTCAATACGTATTCGCGCTCCAGCGTCATGAGTATTGATGCCAATCTTAAGCATACCTTAAAGAATTTATGTTGTGTAACTTGTTTATGACAACATTGATGTTTAAGCAAAATATATTAAAAAGATAAAAAATTGTATATATTAACTTTAACTAAGTAATAATGCCGTACCTTAACATGCGCAAAAAGTCCAAAAAATTTCAAGTGATTACGTTATCAAACATGACTTGTTCATGTTTTTCGTAAAAGGGCTAATTCATGTAAATCTATTAATTTGCAGAAAGAAATGTAAGTGGTCATTGGGTTGGTTGAGCAAGATCCGATTGTTCTTTTGCAGGAATGAATGCCTGCGTTGAATAGTGAATTGTGATACGTTTTTGAGAACAGAATAGAACAGAACAGAACATATACTTTATTTAAACTTGTACATACGTACATCGTTTATATTCACATCACAATAAACAAAATAAATAATATAATCACGTGAACAATGGTTTTGCATGAAATACTTAAATACGACAACAATTCATTTTAGTTTAATGTAAAGTACTACATGATGTAAAATAATTAAATCAAACCCGGAAAAAATTCCTAGCAGTAGTTACAAGACAGGTTAAAGAATAGTATTAATAAATTGAGTAAATGAGTCGCATTTACGATGAATTAGTATAATAATACTAGAGCCAGAAAACCTTTACGGATATCTTATTGCATTTGCTATCACGGCTTTCTGAAAACCTGAAGAAAATGACAAATACATGTATATCTTCCTATCGATTTTTTATGTTTTCTATATGTTTAACGGTTTCTTTTTCTAAATCTGTAAAAATAAGCAAATATACAAAGCAAATGAATAGTTGAAAGTTTCAAGACTTTTATAACGTTAATTACATAGAAATCAGAAATTATTTTCATTATTTTGCTTACACCTCTGCCTTTGTTTCCATCTAATTTTGCAAATGTAAAAATCAATTTAAAGGTTGAAAGTCATCGATTTTAAAGTTGTTTTTTTTTTCTTGTTCAACAATTTCAATTGTGGATCAAATTAATGAATACGTTTAATCATATGCTTACAAAAAAAAATATTAAATAATTTTAAAAATTCTTGTATAGATTATCTTAAAATTTTCCTGTTCTTTTTGTTGTTGTTTTTTTCTGAATGATAGAAAACGGGTGCATAATCAAATAAGATCCATATTTATGCTTTCTTAATATCTTTTTAAGAAGATGAAAATGAAAAAAAAAAAAAAAAAAAAAAAGATTTAAAGCTTATTTTTTAACATGATCGTAAGTATATATTTAAGATAATGATGATTTACGTATTAAATCATACATTATTATGCATCATTATTCCATTTTTTTGTATTAACTTATATATTTAATACCTTTGAAAAAAGCAAACGGAAAGCCGCTTCGTTTGTATCTTAAACAAACGACTTCTAGTGTCTATCTTAATTCTTTACTAACGATCAATCTACGTTCAAGAGGAAGGACGGCGTTGTAATTACGATCTCGGCAATACTGTGCTGCTTTTTAAACAGACTGTACCATTCATATAAGTATATACGTTTTGTATTAATTTAGCCAAGTAGAATGCACTTGTCAAAACGCATTCATCGGTATAAACAAGCACACAAGGTTTACACCAAGCAAACTGACATTGTCATAAAATATAATGACATAGTCACCAAGCACGGTGTAGTTTTTGTTTAAATACCATTCCATTAAAAATTTCTATTGTTTTTGAAAAGTCAATCATTTTCAATATGTTAATAGGGTATTATCTCAGTGCTTAAGAAACACGGTAATTCTACGTTACTCTTTTGACACACACCGCGTGGTTTCGAATCATACAAATGACACCATTTTTAAGATTTTTAATTTCTAACCAGATGTTAGAATGGGGTATACCTCGAGCGGTCATGAAATATTTCGTGTCTGTAGAATATTTCCGATTAGAATAGAGAGTAAGTTTCTATAATTAGTAAGTAGAAACCCTATGGGATGAAGAAAATTGCGATTGATTATCAAGATGACTGGGCCAAGGTCACTGTTACTAAGGTTTAGAACCGATTATCCCGTCCCTTCTTCTTTTCTACATTGTACAATTATGTACATACACGTATTACAAGGTAAGGAACGAAATACGACACCTCTTTAAAACGGAGGTGGTAACTTTCCACAAATTCTTTACGAAATCATTGATATGAATCGGTAAAGTGTAAGGGTTCCTTATTTGGTTAAAGTTCAAACTGCTGACATTTTGTTTTATTTCTGCGTTATAGGTGCCTTTAATATAATATTTATGATTTTCGGGTTAATGATATAACCGAGTTCTCGGATCATTGCTCGCTTGTTTTAAAATTAAAGAGTAATAATGTTATTTCAGAAAACATAAATGACAGGTGTGTATTTAGATAAAGTATGCTGGGGATAGTGAACGTGTTGAACAGTTACGGGCTTTGTTAAATGAAAGAAATGATTCATTAGATTCTATAACTGATTATTTTTAGCTGACATTGTTAATACTGATGATTGTATTAATGCATTTTCCAATTTTCTATCAAAAGTTTCTTTTGAAAATTTCGGTCAGAGAAAACGTGTGGTATAAGTAATTAAAAACGCGCATATAAAATACCTTGGTTTGACCAGGACTGTCACCAGGCTATGGTGATTTTTTTTCAACAGTAAACGTTTTTTAATGCAATCCCAACAAATGAAAATAAATTATATATGATCGAACAAAGAAATATATTTTCAAAACTTAAACGTAAAAAAAAATATCTGTTTAATATTAAACAACGTCAAAGTACATGTATTGCACAACTAGATGAAAATAATCCTAGAAAATTCTGGAAATATATTAATGAGTTAAAATATAACATAAGTACGAAAAGTAAGTATTTACCCGAAAAGGATTTTGTCGATCATTTCTCGACTCGGTTTGACGTGATTTATTTATAGATACAAAACATTTAATTGCTCCATATTTGTGTAAAATATTTAATAAGATTTATGAAACTGGTATATATCCTGAATATGGACAAAAAGTATTATTGTTCTGATATTTAAGAAAGGAAACATAAATAATCCCGCTAATTATCGTGGCATTTCATTAATAAATTCGATGACTGAAATATTCTCATTGTGTTTAAGATACCGTCTCAATACTAAGAGCGAAAAGGAGCATATACTCAATGATATTCAATTTTGTTTCCGTGACAAACGAAGTACTGTTGACTGTCTATTCTACATAGTATTATACAGCGAATTATATCTAACAATAAAAAACTTTACCTTGCTTTTATTGATTACAAGCCGTGTTTTATGCCATTAACTCAGATGCATTGTGGGTAAAATTTGAACTAGCCGGAGTCAGTTGTAATTTTCTTAATATGTTAAAATCACTATACAGTCGAGTTTCGTCTTGTGTAAAACGTCAAATAAGGTAGTGTGTCAGATTACGTTGATATCGCATACAGCTTGAAGCAAGGCGTGTCCCTATAGCCGATTTTATTTCTATTTTTCATAAATGATATAAGTGATTGTTTAAAGAATGGCGATTTTACTGCGGCAGATTTAAATCAATTATCGATATATCTTTTACTATTCGCCGATGATATAGATCTTTGCACAACAGATAAACATAGTCTCCAATAAACACTATTTACAATTATTTAACCAGTTGGGGTCTAACTATCAATGTAAATAAAACTAAAATTTGTTTTTTGAAAGAAAAAAAAAACGCCGTCAGGAGAATAATTTTGAATGGTTTATTAATAGTGTGAAAGTTGAGGAAGTAGATTGTTTCTATTATTTGGGTGTAAAATTTGTTAAAACAGGACTTTTAAGAGCAGCCGTAAAAACATTAAATGATCAAGCTTCTAGAGCAACGAATAATCTCTTATAATTATTCAAAAAAGTATCTTTTGATATTAAAACTAAATTATCATTATATGATAAATTTATCACACCAATTTTACTTTATTGTTCAGAGTTGTGGGAAATATTTAACTTTGAATGGGTTAAAAGCTTGCATTTAAGGTTCTTTTAAATAATCCTAGGTGTTAATAAAAGTACAATGAATCAAGCAGTATCAGGCGAGTTAGGAATAATACCGTTATCAGTGATTGCTGTCCAAAGATCCCTTCGATACTGGCTTAATGTAAGATAAAGTTATATTCTCACATTAAGAGAGGCGTTTTATTCACAATGTCGTTATAACCAATAAATATCAAATAAATCATGGGCATTTAGAATTAAACAACAGTTAGATAATTTAGGACTTTCACATTTATGGTACAACGAACATATTGATATGACACTCTATCCAGCTATTCGGGAACGATTAATTGATCAGTATAAACAGAAATGGAAAAGTGACATAACTTATTCAAGTAGGCTAAATATTACAGCAAATATAAGGAAGAATTTTGCATGGAACTTATCTCACAAATATAAAAATTAATTTTTCAAATATTCTAAAATACAATTTATATATTGATATTATGTCAAACAAATCTGTTAAAGTTCAGTTAAACATTGCAAAATATTTAAAATATGCGTTTATGGAAAGGAATCAGCATATTTTGTAATTTATTTTTTTATGGGCCAGTAGCACTTCCTTTAATTTCAACTCGATGTTTGGTACTGCATTTTCTGTCACTGTGTAAAAATATAAGAAATTCTATGCAACCGATTTTATACTATAGTCGCATATACGAATAAATAGAAAAATATAGAATATTAAAAAAAAAAAAAAAAAAAAAAAAAAAAAAAAAAAAAAAAAAAACAAGTATGTTTATTTGCTGTAGCATAAAAATCTATTGAACAAAATTGCTTGCATAACGACTGGAAATGAAACAACAAACAATAATGTGAAATAAAATAAGGTGGTATCAATAGGCTTGATTTATCTGCCCTTGGAAATGACATAAAAGAGCAACAACAAAAAAAGAACTCACTTTCAGGGACAGATAACTCAAGAAGTATAACGGTGACCAAAAATTGTTCCCCCCTAAATTAGTTCCTAATGTTATTCTCTATAATCATGCAAAGTTTTAGATAGTTTTTATTTTCCTTTTTCCTTCTTTAACTATATAGAAAATAACTGCATTGTGCACGTATGCCTTTAAATACGCAACAAAACACAGGCAGACATTATTATTTCAATTCTAAACCCAATTCCCGTCATTTTTCATCCGTAAACTATTTTCTTGAAACGCAGAACCTGCGAGCCAAATACACCGTGAATAAACTTTATATGTGTTGATTAAATTCTTTACTTACACTTATCTTTAATCTCTTAGCCTCTTTTTTATGTTTATATCTCTTATTGTCCCCTATAACTCGCAAAATAAACATTAATTGGTATCTCAGCTCTATTACTTAAATTTTGTAAATATCGCCATTTTGTTACGTCATCAACGTGAGCGCGTGCGCGCGCACTGCAAACTGTGTTTTGTTACGAATGTTCACACAGTTCTTAACTTCTTCTGTATAGAGAGAAAGACGCGAATCGTGTTGGGATTGTATTATTATATAATTTAGCCAGGTTCGAAAAAGAATCTCGCTCACATCTATATATAATACATAATGTGACAGAGTTAATCTGAAATATTAATATATGAATATGACATCCCGAGAATGGTAATTTTCAACGAAGCGGTATGTAGTTCTTCAATGGCAACAAGCAATAGACTAGATTTATATATTATTATCGTTTATTGTTTTTAATTTTATGGAATTTATCGCAAGCGACGCGTAGCGGAGTGCTTCTATAAAACCATAAAACTTAAATCGTAATCGATAACACATTTCCTATTTGTCACGTACACGCCATACAGCTTTGACTTTGACCTCGCATTATGGAACCGCCTGAAGCTTGAATGCGTCGCTTGCGATAAATTCCAAAATAACACAATAAGTTATACATGCATTTCATTGGACGATTAATTGGGACATTCTGTAATGCATACATAATGGAAAGGGGACGTGAGGAACAATGAACTGAAATGACGGGCCCGTATGGAAGGGAATTTATGTAAATAATCGGTTGGTGTAACTTACACATGCATTCATCTAAATGAGAAGTGCTTGCGTATACATGCAAAGGTTATGCTTTCTATTGACTATTTTATTAGTGTTATTAAGTTGTTTCTTCTCACTATTTATAAGTCTATGTCTGCACCTCTAATGTGCATCTACGTAAGTTAGTAAATTAGTAGTGAGAAGAAATAACTCAATAACACATCAATAAAGTTACATCAACCGATTATTTGCGTATATGCCCTTGCATAGGCCCATGTCACAATACATCTAGGATACAAGTACAAAAGTGCTGCCTAAGGCAGCACATTGAAATATGCACGGCGACAAAGGAAAAATTGTCTGATAATAAAATATATGTGGGTTAACAGGAAACAAATTATTTTTTTACATAACTTTTATTGAAATGTGAACTTGTTTACATAAGTATATATATTTAATTACATAAATAAAAAAACAAGTTCCAAGACTTGAAGTGAATCTTAAAATGAAGAAAGACACACAATATGTTTAAATATGAAAACAAAGGCCTAATATACATATTTAGAGGACACAAAAAAACAAACTCAATGCAAGAAGGTGAGAAAAATGTGCAGCCAGACCAAGACTGTAACCCGAGACCACTTACAAAAGTCTCCCACCGATAATGGTTACATATTCCCTGCAAATTTGGAATTTGTTGCAGAATAACAGAGATCAAATTGATAATGATCCTGATAAACAAAAAGGCAGTATATACATTGGAGATACTATAATGATCACCTGTTTGGTGCAAATAACTAAGAGAGAAAAATGACTGATAAGTGTTACTTATTGGCACTACATAAGTTTGTATAATAATGGTTGGTGATTGGAAGGTTTTATACAGTTTAACAGTGCTAAAAGATTAAACATTGTAAAAGAAAATCTTACTTTTGTGCAATTTTTTCAAGAAATAATTTTAATATACAGCATGAAAAAAAAATGAATGTATAGAAAATTTGGATTATAGTGGTGAATATTTGAAATGAAAATATTACAAATTAAAATTATGAGAAAATATATTGTTTTACTGAACTAAAACAGAATACTACCCTTCATCTTTAAAAAAAAAATATTGTAGTTAAAGGCAAAATAAGAAACTCTGTATTATCAAAATATATACATGAACAATAAACATGTGCTTCAAGTTTAAAGTAAAATGTCAAAACATTCAGTGTAAAAGTGAGTTAGTACAAAAAGATTAATCAAGTCAGAAAAGGGGCATAATTATGTCTAAATCCAACACAGAGTTATGTACTCTTGACATGTACAAATAGAGGTCATGGTCATAAACAGGTTTTTAAACTTTCAAAGCAATACCTCAAAGGGTTAAGTGAAAAAATGAGGCGGTGTGAAAACTTTAACCAAGATTCTTTTAAAAATAGGCATAACTGTTTTATAATTTATGACAGTCTGACCTCAAACACAGGCATGCAATTTCGTGTGTGAACTATGAGGGGCATCCATGGAAAAATTTGGAGAAAAAAGCAATGTTAAACAAATTTTAACATTTAAAGTACATAAAAGCCCAACAATATGCAAAAATATTTAAGAGTTACTGTTCCTGTAACTACTTGGACATGCGTTCCTATTTCTACTGGTTGGTCTGATGTTGATAAACACATATGTGAATTTTGAGAGACATCGATTGAGTGAAAGTGGAGATAAAAGCAATGTAAAATAAAACTTTAAATAAAACTTTAAAAGAAGTGCTATAAATTTGCAATCCATTGAGTTAAAGTTGAGATAAAATCATCATTAAACAAAACCTTAATGTTATTCTTAGTCCAAAAAAGGGCTATAAATATATTAAAAAATGGAAGAGTTGCAGTTCCTGATTCTTCTTGTTGATCTCATGATGATCAAGCCATTTGTGAAGTTTGGGGGATATCCATCAAGTAAAACTGGAGAAAAAGCAATATTAAACAAAAGTTTAACATTTTCAAAGTCCAAAAAGGGCCATATATATGCTAAAATATCTGGAATAGTTACTGTTCCTGTTTCTACTGGTTGGTCTGATGATGATAAACATATGTCTGAAATTTCATAGACATTTTTGGGTAAAACTGGAAATAATAGCAATGTTAAACGGAAGTTTAACATAAACTCTAAGTCCAAAAAGAGCCATAAATATGCAAACATATTTAGAACAGTTATTGTTCCTGTTTCTACTGGTTTGTCTGATGAGGATAAACACATGTGTTCAGTATGAGAGACATTCATTGAGTAAAACTGGAGATAATAGCAATGTTAAACAAAAGTTGTCGGGCTTCAACTCGCTCTACTCTGATTCAGAACATGAAAAATCTCGATTCTTATAATGGTTTTGCACTACTCCCATTTCAAAACGATATTTATCAAATTGACATGAACTTGAAAATTTCAGTTTATAATTAAAATTGATAGAGTGTGTTTTTATGTTGAAATGGACATTTTGATGATGTTAATAAAATAATCTCTAATCATGTTAAAAAATAGAATGGGATACGAAAGGACCAATTCCGCATTGCTACATATTTTGCCTTCATTTCCAGCATTAAATACAATTCATTCCTGGATTTATTTTTTTGCGTATTATCCCTTCATTTTTTAGTTCAATCATGCTCCCTCAATTCTAGGCAAAAGGTTCATGTTTTACATGTATTACGAAAATATGCCGAAACTGCAACCGAAAATAATTTTGTATTCCAAATCTGGTTCCATTGACAACTTACGAACCAAATACAGTATGGCCGGCGGTGATCCGCCGTGCAATCATCTCGTCATGCATTCTAGCAGAGTTGGAACGATCACCTTATCGCGTTTCACTTCCATGTTACGTGCAGTGGTCTACATAAAATTATATAAATTCTTAAACCCTTTGTGCGATAAGGCTGTTCACAATCAATAAAATTGAAATTTAAGTCGTCAGGATAGGACACTGACAGCCTTTTTGTAATTATTGAGCATTGTTAAAAAAGATCGACACACACAATTTAAATATTATATGTTTAAAAGAACATTTTATGAATCAGTTCCTAGTATTAACTGATGTAAAAAATCAAAATACGTAAGTCTTATGTCGTTATTAAAAAGAAATTTGACACATTTAATGGGAATCTGATAGCTTCTCCCTAAATTCGGAGGCCACGGGTTTTAAAACTTGGTTAACGGACCTTGCAAGCAACCTGATTCATTAAAGCTCAGAAAAAGGGTATTGGAAAATGTTTTGTAACCTTAAAATATTCAGAGTTTTAAATACAAAACGTCAACTTGAAAAATCAATGAAACCGGCCGTATCGAACATGTCTAATTGACGACCCCAGGCCCAATCTGCAGTCCCAGTATGATATAGAGCTTGAAATGGTTGAATTTAACTGAAAATTGTAGCATATGTTGTAAAGCCTTGTAAATATATGTTAATCTTATACATATCATCAATACAAACAAGAAATATCTTTAATAAAAGATATTCGGTGTAAGAGAAAAAAAAGACATGAAAGTAAAAGTGTTACAATATAATATATTAATCCTGGCAAGTTTTATTATTATATGATTTTAAATAATGCTAGAAAACGTAAATTTAGAATATGTAATACACTTTTCAGTGAAAAAAAAAATGTGAAGAAAGAAAGGGATAAAAATGTAATATAAACGAAACATAAAAAAGTTTCCGTCTCGGAGCACTTAGTTTAGCTGACGAGCCTTTCACTAGCTGTTATTATAATTATATAGCTTATCATAGCTATCTTATGCGACTTTGAGGGACAGGTTCAATACAAATGTTAACTACGTTTTCTAAAGACTCACAACCGATTACTTTTTCAAATGGGTAGCTTTTATGTTTGAATTTTACAACTCGATGGTGTTTAGTTGTGTGTGACGTTAGACACACCAATTATAGTACAGTGTATTACATTTTCAACCCAGGTTCCACTAGATTTAAAACCTCTCATTTGTGTATATAATCGAACAAGTGTATAATTATCTACGACATAAGTATACTAAAATTAAGCAAAAATGCTGTAAAACCAATGTTGTGTCAAAAATAAATACTTACAGGCTACAAAAATCGTGACATGAAAACATTATAGGACTTATTTTCTATGCTGAAGATATTTGTGGAAATGACATGTATCATTGTCTAGTGGAAATATTAGACCTGCTGTTTGTAAATGTTGCATGAACATGTTATTACACTATTCTGAAATGGCTTTGCTTTAATTAATTCGTGCTTCTAAAACATGCGCGGCGTCTTTGATGCTTTGCATCAAAATAAATCTTGTTGATAACTAGAATGAAATGACTCGATACAAGATACATTTAATGCCAATTATATTTCATAATGATTCAATTTTAATGAAAAGGAAATATAAACTAACATTGACGTATCGAAGATTAACATAAATGGTTCATAATGTGCTATTATCTGTTGTAAAATAACAGTTAATGAGAGTATTTTGACATCCATCAAAAATACTAAATTGCGTAATTTGATCAACATTTTCAATGCGTTTGTATACATTTTGCATTGGTGAGTATACCCGAAGACAGTCTGTGCTCGGAAAAAAAATTAAAAACCGCCGTCGAATCACAAGTTGTTTATCTGCTACGTCATCAATTTATGCACTCGTGATTCGTTTACGGAGACATACGAATTTTCTATGAAAAACTGTTAAAGATGTGCGGAATATGCAAAATAATTATTTTTGCAAATAACTGATTGATCTTAAGTAATAGATTATTTCTTCATGCATTGAAGTAACGTTGTCGTCTGCAAGTATGTACAGCCTGCACCTCATACCAAGTCTGTAGCACAAACTTTGTTTTTCTTTTCTGAAGAATATACACTGCTTTTGGAAGCATAATTGGCCTTTAATCACTGCCAACAAATAAAACCACGTGACACCTTAAGTCATATGATCAAAATATGACGACTCCCTGACGCAGTTGTCAGAGATTGTATTTATACCTGTGACGACGAATCGTTACACTACTTTCCCCTCCGAGAAGTCTCTTTGCGAGACTTGGCCTGGGAAACATGTGGGAAAGGCAACTCCGGTCTGGAGTAACAATCTCAATCACATTATTCTGCCACTTGGCCAACAAGTCCTGGAACTACCTTATCCTAACCTCAAGATATTGTTTAAAAATATAAGTAAATATTTCCCAAAAATCCACCGAAAAGCATTAAATAAATTAAATGAATAATTCACCGTCGCTACGACGATATTTCAGTCAAATAGTGACGCCCAGATTAGTTCAGGTGGAGAAAGCCCGAATGCTCAAGATACTCTGATAGAACTGCGCTAACCACAAGCTTATCAAAGTAAATTTAATAAAGCTTTAACGATGATCAAATTTTCAAACGATGCCAATATACCCAATGTTGTGAACCCGCTTTAACCTTGCGTGAACACGGACGTTAAAAAAAGATGAACACATCATGTGTCTAAATGGACTGCTAACAAAAAGCATACCGCTACTTTTATTCTCCCTTTTTCTCTTATCTACAATTTATAGGATTCTATGAATATTTGGAAGCAATCTAAAACAACAAACTTTCTTTATTTAATGTATTTTTTTTATTTTGTTTCAGTATATACCCATGTACTTTATAATTGTAAATTGATGATATTCAATTTAACAAAACTATATGTATCTTGTATTGCAAAAAAAAAATAATAAAAAAATAAAAAACATTGTAAACAAAAGGTTCTCTCGTTTTACTTCCTAGTCATATTAACGACTTATCGATTTTAAGCCGACTGCAATAAATGAGTGACGGGGACTCGCTATTGATTTCTGTAGACTATTGTTTTTCGGGTTTTGTAATTTAAAATAAGTTATGTACTAATCAGTGATGAGATACTGAGTCATAAAAGATACGAATGGGGCTTACAATACCGCTAATAATTATTACGCTATTGTTATGCGTTCTATTGTTTAAAGATACTGGAAGAAAAGTCATTGAAAATCTATTATCGATTTTAAGCCGACTGCAATAAATGAGTGACGGGGACTCGCTATTGATTTCTATAGACTATTGTTTTTCGGGTTTTGGTATTGTTTAATGTCGGGTGGTCCCGTCTTTTGATATATTGATGAGTTACTAAATACTGAGTCAAAAAAGATAGCCGCACCTTCTGTGGGTTAGCGCTGCGATTTGTCTAGACTCGCAAGCTGCACCCTAATCAGTATGATTCATGTAATCGATTTTTGTATGAAACATAATAGGCTTCTATTTCTTGTGTTTCAGTCAAGGATTAACTCAAGTGCAACACCTAAATGTCGCCGACAGGATTCCGGCGAACCATCCGTAAGTTATTATGTTTTGACCTTCACTCTTCCCATTTATGAGACTTAATTAAACGGAAAAGAAATTGACATAAAACGTAAGAAAGGTTTAAACAGCTAAACTTTCCGATGGAATAACTTTGTTTACGCTGTAATTTGATTTTTTTTTCAGCTCAAAGTCAGGCGGGTCCTATTTCCGGGAGAGGTGGTGGTAATGACGAGTGTAGGACAACTGCCCCTTAGGACAACTGCCCCATAGGACAACTGCCCCTAGGACAATTGCCCCTGTGGACAACTGCCCCTGAGGACAACTGCCCCTTAGGACAATTGCCCCTACCCATAATAAAAGTTCAATATATTATATAATATTATAAATAAATGAAAAACATGTTAACAAAATTGCTGATTCCAATTAATCTGAGAAAAATTATTGAAAACAAGAAACGATCAGGTGTGAAATACTACCTATAAAAACTACTATTGTTATCTTGTTTTACTTAAAAAGGTTTGTAAACAGGGCAATGTGTCAATGATTTTTAATGATTAATCTATTGAGTAAAGATTTGTTTTCTTAATTACGTAATAAATTTCTTTATTTGTATTTAAAGCTTTTCTTTGATGCAAAGGTGTAAAAAAATTCTCAAACAGGTGGTGATAGCAACCACCCTCTCTAATTATACTGATGAAAGCAAAATAATGAATGACAATATATTATTTTCTATTATTAAAGCTATGCATATTTCCATGTTTTTATAATAAATAAACATGCATATTATAATTTTATTTAATAATTATCTGAGAGAGAGAGGGGATGGGAGGGGGAGAGGGATGAAGAATATTCAAAAACATTTCTTTTTTTTTGCATACAGTGAAAAAAAATTCAATTGTTTATCAATGTACATGTTCAGTTCAATATACACAAGAATCAGTGGTACATAAATCTTAATGTATAAATATGTAATATTTTAAAAGTAGGGGCAATTGTCCTCTTTTTCATTAAAACTCAGGGGCAATCGTCCTAGGGGCAGTTGTCCTAGGGGCAGTTATCCTAAGGGGCTATTGTCCTAAGGGGCAGTTGTCCGTACCCCGGTAATGACACCCCCTCCCGCTAATCTTGAAGCTGATATAGAGTGGCATCCCGCCGTAATGAGAAATGTAAGTACATGTTATTTTCTTATATGAAATTAATCTTAATAACATAGGCTAAATTGGGGGGTTAATACTCCGATAGAACTTAAATATCATTTTAAATTTATCATTAAAACTTATATCGTGTATTTGCTTTAGGTCGTTTCTAATTATCTTTTTATTTTGTTTTTATAGGCACAGATCTCAAGAAGCATGCGGGTTGTTCAGGGAAACCTTCAACTCTGCTTGCAGCAGCTTAAAGTGCTGCAAGCAGCAATCAACCATCTAAATGATATTTGATTGTTAAAAAAATAAAAATAAAAAAAAATAATAAAAATTAAGTTAATCAAATGTTGTTGACTTATTTTGTTATGGACATTGAGTTAGAGATTGAAGGGTTGATGTTTACCGTCGCTTCGACAGTATTTCAGTGATGTATAGCTAATTACAAGGAGAGGAAGACCCCGCAGGACCTCTGTAGAAGGCAAAAAGGTCCCGATCTACCGCGATCCGGCTGGAAAGTCTTCCTCGCATGAAAAATTCGAAGTCTCGAACGGGATTCGAACCCACAGTGAAAAAGGGGTTAGAGATTGGAAAAATCTCTATAGGAGAGAGAGAGAGAAACGAGGTATAATTAGACACGCTACCCCGATGTATCACAATCCAGCTGGAAGGTACAAGAAATCCCGACCGGGAGTCGAACCCAAGGCTTCCTCGCATGAAAAATCCCGAAGTCACGACCGGTAGTCGAACCCAAGGCCTCCTCGCATGAAAATCCCGAACACCCGATCGGAATTAGAACCCACAGCGGAAGCGCACGACTACGTCCGAAAAAGTTTAACAGTAAACAACATACTGGTAATAGTTATACACACACACGAATGCAGAGAGAGAGAGAGAGGGTAAAAGAAGGTGTTATATGACACGCGACCTATCGTCTGCTCCGTTAATAGATTTCATGGTTGACGCTCACGATGTAACTAATACCCTAGTTTGTATAGTATTGTATTTCAAAGACCCGGTGTTTACTCATGGAAGGGTGTTGAAAGGGTATAGACCCTTCTTAATATTATCTCATGCATATTCAGTAAGGTAACCAGAACGAGGTTTAGATGGGTCAGTTCAGACTCAGTTGTAAACAAACTCAGCAGCTTACACTGATAGAGACGTCAGTGGTGTACATATTAACACAGGTTTAAGCTTTGCTGAGGCCTAGAAAATTATTAAATAACTTACATTTTCATCATAGAAGTAGTCCTTGAACAAAAAATCCAAGTTTTACAGTGAAGACTATCTGCATTAAGACAGTTTCCATTAATCCACTATATAAATCACAGAATACCTAATAAGCCAAGCCATGTATATTTCAAACACACAACCTGCTGACCAGATGTAAACACGTGGTTAAACTAATTCCCAACACCTACAATAAAGCCATTAAGCTTACATTCCATTGTAGATAACCTTTTAGACAATAACATATAAATTACCAGCTTCTTTTGGGCACCTAGCTAACAGTATCCCAAATGTCTGTTTTCAGTTCATGATAATACTGATGTATGCAGCAAATGCCACAAATCTCAAAGAAAGAATAAAATTTCACATAGTTAAATGTTTAAGCCATTTTAATCATGAATGGAATTAAAGCACACATTTCTGTGTAATATAGTATTTAATTTAAAGATTATGACATACATTTTCCTCATTTTCCCGAGACTCGAATAGAAAAATAACAATAAATTATGAGTGAAATAAACTTTTATAAGATATATTTTCAGTGGATAGCATACATATTTAGTTCAGTTGTATGAAAGTTTTTTTTCTCTTCAGGCAGCTTGAAGTTTTTAGTAATTTGTATAAATGTAAAATAAATGGATTATTTCATTTCATATAATACTAGTTGCAAAATGTGACTGTCAAATTAGGCAAATGTGTATGTTGCAAGCATATTACGGGCTTACTCTAACAGATTGCTGGGTTAAAAATAATAGGTCCAGAGAATATTAACACATCTTTACACTAGACATTGCATATTTAAGAGGCAAGGAACCTCAGGACCTTGAAGTTTGTGGTTATTCGAGCCGTAACCCAGCCATAGAATCTAGATCCATTCATTCCAGGTTATATACTAGTAACCTGTTCAGTGAGAGACCAGATCCAGTATAAAATAGTCACAAATGGTACTACCGTACTAACTAGCTCCCACCAAGACTGGACCAGCTTTAAATGACTCCATTTTAAATTTCCAAAAAACGTTGCATAAAAATAGTATTTTAAGCAGAAGGTGTGTGTTTTCCTGGCCTGCCTATAAGAAATTACAGTTCAACCTGTATTAGCAACCACCTGTACTAAGCGGCCAATTTCATTAAGCAGTCAATTTAAATGTATTACCAAACTGTAGCATTTTATCTTATATTTGTACTTAATTTAAAGGTCACCTCTGTTAAGTGGCGACTTTCTCTTATTCCCTTGACTGACTATTTAAGACATGTTTGACTGTACATGATTCACAAATATAAGTCAGTTAATTTCGGACTCAGTCAGATAATATTATTTTAATATATCTGAGAAAGAAATTTGAAGAAATAATAATGAAACAACAACAACAACAAAAAAAAAAAACTGGTCAGCTCCGGCACAAAGTCAGCAAGCACAGACATTCAGCATCTAACATAGGTAAGATAGCTAAATGCGGAAAAGATTGTGATTATCTCTACCTGCAACTAAAGAATTAAAGACATGAAAAAAATGATGCCAATTAACGGGAATTAGTTTTTGAATGCAACGCTTATGCTTCTTTAGAAGGAAATTCTTGGCATATGTATCCTTGTGGAATTGTTGGCAGTTCTGGTGTCCCTACATTGCATATAACCATAACCATAAGGTTTATATCACCCATCAAGAAATCAGCCATTTGGACTTTTTGAATTCTCAAGGGTCATGGAACTATCTTTGAAGATTTCAAGATAAAGAAACACTAAATTCTACTGCATCAAGTCTTAACGCTGTTGCTGTTATTCTCATTAGAAACGCTTTCTTTCAATAGAGATTTTGTAATTTTATAAAATGCAAGTTGGTCATAGTTTTCTATATATTGTTTATTTGATTATAATTCTGGTCTTTTTTCAGTGTGTGAACTGGAGAATTTTGTAATACATCTGACATACATCAGTATAAAATGATAAACGTAATATATTTTTACACTTTTGTTTTTAAAAAAATTAAAACCAATTTTTTTATTTCTGTACAATCAACCAATACCCTTGTTCTTAAACATAGTGATTTAAACTCAGTTTACAGTGTTTCTGGATAGCCAGATAGGAATGTGATGAGAGGTTAATTATCTGCATCATATTTTCTATTAGAATTACAAACTGGAACACTGCAATGATAATGAGAAAATTTATTTCAACAGTTTACTTGTGGATGTGCTTCCACCAGTGGTCGCCATAACTATACAAGTGATATTATCAGCTGTACTGGTGTGTATACCTGACCCATCTAAACCTCGTTCTGAGAAAAGAATCTCTGGTATGCATAAATATTGAGAAGGGCCTATTGTTATCTTATCATCCGATAGAATGTAGGATGGGTTATGGTAACATGCTGATTATACTATGGCGTATATTTGTAATAAGCCTGTCAATTTATTTCGGACATTTAGTTTTGATATGTAGGTACTCTTATCGGGATTAAATAAACAAATAATAATTTAATTTAGCTTGAATGAAAATATATAATAGTCAAATATACTTTTGATTTCAATAAACGTAGTTTCTATATAGAAGACGTTGTTATATAATACAGCTCTCCTCGTTATGACATAGGGGTGTGTCATTCATTGTTTGTCATGATGACCTCATAGGAACTAGATATGGGTGTATCATATATTATTGTTATGTAAGGGATCAATGACCCCTACTTGGAATGTTACTCATCCTTAGGTGCAGCCCCCTATTGTTCGTGTTGACCCCATTGTTACGACTGACTACCCCATTGTTTGTGTTCAGTCGTGACTGACCCCATTGTTATGTCAGAGGTCACGTGGAATGCTACTCATCCTTAGGTGCAGCATCCCTATTGTTCCTGTTCAGTCACGCGTGACTGACCCCATTGTTACGTCAGAGGTCACGTGAACCTCGGCCCAAAATGCCTCGGCCCAAATCCGCCCAAGTGATTGTTGTCTACTACTCTAAATTAGCAGTTTATCGACCACCTCTGTTAAGCGGTCATTTTCTCTTGATTCCTTGACTGACGCTTAAGGCAGATTTGACTGTATACACTTAATTAAATCAAGAACATTTCTGATTTTTAAATGTATGCTTTTTATATGACAAGTACCAAGACAGTCACCTTATTTAAATAAAGTGGTCAAATGATTAAACAATTGATTGATGAATCACTAAGTTTTAAATCTTAAGTTTTAAATCACTAAGTTTCTAATTCTTAGTTTTAAATCACTAAGTTTAAATTCAATTTTTCATTTGTGAAAGAAGCTATTTATAACAATGCTAAAGAATGCTAACAAATGCAACACTTGTTTCAAAAAGTATATTTTTTTTTAAAGGAAGTATCTGACACCAACCTGTGAAAGGGGCGCTGTGTACCATTTCTGGTCGAACCCTGCGTTCCTGTCCGGCGAGAAATCCGCAAGGAAATTCCACATTCCGTCTAGTCTCCGAATGGATCGACTCTCCGAGTCCCGCGGGTACAACATCCCTGCTAATTTTCCAGAGGAAACATCTGCATTTAACAAGAACACAATTGCAACGCATAAAACTGCATACATTTTTGCAGCCATTGTGATCCCCTTTAAGGCATTATCTGGTCGGGGAACGCGAAAATGGGCAATCTGGGTATTTATTGAGATTTGAATTGATCACGTGATCAAGCCGCGTACACCCTACCGCGGGGGACATTTTGTTATCAGATTAAAGATATAGGTCTTAGACAACACACTTGAAGTCACTTTGGTTTGTCTGCGAAATGTCTCTATTTGGGTAAACGACCTTCTGAACTTTGACATACTTAATGCATCTGGGGTCCGGACTAGTGTAGTGGTTGTGCAATCTTCTTCTCACTGATGGGTGCAGGGTTCGATACTCGGGAATATCCGAGTTCGGTTATATTAGTCACCATCTATATGTAAAAACATTATCCGGTTTCCTCCTCAAGAAAATGACCACCTAGGCTGGAATAATGATTTCGCGCCAATTGCAGCACTAAGAAATACTTAAATACTTAGAGGTGCTTTACCTATACTTGTGTCTCTGATTTAATACTTCATTTATAACAAATGCTGCATGTTAGTAACACAACTGTGTGTTTCAGCCCTGGCATCTTCTAATAAGCATTTTGAAAAAAAACAGTATTTTTTTATAGAATTAGCACAAGTTTTTGGTGGACTTTGAATATATTTATAAAGTTATACCTTGTTTCGCTGTTAAATTTATGTAAATATCGTAAATAAAATTAGTTGTCAATCAAATCCTATTGTCAGATTAAAATTTTCATTGAATTCTCTCGATTATTAAAAACAAGGGAAAAAACACTGGCAATAAATTGACAAATTATCCTGCATTTGTCTCCCTTAATAATGCTAATTTTGTTAAATTTATGTAGATATCGTAAATGAAATTAGTTGTCAATCCTATCGTCAGATTATAAGTCTAATTGAACTCTCGATTATAAAAAGCAAGGGAAATAACACTGACAATAAACTGACAAATTATCCTAGTACATTTGTCTCCCTTAATTACGCTCACGCCAGCTAAATTGAGTTGTACAGTTTAGTATGTTTATGTTCTAGAACCAACTGCACTTGGGTTATAATTAAGACTGTTTAACAACCACAGAAAAAAGTTAAAATATTAGTCATTCGATCATAAATTCGCCACATAAAAATAATTACGAAATTAGAGTAAATTTTCGTAGCCTTCCCGTGATCCAAGTACTAGTCCAACCCAGATCCGTTGAAAAATATTAGTATAAGCTGTTTCGAAATAGACGATTGACAGTATATTAGTCATTTGGAGACTGTCTACTTGAGAAAAATATAATGCTGCCATAATGTAATATCACGCCGTATATATGTAGCATAACACCGCTGTAAGATCTTGTTTCCAATTACACGTAAATAACTCTTAAATGAATAAGAAAGATAACCCATTTTTTACCATATTACAGACACATTTTGTAAGCAATTTGTATGGTCGATATTTCCATTGGATACACTTCCATTAGGAGCCAGCATGGTTATATACCACATGCTCACGCCACACATACTCAAAATGTGCCCAAAGTTTCGAGTTGATCGTGACTTATGTATGCTATTTGACAGTAATTGTTGTACTAGTGAAAGACGGGGTCGCGGAGCACTGACTGAGTTGTATATACTGGTTACCACAGGTGCTTGGCGCATGCCTTTGTCATTCTTGCATATTTTCCCTCGTATATCTCTTTAGTTATATAATATATATGTATCACCGATAGGTTTATGGCACTGGTTGTAATACATGTATTGTAGATGAATTCGATCTTATTTGCTATTATCAATGCTATTATATTCTGTAAAATTGCGCATTACGTTACTCAGAGAATTGAAGAGGAAATGAACGCTCGGGAAATATCAAGGCTCAGAGAACCCCTTTTGAACTTAGCAACTATGACCACTTGACCACGGAGACCGCCGATCCCCTCCCATATAAAGGACTCGTTTAGACAGGTTTATATTTTAAGTACGTATATGTACTATCTTAATTGCAAGTATTTTTTTTTATCAGGATTACTTTTATTTGATCATGCGTTTCGTTTATGAGCCAAATGAGAAACATAATTTAAATGTATGGAAATTGTGAGTCTGAATAGATATATGCACGTTTGTTTTTGTTTTTTTTTTAATTCTGAAGGCATTTCAAAACATTGATTCTCAGTCTCAGATGTCTGCATTATTATCTGAAATATACATAGCGTGTTTTATAAATCTAAACAATGTACCACAAGGCTTTAATCTGAGTTTGGCATTTGATACATCATTTAATATTAGTTTGTTTGCTTGTTTGGTTTAACGTCCAACCGACAGTGTTTCAGTCATTTGGAGAGGATGTCTACTTGAGACAGATATAGTGCTGCCACACAACAGTATCACGCCTTAGACATGCGGCATGATACCATACCCAGTCACATTATCCTGACACCGGGCCAGTAAGTCCTGCAACTACCCTTATATGCTGAGCGCCAAGCACGGGAGCTATACCAGTACCATTTTTTTACGACTTTGGTATGTCGCGGCCGAGGATCGAACCTACGACCTCTCGCTTCCGAGGCAGACGCTCTAAACACTCGGCCACCGGGGACGGTTTTATTTAGTTATTTTATTTAGTTATTTAGTTATTGGGTGCAAACTGTCTTAGAAACCATTCCTTGCGTGTTTCAGTTTAAGCGAACCCTTTTTTCACCTAACACTTGATGCTTTATATACGGATTTCACAGCAAAACCCGATATATTCGAAATATTCCTGTAATATTGAAATAATTTCAAAAGCACGTGCCTTTCCCTGAAATTTTCGACGATGCTTGTCATTAATTATTCCCAGATAAAGATATTTTATTAATGATGTTTGACAGATCTAATTATTCATCTGTCAGAGCTTGAACGAAGAAACTGAAATTGGAACAACACTTAATCTTTGATTATATTTCCACATTTCGCTGTTGAAAGAACTGTCCTAGGACTATTTCTGAAACTGGGATTGAATTTCAGCCTCATTTAAGTTCTCATTCGAAACAGTAATTTAGATAAATGTTTAGAAAAATTGCGTCTTATGTTTATTTAACTTTCTCAAGCTGGACATTTAAAAGA
Organism: Solen grandis; assembly: GCA_021229015.1. Lineage (NCBI taxonomy): Eukaryota > Metazoa > Mollusca > Bivalvia > Adapedonta > Solenidae > Solen > Solen grandis. The sequence goes on from CM037795.1 coordinate 12,981,778, forward strand.
GTTTGTGTGTTTAAAATAGTATTTCATATTTGCATTAATTTTATGACTGTTTTGTTAACGGCCAACACTGTAGAAACTCCCGTAAAGGTTCGCATGTAGATTCAAACATATTTAACGATATCGTAGAAAAACTTAAAAATAATGAGTACAAGAATACCAAACAGAAAACCGCATCTCACATTTTGACGCGATAGCGCGTGAGCAGTCTTGAAGTCTGGTCTATTTTTAGAAAGCGAAAGAAAGAGAGTGAGAGAGAGAGAGAGAGATATTCTGAAATAGGTATATTCAATATACAAATATTGCTATCAAATAATCATGTAAAATAAGCGCATGGGGGTCTGTAGTCCATAAAGTACGTAGATTATTATTTCAATATTCAATTATTTAAATTTAGAAGGGATTTGCGTAGAAACAAAATTAAATATTCACTTTCATGTTGTTATTTTTTTCATGCTTATGTTGGATTCTGTTATTTTTCTTTCTAAGATTCTTTTCAGGAATAATGCTTTATGAGCACGGTTCAATAAATTTGGATTTGGCTTGATCCCGCTTTGTGGATGCACGATGTCTCTCATGACGACAAAATCCGCAAGCATCTGAAATATTGACAACTCTCCGTAGGGTATTAAAATCAACAACTCAAGCAAACACATCACTCTTTTGCTGAACTCCATCACAACATTACTATAAAATAAACGAATCAATAACAACGAAAATGCTTTCCCTCGTACATCTCAGGGAATAGTTGACATTAATCAAGTGTGACTCAAACTCATATTATTGAAGAGCTATGTCACAGTCTATGCCGGTAAATAACATCGCGCCTTTCTAGATATGTCCATAGGAAATTGAAGACGTCGAAAAGCGGCAATGTTCGTGTTTCTGACAACAAAGAATGCCCCAATATCTAAAAGAAATGCAAGCAATTTATCAAGTATGGCTATAGTACACAACGATGATTGAAATACTGTCGGTGAGACGTTGAACTCAAGCAAATAATAATAAAAAAAACCACAAAAAACAGATATACTGAAACAAAAGGAAAACGTCTTGGGGAAGACATAGCGGAAACTTTTATCAGACCTTTTTTTTAACGTAGGATGAAACTCGATAAAATATGGGATATCATTTTTTTTTTTTTTTTTTTTTTTTTAAATTTTAGAGTTTTTCTTTTTATTTATTTATTTATTTATTTTTTGAGGTTCAAAAACTCATTTTATTTCCGCGTAATAGATGACATGGGGTCGGGGCCGTCTCCATGGACCCTTACAAAATACTGCATACATTCATGAAGGAAAAACTGTATTATTATGGTGACCAAGTCAGATATTTGAACACTGTTATATATTTATACTTGACAGTTTTTTCCCTGTATCAATATAACATCACTTGATGCAAGTTGATATATTTTTAGAGCTGGTCCTCATGAATTCAGGTGTTCCGTGAGATCAGTGAATACACCCGATGTTTACCGAAAAGAAAACGGTTGTATGAGGTTTGAAGCATTTAATTAGGCATGGGTAGAGGTATAGAGGCACCTTGATGTATAAACACGGATGGCACGATTCTAGATGAATTACGCGCGAGACTAAGATGTTCTACATTTGATAAACAATATATTCAAACCCAAGCCTGACTTCTGATATTCGCCCATCAAAATGCATGTTTTTATTTACCCTATATATAGATAAAATACGTAAAAACAAAATCACACTCTTCAAAACAGTGGCGTCCATAAAAAACAACACCTGGTGCTACCAAAGGCACACTTTTGATTACTCACACCCATTTCACCAAAGTCATTTTTAACCTGTTAGTGGACAAGTATCGTGAACAACAACAACAACAACAGAACCTTATGTTGATTGCGTATTGTTGTAAAGCTAACAAGGGTGTATCTTCAAGGTTCAAAAAGAGAGGCTCCAGTAACTGAAATGTCATTTCTGTGATTAATGGTACGCAGTCAAATGTCAAACAAATCTCCATTTTAAGAAATCCCCATTATGAATAACATTTTCATATCATATATCAAAGAATTTCTAGACACTGTATATATTCGTATCCTAAATTAGATTGAGTAGATTTTGTAAACATGTCTAGAGAGACAATTACAAACACAGTTGATCTATACTTTGTCCGTAGGTTATGGTCGCTCATTAAATATTTTATATAAAAAAAATAATTCTAACGTACCAGTTACTTACTTGTATATGTCAGTTTGTATTTTAAAAAGTAAGACTTATTACGGTCAATTATCTTTTATGTTTCATTTTGTTTCCCAAATGATTCTAGTATTTAACTAACCTGCTGGAATGTTTGACAGTTCTGTCAATTTTACAAATGTATCAGGAAAAGAACTGCCCATTTTTTTACATGGAAAAAGTTTACATGGTACATCTATGTCCTTTTTGTACAATCTATGTGATATCTACAAAAATACTAAAACATATGGCCTATGTATCTCCTCAATTAAACATTCTGATGTGCAAAAATATTTATTCATCTACTGTAGAATCACCAATTTTCGTAGGGACTAATTTTTGTCGATTTTCGTGGACTGCTTTATACACGAATATTAATCCCCTCGAAAATTGTCCCTTATAAGAACCTCGTGTATCCTAGAACATGAACCCACGAATCACGTACCAACGAAATTGACTTTATTTCAGATTCCGCGAACTTAAATGCCAAAGAAAATTAATGATACGAGAATATAAATGTTTGTAGCATTGCTAATTCACTCCAGGATATAAGCATTCGAATATACAGGGATTACAGACAATCAACACTTAATCCGAATTTGAATGCTCAATGGCATATATGATGGTATTGTTTATTCAACAATAGGATATTTCCGGCGCTTTTGTTCTCTCCAATTATCATTAACATCATGTCATTCACATCTAGACGTATCAAAATATAAAGTATTGAATCCAGTGTAATTGTTCGTGATTCATTATAGAATTTATATCAGACAGAAGCCAGCTAAATAAGATACCATATAAAGTGACGGGATAAATGTAATTTGAAGACAGCTGTGTTACAAAGAACCAGGAAAATGATCTAAGTTTGTCCGACTAAATCGGCCAATGAGATGCTTGCATTTCGTTCAAAATTTGAAAAATATATTGCATAAAATGATCCTTGAGGTCTTGATATGTAGAAAATATCAGTGTATGTTGTTTATGTGATCTTAGGACGTAATAGGCGGAGCTTGTTGCGAGGACGAGTGATTACGTCATGTTTTGCATGTAGCCTTATAAAATGTATCCAAATCATGTGTACGGTCAATCAAAAGGGAGTTTGCGAAAAAAAATCCATAAAATTAAAAATATAAACGATAACTTATACTAAAAAGTGCAACGCGCTGTAATCACATAGTATAAGATATGAATATACATACATTTTGGGATACATGGATATGTCCTGACAAACAATATCTAGTATCATAACCAAAAATAATTAAGTAAATCATTTAAATTTAATTGACTGTTTTATGATATCATATAAATACACCAGTGTTCCTGAAACGATATTCAAATATGGTTACTATCTGTCAAGGGAATTATAAATTAATAAATTTGTATTATACGTTCTCTGTCCAACTATTAGGCAATCTCGGATGCAGTGTAAAGAGAAAAAGATGCATATCTGAATGAATTCACCCCAGCATGCTTATTTAGTATGTCGTACTAAATCAATCATTTATACCAATTAAGTTTCAATTTGACGTCTTCAGTGATTAATGGCGAATTTTTATGAGTCATATCACTAGTATTTTATATCCCGGTTGTCTAAATGTCAAAGACACTTAATATTTAAGAGTCTGTCAATTAATGGATCCGTTAAAGGAAGCTACGTGTTTGTATCAACGCAATTTCTTACCAACAGCAACATTCATTACAAGTTTTACGAGTCTCTCACATCTCCAAAAAGTATATTAGTAACGTTCATTGTAGCAGCTTCATGACGTCACTTCCGGCAGTATGTGTGATATCATCAATGATATGACAATAGTTAACTTAGATAATTTCATTATGTCCATTTATTTCTCAGATTACTAGTATATAATTTTAAAGGCCATTGTTGTTGCAAACATGACGATATCGATAACATTTCTAACTAATAAATTCAAAATATAATACCTTGGTAATAAAAAGCATTGCATTCCTTGTTTTATAATTTTTGATTATGACAACAAAACTCTCAATTAAAATAGGAAAGTACATCAAGCGACGTTGAAAAATAATACAAAGCAGGTTAATATTTGAAATAGGAGTCCTAATATCATTGTTGACTGGAAAGTATATCTGCAATGTTTTGTCGACATTCTAAACTGTTTCCAATTGTAATACATATTGTTTACTAAACTTTAGTCTAATATAGATATATCAGTATGTGATTTCGTCCCCTGGGTTCAAATTCGTTTGATGAATTGTGTGCCTTTCTCTTAATAAATTACCCGTTGATTATTGTTTTAGCTTAACGGCAAGCATCTTTATTCACGAACATATTTCAAGTTTGGAAATCATGTCATAGATATTAATAAAATAGAGAATCTGGAAGTTCTCTTCTTAAAGTAACTAATGTAAAATATACAAACCTGAAATAGGAGAGTAATCACCTGCTGCATACCATGCTTTAATAAACTTGAAAAAAAAGTGATTAATTACTCATTCGATAGATGTTATAATAGCAAAAACCTTAATAAACGATCATTACTTCCATAATTTTTCAAAGGATCTTCTTTCTTTAAAAGAACACACTGATTAGAACGACAGTCTGACTCCAGGTTGCCTGCACTGTGATTTATTGTACATAATATATTTATTTAGTACGATTAACATCTAAAAACATTTTATCACCGCTTTGAAGAGTCAAAAAACATTCGTGTCAACGTCAGTTGCATAACATTAAGTGATAATGTAGGGTCTTAGAGTGGCAAAACACAGAGGGCAACCGTGAAACTGTTAAACATATTTGCTGTTAAGTACGATGTGTTTCACCATGTCTGTTAAGTACGATGTGTTTAACCATGTCTGTTAAGTACGATGTGTTTAACCATGTCTGTTAAGTACGATGTGTTCACCATGCTGGTACTGTAAAATCATTATTTTCGTCGTCATTTAAGTTCGTGGAACTGAAATAAAGTCAATTTCGTTGGTACGTATATTCGTGGATTCATGTTTTAGGACACATGATTCTTATAATGGATAATTTTCGAGGGAATAAATATTCGTGTATAAAGCCGTCCATGAAAATCGACGAAAATTAGTCCCCGCAAAAAATTAATAAATTTACAGTACACTTTTTGCTCTGAGACAGATATCAAGTTTTACATCAAAATGACCTAGTGACTTCACCATTTTATATGCAATGTCAAATAGGCGAAACCGTTGACGTCATGTATGGCGTCATCAAATGTTATTTTTCCACAATTATCAGGATAAAAAACGTTCATATTGTTTTAAATTGTTTCACATAATATGCGACATATTGTGTAAATATTTCATAAAATGTTTGTTAATATGATGCATTTTTAAATAGCATATAAACAAAATATATATGTTTTATTTTTTCATATTTTTCAACGTTTCACTTATGGGACCATGCCCCCTTTTTTGAAAAGAAATGACTGATTTAAAAAGTCTTATTTCTGTTTATTTTTGAAGACCCTTTAAATGTTTCCATCTAGTAATAGCCTGACAAAACATTGGGTTCTTAGGGTTATTTTCTCTTCAGCACATAAATATCTTGAAACTTTGACAAGTTAATATATAATTGTATTCTTTGTTTACATATGGTATTTGATACATGCATATATCGTCCATTGAAAGCCAGAAGGGGCTATCAGCCTTCTTTTTACATATGCTGATAGCCCCTTCTGGCTTTCAATGGACGATATATATATATATCACTCGTCGATGAATTGTTCGAAAACCATCCGGCAAACGGTGAAAAAAATATTTTTATAGAATTTGATTTTTTTAACAAAAATTAGGACTATTTCAGTCATTTAGAACTAAATCTAGCCAGGTAATATTTAGTTATGTTCGAATAGGGACAACTATACACTAAATTAAATACTTAGATATTTATGAAGCACTTACAACAGCAATTCTACTTGTTAACTGATTACTATACTTACATTATGAAGATCTATGCCTTGGGCAACCATTCAAATTGTTTGGAATGTAATAATCACTTCAAAGTTTTGTCTGCCATTACCCAAATTTCCCTGCATATATGAATATGTAAACATCCAAGATATTTACAGCATGTCAAAAGGATTTTAAAGGCCAATATATCTGAGACGGTATTTGTAAAAAGCGGTTTGGTTTCCTTTTTGAGTAAACAACAATAAACATTATTCAAAAGAAGACAAATTTATCGATATTTTTTTAATATTTATCTTTCAAGTTGGCTTTCGGTCAATGCATGATCGCTTTATATTCCATCTCTAAAAAGAAAGTTCACTCTCTCTCACTTTCTCTCTCAGATTGCATTAACTATATCAGTTTACAGTATAATTAGCCTCTACCAGAATTCGTTCATTTAGTACAAATTGTATAATTCACGCACAAGTAAAATAGAGGTGTTATCTTTCAACATGATATAAAATATAAATATATAATAATATATAATATAAAGCACGACCGCACAATTGAACGTTTTTAGAAAACATATGATAATTAAACCACACATTATTTTGACATTAACATCGATCATTTACCTAGGGCAATATTAGCAATTTATGGCTAACAATAACAGTCCGAAATGTTAACTCGAATTCCTTTTTATCTCTCAATATAAAATTTTCCTTAATCCCCGAGAGTACATGGTATGGTAGGGGGGGGGGGGGGGGGGGGGGGGGGGGGAGACAAAACGTATCAAATTTTGCCCGAGATTTTTATAAATATTAGCTAAAGGAGCAAATGTCAGGAAAGATATCCGATATATGCATTTTGAATTTGCTGAATTTACTTTACTCGTTCTAGCGTGAAAGAGCGATATGCAGCTTATAATAACCTTTCAGTAACGAAACTATTTTAAAACGTGGTTTGTTTTAATATTTTACTTTTAACGTGGATTTGAAAATACGGCCGTACGTTTTTTTTTTGTGTTGGATCTGCATTCTACACTCAGGAAGGTCTCATTCTTGTAACGTGTCCAGGATAATTCTGGCTCGAACGATACCTGGCTGGATCTTGAAGTAAAGAGGTCAGAGGGGGGTATTCAATATGCATCTTAATTTAAAGATAAATCTAAAATAGCTAGAAATTTCCATACAATTAAGATTCCAATAAGAATTTCCTTAATTAACTTTTAAGAAAATGATTAATGTCCGTATTTTTCCATAGTTTTGACCTTACGTTTAAGAAAACACAGGAGCTCCCATAAATATTTTCTGAACTTTAAGATTTCGTCGATATTTTAATATGTAAAATAGCCGTTTTCATCCATTCATCCGTTTCTTTATTTTTGACAATTCAAAAGAATTTATTACTTTTATTTGTAAAGAGCTTTTAGAACTAACGGAGTACAGGTCTAGAGCCGTAATTTACCGTCAATGTGATTTGAAACAGTAGAGGACATGGTCACTTTAATGTCAAATTATCCAAAAATGCATGTTTATGTTGAACAATTGTGTGTATATATTAGTTACATACAACCCCTCTCTGGATACACTACAAGAATATTGAAAATATTTGAAGTAAATAACACATTTAACATCATTGTATATTTTTTCTTGCATCATACAATGTACATATTTATATGTATTAATTAATATATTTTCAATCTGTTAAGGTAATCCATCCATCATTAAATGATCATAGTCCACTAAGTTATCATGGGAGTCTTATATTAAACTAGAAAAAATACCGCGAAATCGCGGGAATGGTATTTACTGCTGGGATTCGTTGAATAGATATGAGTTGTATTATGTACCAGTACCCAACCACAGGATAGGGACCATGGGTTTCACATAAATAAACCGGTCTTGGTGGCCAAGGGTTGTGGATTCGATCCACACTTGGGTCGGGCACGGTCTCCATGATAAATGACCTACAATTCTTTCTGATGGTCATTCGTCTTCCGTCGGTCTTCTTTGTTAACTACAGAGGTGCATGCTTAAGTTTCAGTACTGTCAGAATCCCGGGAAATAGTTACTGTTAGTATTTGATGGCATAAAAAAGAGTTAAATAATTTAAAGAAAATCGGATATACCAAGTTTACCACAAAAAAGGAGCAGATAAAATTAAAAAGGACTCATTGCTGTTACAAAGGTGTGTGTTTTTAATTTCAAAGGGGAATGATACTAGTTGCAGTACTGGAAAATACTGCAGAAAGGAACAATTAAATGAAAACTTTCTATTTCTGTGAACAATAATAGATTTATTTCGACCTGTATAGCAGAATTAAACAATTTTTACAGGAATGGCAAACGAATTGAAAACAACAGCAACAACAACAGCAAAAACATCACAAATTTAAGACTAAAAATATGTTGCTAACAAAAACGCAATACTAAAATTGGTCTGTAGAATCCGTTGCCCGTTATTTGTGTGGCAATATTAACATTGAATCAGGTACGAATGACATAAAGAGTCCCAATTGTTATTGCACACAGCTATGATACCATGCTAATCACGGGTACATCATGCTGATGTATATATCTATACCTTATTTCCTTATCCCTGTACATATGTGTATGTATATACCTTATCACCTGTACATCATGCTGTATGTATATACCTTATTACCTTACATCGTGTTGTATGTATATAACTTATCACGTGTACATCATGCTTTATGTATATACCTTATCACGTGTATATCATGCTGTATGTATATACTTAATCACCTGTACATCATGTTGTATGTATATACCTTATCACGTGTACAT
>CM037795.1:12990785-13040785 GCA_021229015.1 Solen grandis
GTACTATCGTAGTATCACTGTAATGTTGCCTGTTACAGCCTTGATATAGCCCGGGGTCCGTGTTCTCGAAAATAGAAATGGTACTTAAGTATGATTTTCTGCCCGTTAGTTTCATCCGGGATTTTAGCATCATACTGTAAAATCATTAATTTTCGCTGACATTAAATTTCGTTGATTATGTACCGATGGAAATTTCGTGGGTACATTTATTCGTTGATCTATGTTCTAGATAACGGGAGGTCTATTTAAGAGAATTTTTCGTAGGGATTAATATTCGTGGATAAAATGCACCACAAAATCGACGGAAATTAGTGTCTCACGAAATTAATGATTTCAAATTAGTCAAAATTAAGCATTAGATCGTACCTACGTATTCCATGGGGGCAAATGCCGTATGACCTAATTGATTGTTTATAATTAGATCCTAACTCTGTATTGTTTATTGAATGCGAAATGTAATTGATTTAAGCTGCGAACTATTGTGACACTTTCATGTTTGATTAAATAAAATTTCTGAAATGTTTGTTCTAGCCCTACTGCGCGCCTGTAAGCTATTTACCAATTCAATTTAAAATTATTGGCACAAACATATCGTTAATTGCCATATAAAGCTCATATATATGACGATATGGTGATATTGAGAATTGTCTAAAAATAAAACATGTTTTTTTGTTTTTTACATCTCTAATAATGTCACATTGCTGCGAATAAATAAGAAATGTCAAATATAAACAACATTTACCATTCTGGTACTTGAGCTTTTCAAGATCATGTCAAAGCGCCCTGAGATGCATTGAATCACTAGGCTGTAAGTTAAGCAGGAGAGGAAGGAATTAACTAAAACTGCAACAAAGTAAGTTTAAACATATTTATTGCCATATAACACATACATCAAACACTTCAAAAAAAAAAATACACAAACAAGGGATAGGATTAGAACGAAAGCTTTAAGCTTTTTTTAAGTTGAAGACAAATAGAGTTGACACTGTCTGAAACGGTTACTACTTGTGAGTCTTAGGAGGCAATGTCTTACCAGCTGGCTGCGAGTCGTGTTCTACCCGACCTCTGTGTACGGGGTCTTCCTCACTATTACTGGACGTCGCTAATGATGAAAACATCGCACGACGTAAACCAACAACAACACACACAATGTCTGTAAATATAAGTGTTTTAAGAAATTATCTCTGTAGAAAACCCAGTGCCTTAAAAAATCCAAATAATATCAAAGACTTTCACAACATAAAAAAAAACAATTTTGTTTTCTTTATTGTAAGAGGTGTTTATGTCAAAATATAACACCAATATCAATGGTGAACTTTTAACCGCTCAGTATGTGACGGCTAACGGAGGATAAATGTCAACACTCTCATGTTTGCACCAATTTGAATTTAATTTTATGGCTTTTCCTGGCATTTCCAGATAATTACGTCAATAAAGAATCAGTCCCAGGAGGAATGCAACATTGGCTAGAGACATGGCCGTTGGAGTAACCCATTAGTTCAGTCCTTAACATATCAGTGGTATGTCCCCAAGGGTTCTTCATGTAATCCACACTTAAAATGAGAAAATTGGCAATGCAAATGCTTTAAGATTCACGCAGCTCTCAAGGGAATGCCGGGCAGACCCCCCCTTTTTTTTGGGGGGGGGGGTTAGTAAAATATTTTATTCCAATTTAACCAGAGAGAGAGAGAGAGAGAGAGATCCGTTTGGGGAAAATTCCAACTCGAGGTTACTCAACATCCGTTGCATTACCAGGGATGATATCCGCTCTGATTAGGTTTGCTAGTTCATCACACATGCATATAAGTATCTCGTACACGTGTCTTAACTTTACCTCATTTGGACTCATTTTCATGTATTTGAAAATATCCAGGAGCTGTCTGATCAGGGTCTTCTCTGTTTGTCCATACCATATTGTAGCTCAGATTCTGCAAAAAAAAAAAAATCGATTGTTTCATTTACCATAAAAATGAGTATTCATCTTTTCCTTCGACTGAACTGAGTGGCAACCTATTGCTTTTGAAAAATTTAAAATTAATGATTCCATTTTTATACGTCGCCGGAGGCGGTCGTATATTGGCGTCATCTTCTCCGTCTGTCCGTCTATACCTCTACATTTCTTTTGAACGCAACTCCTCCTACGTTTCTGACCGTGTCTTTTCAATACTTGGTCAATGTCATAACTAAAATTGTATAGATGTGCAATGAAGCGGCGATTTTCCGGTTCATAGATTTTTGCAAGAGTTATGTCCCTTGAAACTTAATCTCTGTAGCTGATTGATATTGCATCCTTGTGAACGCAACTCCCACTACGGTTCTGACCGTATCTTTTCAATACTTGACCATTGTCATAATTATAATGGGTAGGTGTGCAATGAAGTGGCGATTTTCCGGTTCATTGATATTTTTGCAAGAGTTATGTCCCTTGAAACTTTGTCTCTGTAGCTGATTGTTATTGCAGCCTTGTTAACGCAACTCCCCTATCTACGATCTTTTCAATGCTTGGTCATGTCATTAATAATGTAATTCCAGTTCGGCGATTTCAGTCATGATTTTGCAAGATTATTCTTAAATAGTATCTGTAGCGATGTTATGCAGCTTGAAGCAACTCTTCCTACGTTCTGATCGTATTTTTAATACTAGTCAGTGCCATAACTATAATGCGTAGGAATGCATACAGCAGGGATTATCTGGTTCAGTGATTTTTGCAAGAGTTATGTTCAGGAGTTAAAAAGGAAAGGTATTGACACTGCTATATGACCTACTTTCATATCAGAAGCCTCTATAATTTTTATCTCATATTTTGTGGTGGCGTATATTGTGGCGACACTGGCACTCTTGTTTTACTATTGTCTTTTCAAACTAACTGCAATGCTATCTTTATTTTGGATTAATGCTACAATTTTAAAAAGAATGGTCTACATGTATTTTATTATTCATTTATTGTAATGCGATTGTTTTGTGCAAAGTAATGTTTTTAGCATAGCTGATTTTGCTTTGAAATACCTGAGGGGTCAATTTAGTTACACAATCAATAGAATTACACAGATCAATAGAATTACACAAATCAATAGAATTACACAGATCAATAGAATTACACAGATCAATAGAATTACACAGATCAATAGAATTACACAGATCAATAGAATTACACAGATCAATAGAATTACACAGATCAATAGAAATACACAGATCAATAGAATTATACAGATCAATAGAATTACACAGATCAATAGAATTACACAGATCAATAGATATACACAAATCAATAGAATTACACAGATCAATAGAATTACACAGATCAATAGAATTACACAGATCAATAGAATTACACAGATCAATAGAAATACACAGATCAATAGAATTACACAGATCAATAGAAATACACAAATCAATAGAATTACACAGATCAATAGAATTACACAGATCAATAGAATACACAGATCAATAGAAATACACAGATCAATAGAATTACACAGATCAATAGAAATACACAGATCAAAATCAATAGAATTATACAGATCAATAGAAATACACAGATCAATAGAAATACACAGATCAATAGAATTACACAGATCAATAGAATTACACAGATCAATAGAATTACACAGATCAATAGAAATACACAGATCAATAGAATTACACAGATCAATAGAAATACACAGATCAATAGAAATACCACATAATCAATAGAATATACAGATCAATAGAATTAATTACACAGATCAATAGAATTACACAGATCAATAGAAATACACAGATCAATAGAATTACACAGATCAATAGAATTACACAGATCAATAGAATTACACAGATCAATAGAATTACACAGATCAATAGAATTACACAGATCAATAGAATTACACAGATCAATAGAATTACACAGATCAATAGAATTACACAGATCAATAGAAATACACTGATCAATAGAATTACACAGATCAATAGAATTACACAGATCAATAGAAATACACAAATCAATAGAATTACACAGATCAATAGAATTATACAGATCAATAGAATTACACAGATATAGAAATACACAGATCAATAGATGTACACAGATCAATAGAAATACACAGATCAATAGAATTACACAGATCAATAGAAATACACAGTTCAATAGAAATACACAAATCAATAGAATTATACAGATCAATAGAATTACACAGATCAATAGAATTACACAGATCAATAGAATTACACAGATCAATAGAATTATACAGATCAATAGAAATACACAGATCAATAGAATTATACAGATCAATAGAATTACACAGATCAATAGAATTATACAGATCAATAGAATTACACAGATCAATAGAATTATACAGATCAATAGAAATACACAGATCAATAGAAAAACACAAATCAATAGAATTATACAGATCAATAGAATTACACAGATCAATAGAATTACACAGATCAATAGAATTACACAGATCAATAGAAATACACAGATCAATAGAAATTACACAGATCAATAGAAAAACACAAATCAATAGAATTATACAGATCAATAGAATTACACAGATCAATAGAAATACACTGATCAATAAAATTACACAGATCAATAGAATTACACAGATCAATAGAAATACACAGATCAATATAATTACATAGATCAATAGAATTACACAGATCAATATAATTACACAAATCCATAGAATTACACAGATCAATAGAATTACACAGATCAATGAATCCAGGATCACTTTAAAGATTTTGATATACCGCGGACGGGGATCGAACCCACGATCTTCCGGTTACATTGCGAATGCTCCAGCTACACCGCCCCTGAGGAGCTAAAAATGTAATGCATCACATCTATCATCAAGCAAATAAACTGCGCTATTATTATTATTTTTACGATGGTCTATTTTTATACGCCCGAAGGGTAGGAAATTGAAATTATTTGACAGAAATGTCAACCATACTGAGAGGATGTGCATGGTAGGTTTCGGATATCTTGGTTCAAGGTCAATGTCACACTTGAAGGTCACATGTCATATGGTTATAATGTGAGATTATTTTGTGTCCGCTCTGAATCTCTTGAATCACTTTGGCAGATTTAAACTATTTGCCAGAAATGGCAACCATACTGAGATGAAGTGCAGATCAAGTGCAAGTTTCAACTGTATTGGGTCAGGGTCACAGTATGAAGCAACATGTCATACTGATATAATGCGAAAATATTTCGTGTCTGTTTATTAGTCCCCTACCGATGTTACACAAGAGGAGATGTAAGTTTGTCCTCCTTCTTTGTGTCTGTCTGAATCTCCTTATCAAAATGTTGCTGTTGATAAAGAGGTTATCCATTCGTCAAAGATACGTAGTTCACTTTCAATATTTTTATTCGGGTGTATTGCCCCGCTCTCAGTGGAGCTCTTCTTTTTTTAATTTTATACAGAAAAAAATAGGTCTATCACTGTATTGCTATCCTATGGCATCTTCAAAATAGCTTTGAATGGGGTTATGTATTTCTAGATGTTTTCAATGTAAATCTACAGGTCTTATTACAAAAGCCTGGACCAAGAATAGATATGGTCCTAATATAATTTGAAATGCGATTTGCATCTCCCTACTAATGATGTGCTCTGCAGGTACACGTTTACTGTCAGTATTATGTGACTATATTTGTCAACTCATTATGAATATGAAGTAGACTGTAGACTCTTACAGCTGTTCGAGTCCTGCTGACTTACTTTATATCTAAGTGTTGTTCCGCTCGCCATGACACGTTTACAGCACCATTTGCTCATTAATTTATATTCTTAACATCTTCCATTATCGTTAAATCTGACATCTGATTTTCAAGAGTCGTATTGCCAATGATTTAGAATCAAGTGCTATTTTGTTGTAATATTTGTTTTTTGTCTGATTTAGTGGTCTATTCTTCGACAAGCTGCAAAGGACATAAAATTGTCAAACAGAAATGAACGCGAGGTTTTTATGGCCGTATGCCTATCCAGAGCATCAATAAATGATTTGCATCAGAAAAGTCTGATGCAAGCTCTCCTGCAATGTTAGGAATGTTTGAAAATGTGATAATCATTTTCTGTGACAAAAGAAGTGTCATGTATTGCAGATCAGAATATACCTTAATGCATGTCAGTGTCTCACCTTTTATGAAGGCCTTTAAAACTAATAATTTATTCATTGATAATCTTCCCGACATGATTAAAGATATGAATCATATGTTGGCGATTGTGAATGGGCCATTTAATTGGGAACATCAGATTAAAGTGAATCTACATATCAGTAATAGTGAAAATGAACAAAAACTTTATTTTCAACCCCTAGGGGTTTATTCTATAATTAATTAATTTATATTCAATGGCTTTAACCGTTGTATCGCTGTACTTCATTTGGTGTAACCATTGTTCACTGCGGGACTAATTTGTTTTTATCAGTCTTATTTCAGGGTATTTCAGACATTTAAGCATAAATTATTTGTTATCTAATTTCCAGCAACCTGCCCAGGGGCTTCTATTTTATTCGGGCTGGACAGCTGAACGTCGCGTATGACTAAACTACAATTGCAGCGATAGTTATAATGAACTTTTCCTCACAACACCGGCATGTCAAACATTCCATAGAAATATGCACATTTTTAGCGTGCTGGCCAAAATATTTTCCTTTCGCGAGATAAATCCACTCAATCTGGGAAAAATATGTCGCGTTGAAAATAGAGGAGATGAAATATTCAGTTATTTTCTACTTTATTTGCAGCTATACTGGCATAGAGGAATGACTTTTCTAGGAACGTGTATTAATGATGTGGATGTGACCTATATATGTGTGAATAGGATTCAACACGGATGTGTCAAGTGATCTGGTTTTATCTGCTGAACTTTTTTCTATTGGTTCTCCTGTAATATCCTTGACTTTGGGAAAGCTTTGGCTTGGGACTATTTGTTCCGTCAAAATAGGAATGAATCGAGCAAAATATTACATACATTGAATACATGCGAGTTCTTTGATGTGCGGAATGACATGGGACACGGATTGCAGAGCTCAAATTATTGTAGAAGTATATATAGTAATTTATATATCAAGTAATTACAGAATAATTAAGATAAAATCTGGACCTCGCCTGCATGGTATCAGACCATATCATGTCATGCATAATCTGGGCGTACGTGCTATCTACTGAACTCACCAGATAATTAGAGGATAAAATGACATAATTGTGAGGGTTTTGACTTCACTAGGAGTAAACATTATTGTCAGAAACAACTTATACATGTCAGTCATTTGGATTTTTAAAAGTTTTGCTTTATTCTTTCAGGGTATACATTATACACACATACAGCAACGTGTACATACATACCGACGCTCTCGCTTGCCCACACATGTATTATAAATCAACTTTTACCTGAATTTAATTTTTTTACACAAAGGAGATAGTTTATTATATGATTGCAAAAAATATAAATCTGGATTTCCCATTGTTTACATGCATCCTTGGAGTATTCAAGTAAATAGTCCTCATTTTACGATGAAGTATAAAACTATTGACGCAATTCATGCTTTTATGACGCCACATGCATTTTCGAATTCATATCGTTTTCCTTTTTGACATTCGTTATAACACTACTCAAACCTTTTATGAGACTTGTGTTTGTACAAATTGACTGCGCCATCTGATATTAAGTTTGCAATTATTCGCTCAGACTTTTGTTGTTTTTATTGCATGAAGTCCATTATTCACCGAAACAAAAGAAGTGATCGGTCCGACAGCAGAAAATCAATGATATTTATTGTTGTGATTTTATGTAAAGGCCATAGCTACATTTGAAAATGGCTTTATATATCCGTGTACTTTATTTGACTGTTTATATTTTGAATAAACTTGAAAAACATTGACGCTGTGTGGAAACTATCGAGGGGGCTATTTGTTTGCATGTTTGTTTGACTTTTCCTGTATCCAGGAGTTTTTCATGTATAGTTAGGAGACTGTCTGACAGAAATTTCGTGAAAGTAAGGCAAAGGAGAAATTGTAGGTTCGGATATTTTTATAGGGGAGAAGTTTTATAATGCAATTTTGTCCAAACCCGTATAAACTGTTATAAAATTGTAATTTCCTTGAATATTTGGCCCATCCTTAAATGATACCCTACCTTTTTTAAAAACAAAGAAGAATTGCTTTTCATCTTCTATTATAGACAATTGTTAGTGCAAATGTTTATAGATATAACCAGACAAAATAAAATCTAACTGCCCAGAGCTTGAATTAAAGATGCGATTCGGACACTCGTATACAAATGGAGTACAAATCAGTATTAGGACTACTTCACCACTGAGACCAATATAGTACAACCTCATATAAAGACCACCTCGATATAGGACTACTTCACCACTGAGACCAATATAGTACAACCTCATATAAAGACCACCTCGATATAGGACTACTTCACCACTGAGACCAATATAGTACAACCTCATATAAAGACCACCTCGATATAGGACTACTTCACTACTGAGACCAGTATAGTACAACCTCATATAAAGACCACCTCGATATAGGACTACTTCACTACTGAGATCAGTATAGTACAACCTCATATAAAGACCACCTCGATATAGGACTACTTCACTACTGAGACCAGTAAAGTACAACCTCATATAAAGACCACCTCGATATAGGACTACTTCACTACTGAGACCAGTATAGTACAACCTCATATAAAGACCACCTTCAATTATAGGACTACTTCACTACTGAGACCAATTTAGTACAACCTATATAAAGACCACCTCGATATAGGACTACTTCACACTGAGATCATATAGTACAACCTCATATAAAGACCACCTCGATATGGGACTACTTCACTACTGAGATCAATATAGTACAACCTCATATAAAGACCACCTCGATATAGGACTACTTCACTACTGAGACCAATATAGTACAACCTCATATAAAGACCAGCTCGATATAGGACTACTTCACTACTGAGACCAGTAAAGTACAACCTAATATAAAGACCACCTCGATATAGGACTACTTCACTACTGAGACCAATATAGAACAACCTCATATAAAGACCAGCTCGATATAGGACTACTTCACTACTGAGACCAATTTAGTACAACCTTATATAAAGACCAGCTCGATATAGGACTATTTCACTACTGAGACATATATAGTACAACCTCATATAAAGACCACCTCGATATAGGATTACCTCACTATTGAGACCAATATAGTACAACCTCATATAAAGACCACCTCGATAAATGAGACCGATACAGTACAACCTCATATAAAGACCAGCTCGATATAGGACTAACTCACTATTGAGACCGATACAGTACAACCTCATATAAAGACCACCTCGATATAGGATTACCTCACTATTGAGACCGATGCAGTACAACCTCATATAAGACCACCTCGATAAAAGACTGCCCCACTATTAATAACCAGTACAGTACAACCTCATATAAAGACGTCCTCGATATCGGACTACCCACTAACTAGTACAACAAGTAAAACCTATCGATTAATTTCGACCACGGACATTGTACCACCAAAGGAGTATAAACTTAACTTACAAAACAACCTCATATTAAAACCATCCCACTTTGAGACGCCATCTCAAATACATTATTTACTACTCTTCATTTATAGACTCATTATCTTACCTATTTACATATATACAGACATCTCGTAAAATACATGAGAATAAACATTTAAAGACCACTTTGGTCTTCCTGTGATACTAAATATAGTATAACTATTTATCGATTGTTTTCACCCTGAGACCAATATAGTACAACCTCATATAAAGACCACCTCAATATAGGACTACTTCACCACTGAGACCAATATAGTACAACCTCATATAAAGACCACCTCGATATAGGACTACTTCACCACTGAGACCAATATAGTACAACCTTATATAAAGACCACCTCATTATAGGACTACTTCACCACTGAGACCAATATAGTACAACCTTATATAAAGACCACCTCGATATAGGACTACTTCACCACTGAGACCAATATAGTACAACCTTATATAAAGACCACCTCGATATAGGACTACTTCACTACTGAGACCAATATAGTACAACCTTATATAAAGACCACCTCAATAAAGGACTACTTCACTTAGACCAAAGACAACTCAATAAAACTTGAAACAAAAGGTACAATCTCAAATAAAGACCACCTCGACTTAGAATTACCTCACTATTGAGACCGATGCAGTACAACCTCATATAAGACGTCCTCGATATCGGACTACCCGACTACTGAGACCAACACAGTAAAACCTTCGTTATTTCGACCACGTGACTTTTCCCACCAAAGGAGTAAAACTTAACTTACAAACCCACCTCGATATTAAAACCATCCCACTTTTGAGAGCGCTATCTCAAATACATTTCTTTTACTTACTCCTTCATTTAAATTCATTTTCTTACTATTTACATATATTCAGTACATCTCGTGAAAATACATGTTAGAGATAAACATTTTAGATGCACTTGTGTCTTGTGTGATATCTAAATATGTATTACTATTTTGATTGTTTTCAGCCAAATTGCTTCGTTAAAATCAATATACAACAATGAAATTGTTCGTGCGCCATGAAATTAAATCATGGAATTTTCATTTTCTTTTACTGACGTCTTTTGTAATTAATTGCAACAAATAATCAACCAATTACTGTTACAAATGTATGAAATCACCAATATGATTTGTTTTGAAGTTGACCACGGAAAGAAGTGCAAACTAATTTTTATTCATTACATAAAAGTAAACCATCGCTAATTAAACTTCGCTTTTATACCTCTTTTTGTATCCTTTCGCTATACACTGAGAGACCTGTAGAATTTCCGAATGTTTTCCTTTGGTATTAATTTGGTTATCTGGCATTTAATCAACCTCATTCACTTATATATCGGTTTCTGAATTTGTTTATAACGCTATGAATAATCCGTCTAATTAAATCAAAACCTCATAATTAGGCTTCATCAAAATCACCATGGATACAACTGATCAATCCCTCCACGTAATAACCTTAGCAAACAAAGTAATATGGTCCCACAATCTCCCTCCTCGGATTATTTTGTTGCATAAAAAATCTGCCCGCAAGCTGTCCGATTAAGCGATTGTTCTAAATGGGTTACGAATGTGAATATCTTTAGGTAATTACACTTTGCTGAAAATTACAACCGATATCTGAAGTGCGATTAACTAGGTCGTGAATTTATTTATTTATTTATTTATTTATTTATTTATTTATTTATTTTGGTTTTGTTGATTAGTATTTATCTTCAGCATCAAAACCTTAACATATTTCAATTTTGTTTCGACATCCTTAATACAATCGTATGTAAATAAACTTAAAAATAACTCCACTAATTAATAAGACGGAAAACACGGAAAACAAAATTTGGAACTACTGCATAACTCCACGTAGTAAGAAGGGGGGAAATTTTAACCCTTTCCCTCATAGAGGAAACCATGAAAAGATCTATGCGAACAACATAAAAACAGATCAGCCTGCGAGTAACTCGATCAGGTTTTATGCTGTTCGCTGCTCCTCAGTGGTCTGGAAATGAGGACTGAGGGTTAATGTGTCTATATATAGCCCACAAAATGTTATCCGATTCAGAAATGTGTGCTACCACGGAAAAGATCTGCAAGAAGCCCAATTTGCAAAAACAGTACTTTCTAATTGATAATTAATATGTAATGTTTCGAAACGGACTGAGAAATTAATCTAATGCAGCGGTGAATAGAAAAGCTCGGTGATATTTAAGCCTCTGTGCGTATGTTACATTCAAAATCTTTTCAGAATTCAAAAATAAAATTAATTATAATAAAAAAACGAATTTAACTATTTTCATCTCCTCATATAGCATTTTGATTAGATTAATACCAATGGTTTGAAAAGGTTTTCTGTTTTAAAAAAGAGAAAACATGTTCCATTTATTTTCTTCACAAACATTGAATTCTGAAACTGTTTACATATCACTTTAGGCATCTCCACGTTTACATTTATCATCCCTGTTCGGGCAATGAAGATGTCTATTCAAACATTTTCCTTTCAATTTATTCAATTTTTTAAATGCCAGCATCCTATTTACTGTGTTTGAAAATATATGCTTAATAACGTTCTTAATCCCATATCGCGTGTTTGATAGTCACGGTCCTTCAAATAAACAAGAGGACCAAGATGGCCCTAAAGACGCTCACCTGAGAAAAACTGCCTTCATTGCCTGTATAAGTTACTTAATTATAGCATAATTGTACTGAATACATAATCCATGAGATCATTTACAATTCCACGAACTAAACAGTGCCTGTGGTCGAAACATGAAGTCAGACTTGATTGAGAAATTATGGCTTTAAACACACAAATTTAAACATTAAAAGGAGCATAACTCCTGACCTTATTGGCCAATATCAGCCATAATCGACCTTGGCCGAAAGAATATGGCTATAAACATTGTCCTAAAGTTTGAAGATGATTACTTCAGAAATGAAGAGGCTAGAGTGCAAATAAAGTGAAATATGACATTTTTTTAATCAAAATGGGCAAAACTCCTGACCAAATTGACGAAAATCAGCCAAAATCGAACCTTGCCAATAGAATATGGCTACAAACATTGCCGTAGAGTTTGAATATGATTGCTTAAGAAATGAAGATGCTAGAGTGCAAACAAACTAAAATCTGGCATTTTTTAATTTTAAAAGGGGCATAACTCCTGCCCTTATAGGCCGATATCTGCAATAATCGAACCTGGCCGTTAGATAATGGTAATAAACATTTTCATAAAGTTTGAAGATGATTGCTTAAGAAATGAAGATGCAAGAGTGCAAACAAACTGTATGTATGTATATCTTTATTTCCGCCATAATTTTGACGAGTACAAAACATAAATTACATACATATGACATAAATCAGCAATTTACATAATGTTTCACAAACATACATGACATTACAGATCGATGACAACACACAATTTGAAAAATAAAAAAAAATAAATAAGGTTTCATTTCGATTTATATCTATACCTCTGTCTATATGAAATATAGAGATACTCGATAAGTCATATATGATTTATGTTAAGACAAAATGATTATTTTATTATTATTATTTACCCACAACAGTGTCTCCATCGAAACGAAATATGGAGAGACCGAAAAGGTCAAATTAAGGGAAAGAATACAATAGTATATAGTAATATAGAGTATCTGAAATGTACTTAAATCATGAATAAATGTTAATCAGGACAACCTAGAAAAAGATTATAAACTAACTTGATCAATTTTATACGCACCATCTTCAATCACAGATATATATTCACTTAAATTACATACTACATATATATGCAATAATAAAGTGAAATCAAGCTAAACGAATATAATGAACATGTTTGAAAAACAATTTCTTAAGATAATCATAATTATAGTGTTGCGGAAGCTCATCTTCAACTAATGGATGATAAACACCCAAAAGTGTGCAACAAAATTCAGAACGACTTAAATTCTTAATTGTTGACCAAAATCTTTGGCCAAACGTATTGGTGATCAATAACTGAAATTCTATTCTATACTTGTCACATTTGTTGCAATCAAGAAGAAAGTGTTCTGTTATGCTACAAGTAAGAGCCTCGTTACATTTATAACATTGTTTAATGAAATAGGCAAGATATGCCACAAACTGGACGACAGATTTCACATAAACAAGGGTTTTTGGGAATCGTTCTGCAAAATGCCAAAGTGAGCAATATTGGAAATGCTTTTGAACCTTTCTGAAATATCTAAAACTTTCTACAGAAGTTCTAGCATTCCAAGCCAGTATAAAGTTGTTTCTTATTGCGTTTCTTATCATCATTTTCCAAGTGTATTTAGAGGGGAATGTACCGTCAAATATGTAACAATCCAATACTGCACTGAGATTATATTTACTGAGTATATCATATATGTCTGGGAAAAAACCCATATGAACATTATCTAAAGAAAATGAACTTAGTCTATACAAAAACAGAGACTTTACAACACAATCTGATTTCAATCTACAAAATTGTCCTAGTAAAATTAATTTCTTATATTCTATTTCTTGTTCAATAGGCAAACAATCAATTAAACTAAGAACACAATCTGTCATTGTTCTAGTATTTAAACCCTGTATATATTTAAGACACATTCTATGTGCCCGCTCTAGTGAGAGCAGCTTAGATTGAGTAACTTTTGGCCAACACTCACATCCATAGAGAGCTTTAGGTAAAACAACAGCTTGATAAATCTTTCTACAATTAAATGGTTGCAAACCATCTATATTGAACCCATAATCAGCTATGCTGAAAAATGTTGAACGTATTTTATTACAACAGTCGGAAATATTCACATCTGGGTCCGAAAACTGATTAAAATAAATACCAAGATGTTTATAACAATCAGTTACTGTTAACAAATCCGAACCTAGAAATACATCCGTATTGTGAGTCTTTTTGCGACGTTTATTTCCATTAAAAACTATTATAGCACATTTCTGTGGATTGTACTGGAACCTCCATTGACAAGAGTATTTAAAACAAAGATCTAACATAGACTGTAGGGATGACTTTGATAGAGACAGCAGCAGCATGTCGTCAGCTACCGTTGGAGCGCACACAGAATTATCCCCTATGCTTAGACCAAGACCCGTATCCTCCAACAATGTGATTAGGTCATTTATGAAACATAAGTAGAAAAAAGGAGAGCAGATACCCCCCTGTCTGGTTCCTTGTAAGATAGGGATCCAGCCCGATAAAAAACCTTTAAAATATACACAACTATTCATATTGCTATGCAAAGCGATAACATTGAACAATAAATGTAGAGGTAATCCATATTTATACAATTTGTAAAACAGGCCATCATGCCATACCCGGTCAAATGCTTGTTTTGCATCCAAGAAACAAGCATAAAGTTTACTCTCATTTTTATAACAATATGAGATGGATTCCCTTAAGACAAATGATGTCATAAGACAACTTACATTTTTTTGAAAATCACCCTGCAACGGATGTAAACGCATAGGAAGTTTAACTTTTATTTGTTCTAAAAGTATAGACTCATAAAGTTTTAAAATACAAGATGAAAGGGTAATGGCACGATAACTTTTTGGGTCATCTTTTCTTTTACCACCACCTTTATATAAAGTAACTATGACACCTTTATTTAAATCAGATGGCACATAAGACAATTTATACATCATGTTGAATAACAGAGATAGGTAAGTCCATAGCGTAACACCGCCATGAATTATATGTTCATTATACACATTATCTATCCCACACATTTTATTCAATTTCAGTTTACCTATAAAAGAGCTTAATATAACATTGTTGAAAAGTGGCAAATCGCAGGGAAAGTTACAGTGTTTAATATGGTTTATTGTACTTGTAACTTTATCGTAAAAATTATTATCATAACATGGATACACCGTATCAGAGTACAGATCAGCAAAATATTTACCCCACGCATTAGCAATGTCTTGTGGATTGCGGTATGTGACATCATCAAATTTAATTTCACAACCAGCTTTCATTATTCTATCATTTTTCTTAGCATAAAACAATCTCCAAAACAGACCACAATCAACACCAGCAGCATTATCGATTTCTTCGTTAATCTCTCTCAAATAATTATAAACTCTTTTTCTATGATAAGAACGAAATTCACGTTTGGCATTTTTATAACTTATATATGAACGATACATAGAAGAACGGGGTCTACCATCAGCCACCCAATCGTTCTTCTTGTCCCTCATAATAGAGTGTAAGAGTTTTAGTGTCTGGTCCCAATATGGTTTTAAATATGGACGATATTTTTTATAAGGTAGACAACTCATAGACGCTCTCTTTATACAGTCAACTATTTTGATATATAACATGTCAACACATTTTTCACTCTCGAACAAATAACTTACATCTAAATTATCATTTAAAAGTATCGACAAAGTATCACGGTAAGTAACCGCTTCAAGCGATTTAACCTTATTCCACTTAATAGGTTTAAAAACTGAATCAACGGGAATCCGATTAACGAATACATTTTGACATTTCAAAGTAATTTGTATAGGCCTGTGTGATGACACATTAAGACAGTCATCGTCTGAAATGAAACACCCTATGCAAAGATCCACAGATTCCACCGGAATCAAGATGTGGTCAATAAGAGATTCATACTTTCTGTCATATGAGACAAAAGATGAGCCCGCACCAGTACAAATAGGTAGTGTATCTACTGCTACGAGATGATTAATTGAGATAAATTGAGTCAGATCAAAACTCCGCCTGTCATTGTCTTTCAGATAACGAACACCTTGTAGATGCGTATTGAAATCTCCCATAACTAACACCCTACCTTTCTCTGAATATGCATTAACAATATCATGTAATTTGTATAAATGGAATCTAAACTGATCTATGGGATGATTACTGCAAGGTAAATAAACTTGAATGACAAATAACATATTCTCTTTAGAAAGTTGTATCTGAATACCAATTATTCTGTCACTATCAATATCTAAAGGTGAGACTTGATCATTAAGACATTTGTGCCATATTAAAGCAACACCTCCTTTACCTACTTTTCTTTTACTGGGCCGAGATAAAGAAAAGTCGGATTGGCCAAATCCATTGTAATTTTCATGTATCGCATTTAGGAAATGAATGTCGTGATTATATAACCAGTGTTCCGAAATGCCACAAATATGAACATTGTTTTGGGGTAACATGTTACTCAAATAAAACGCACTAGACATAAGCCCTGAAGCGTTCCAAGTACATATATTAAGATCCATAAGTAATTCTAAAATTGTGATAATAATAACAGAAACATCTGTGTTCTGTACTATACATATATATATCATAAAAACAAACTAACTGTTCCAAAACATTAACCAATAAACAAATGATATATGTTTCACAGTTACACAGAAAGGAGATACAATGAAGCATTTGACAAAAAAAAAATGTGACATTATATTATAAACGTAATTACAGAGAAGAATAGCGGTGTTTGCCATATCTATCCAAGCTATCACTCTCTTCGCCAGTAGCACGGTCAGTTCTTTTTAGATTACGTTGATCATGTGATCGTCGCACGTGCCTGTTGTAACTGTTTCTCGAGTACCACGGGCGACACACGACATCATCTGGCCAAAATTCTGAGTCACTTAACAGGTAGCTTTTTTCTGATTCCACACTGATGCGAAGAAATACGTCCGCGCTGGATTTCGGTCTAAATATATTTATTCCGACCACATTTGGACCACCATTACCCTCGATGAAATGTTTAATGCTTTCTTCTGTGATGCCAGGTTTAAACCGACCAACATAAAAACGTTTTATCTTTTTCTTTACGTGTAAAATAAAATCATCGAACTCGTTGTGTTCATTAGTGTTCGCACTTCTGTCACTGATCCGGACTGGAATCTGGTCGACCTTTGATTTAACGGCTAAATTGGAATCTAACCTATTGGCTATTATTTTGTGTCACTGCTTCGCTGTATGAGATTCGCTGAGTCGGAGCACCTTTCGATCTAACGAAACGAGGACCATTCCCTGTAACTGTTAAATAAAGTTGATCACTTCCGGGTGGTGCTTTAGAACCGATTGGTACAGGTCCACTCGGTCTTTCAGGTTTAGGGCTAGGATGCAAATTATTCCTCGAGGTATCTTGTAGACAACACCGTGTCATACTCGATTCGTCCGAATCAAATGCTACCTGTTTATCAGGTCTTTTATTAGGAGAGGAAGTTGCGGTAGCCAAGGAATCTCGCGTATTGCTGCGTTGGTTCTCAGATAAGGACCCGTCATCATCATTACATACACGGACGTCTACAGAGGAGCTATCTTGTTTACGTGGGTTACCAGCACACCTCGATGCAGTGGGAGCAGTTCTGACATACTGCTCAAGTTTACAAATTCTTTTGTCGATGAGCCTAGTATGGCCCTCAATGGACTCACGAGACTTATTTAGAATTCTCTCAACGTCGTCTTTGTGCGACGCCAGTTCGGATTTGACAACTTTAATGTCCGACCTAACTTTAGCAATGCCAGAGCACTTCTCATCCGTTATCCTTTCAATAGACAAGGCATTCTCTTTAATCATTTCCTCTAAGGAGCCATACCATTCGATAGCTTCACGTTGCACTGCTGCTACAGATTTCTTCACATCTGCTAACCCGCATTTTAGAGCCTCTGACAGATTTTTATTTTCTTCTTTCACCTTAATCAAATCCGCCTTGATTTGTGCAATTGTTGTAAATAAACTGTCAGTGTTTGCTGCATTGTTTCTTCTGTCATTCATTGAGATATTATGATCAACTTTTGATCGAGACTTAGGAATAGACAGAATGTCTCTGATTTCATCAAATGATCCGCCATCAATGACGTTTACAAAATTATATATGTCGGATGCAAGTTTATAAAGCACACTTTCACCTTTGCGTCTGTTGATACGCCTCTTAATTTCGGCTTTACCATAGGGATAACCATTGAGATTACGCACCTCTGAAAATATGATGTCCCGGATGTCTTCCAGCTGGCTCTCACTTGAGGAGGCACTTGCAATTAAGCGTGAGATAAACTCAGATTTTGGGAAACTGTTAAAAAGTGATTGTAGCTTCAGTATTTCGGCATTATTCCTATCTAGATTCTGAAACATTTCATCAACATTTTCTAACGTAACGTCTACAAGTTCACGCTCAGAAACATAAACACGTTTCATTTCAGTTTGCGAATTGTCCAAGACATAGTGTTGACCTGGGGACGGCTGGGTATCATACCAATCACGCTGGTCAAACATTTTCCTTTCAATTTATTCAATTTTTTAAATGCCAGCATCCTATTTACTGTGTTTGAAAATATATGCTTAATAACGTTCTTAATCCCATATCGCGTGTTTGATAGTCACGGTCCTTCAAATAAACAAGAGGACCAAGATGGCCCTCAAGACGCTCACCTGAGAAAAACTGCCTTCATTGCCTGTATAAGTTACTTAATTATAGCATAGTTGTACTGAATACATAATCCATGAGATCATTTACAATTCCACGAACTAAACAGTGCCTGTGGTCGAAACATGAAGTCAGACTTGATTGAGAAATTATGGCTTTAAACACACAAATTTAAACATTAAAAGGAGCATAACTCCTGACCTTATTGGCCAATATCAGCCATAATCGACCTTGGCCGAAAGAATATGGCTATAAACATTGTCCTAAAGTTTGAAGATGATTACTTCAGAAATGAAGAGGCTAGAGTGCAAATAAAGTGAATATTGGCATTTTATAATATTAAAAGGGACCATCAAAGTTGGCCTAGATATCATGGTAATAAACATTTTTATAGTTTAAGATGATTGCTTAAGAAATGTAGATGCTAGAGTGCAAACAAAGTGAAATCTTGCATTTTTTAATATTAAAAGAGGCATAACTCTTAACCCAATAGGCCGATAAAAGCCATAATCAGCCATAATCGAACTTGGCCGAGATATTATGGTAATAAACATTGTCATAAAGTTTGAAGATTATTGCTTGAGAAATGAAGAGGCTAGAGTGCAAACAAAGTGAAATCTGGCTTTTTTTTATATTAAAATGGGCATAACTCCTCACCTAATAGGCCGATATCAGGCATAATCGAACTTGGCCGAGATATTATGGTAATAAACATTGTCATAAAGTTTGAAGATTATTGCTTGAGAAATGAAGAGGCTAGAGTGCAAACAAAGTGAAATCTGGCTTTTTTTAATATTAAAATGGGCATAACTCCTCACCTAATAGGCCGATATCAGGCATAATCGAACTTGGCCGAAATATTATGGTTATAAACATTGTCATAAAGTTTGCTTAAGAAATGAGGATGCTAGAGTGCAAACAAATTAATTGTGGACGACAGGCGGACGGACGACGGACATTCATCGATCCGAATAGCTCATCCTGAGCACATGTGCTCAGGTGAGCTTAAAAAGACTTCAGGACAGATGCAAACGTCCATTGACTTTGATTTATAAACTTTTTGTTTTTTTGTTTTTTGTTTTTTGAGTTTAACATTTTATTGTCCCCGTCAAATAGGTAGCAGTGGGTCAGGGATCCATCCCACTGACTACCTTACAATAAATATTTATGCATATACTTGTTAATTAACTCCAATTATTTTGTTACATATAGAATATATAAACAGAATATGAAAAAATATATAAAAAAGACAAGGAAAAAATCATGAATATAGTTAATTAAATTTATCTTTAGTAGTGACGACAAAATCGATTATACATACATGATAACATGATATCACTTTCTAAGCAGCAACTAACCTTTTTCTAGCAGTATATTATAATAATAATTTTTAATAACTATGCATATATTATTCACTGCAAATTATTCATGTTGAAAATAAAAGAGTAAAAATACATGTCTACCTTCAAAGATATATCAAAGACATAACTTTTTTATTAATAGCAATACTTTATAGTTTCTACCTATACAACCTGTTGAATGTTTCATTCTTTTTTCTTATAGTATGATATATTTGCGACATAGATCACTGACTGTATGTATACTACAATTTATTCAATGGAATGATACATTATGTTAAAAAGTTGTCTGTTTCTCCAGATCCTAATATTACAAATGATTTGTAAATGTTTATTGATGGTTCATATTTTTATTTTTTCATTTTAAACTATTAAGATATTTTACATAAATTTTTTATTTTTTAGTACCTAGTATTCTATGTAATATTCTTGTTTGCAACCACTGAATATAAGTATCATTAGTACATTTAAAAATGTAAGTGTAAATAGCTTCCCAGTTTATATTCGATTTGCTTAATTTTTCAATCCATTTACTTTTGCTGGTAGGTATTTCAGTGTTTTTTGACAGTATATTGTAAACATACTTGTTCATATCAGTACAAGTAATAATAGGATTTATGTAAACATTGTTTCTAGGATTCTGAAATAGAACAACAAACAATTATTAAGCTTTATTTTCCTTTTCTTAGCATAACTTAATATTGCACATTTTAAACTATGTAAGTGCATATAATTTATTTTTGTTTAAGTATTCTATATCAAAAAAATTTCCACTAACATCTATTAAATCCTTAATGAATCTAATACCTCGATTATAAATGGAATAAATGAATTTTTTTTAATAAAGTATAACTTCCCCATGTTCAACAGTCTATCTATATCAAAAAGATTTTAACAATATATAACATTTACTATTATTGTCACTACAATACTTTCTCAGCCATTTTATTTTGAGACAGCGTTCATAACTGTATATATCAATCATGTTTAAACCACCATCTTCATATTTTTATGTAAGAATCGTGTTTTTTATCTTACTTTTTCCGTCTCATATGAAATCATAAAATATATTGTTCAACATCTTGAGGAATTCTGTACTTGGTGTAGGTAGACTAATAAATAAATGCGTAAAGAGTGGAAGTAGAAGAGTTTTGATAACAGTAATTTTTCCAATTGGGGTTAACTTCCTTTTTTTCCAGTGACTGATGTACGTTTTTACTTTTGTCAATTTAGAATTAAAGTTTAAAGCCCATTTTAGACAAATCAACATCAAATATCAATCCTATTAATTTGAATTGTTTATCTCCCCTAGTTTTTGCTATAAGTCTGTTAAGGCTTACATTTTCTATGAAATCCTACGTTCATTTGGTGGACCATGACCACAATTTAGTGATGGACGGATTACCTTAAACTACATTAGAGTAATAAATGACATTTCTCACATCACTTAGCGCTAATCTTTCATCGTTCATGTTTACCTTATAAGAAAATAAATAAGGTAACTATTTGCTTCATCGTTTACTCAAATATCTTTACTGTTAAGGTAGTTCGAGCCTGACGATACATTATCAAAGATAGTATGACTCACAATCAGTGATACATCCGATTTATGACATGTCCGATTTATGGCATGTCCGATTCGTCGTTTACTGTCCAACAGTAATTAATGACAAATAAGACAGACTAGACGGTGTGGACAGACGTGTTTCTTATTGTAGTTTTGCTTACCCTGTTAGATTGGATGGCAATACATTCCATAAATTCAGATTTATCAATATTGCATTCGGAAATCTTGGTTTTTTCATTTCGCGCTTTGCTGGAAATAATTTCCCACTGGATTTGATGTCTGTGATTGATGTAATAAAGTGTTGCAGTTAATATGGAAGAATATGTCATAACATTATGATACAACACAATGCATTCAAAATGGTATTATGTGCTAAATAGTTGAGATTTATAATGGATGATCATTGTCCTTAAATGATGAAACGTTTATTTATTTATTTATTTATTTATTTATTTATTTATTGTTTTATCGTATTTCATTTTATTTATTATTTATCTATTAGACTAACAGCTGATGTATAACAATTATCCATTTATGGAGATTACTGCGAAATCCTCAAAATGACAATGTGCACTTTTTTATTTTATTTATTTCGTGTTTTTTTTTTCTCGAAATGGTTTTACTGCATTTGTGAAATAGCAAAATTTTACGAAATATAATCAAAATGTTATACATGAAAATAAAAAGGGAGCTTTGCCGCCTAACTACACGGTTTATACTTGTATAATAATGTGTGTTTTTTTCTCTTTATTTTCAGACCTCTCCTCTCGACGTTCGTTTCCTCCTGTCTACATTCCAGTCTAAAGAAAACAAGAGGGGCTTGCTTCTTTATCTCCTGGACGCTAACTCATGGACGTTACAATAATCCATTATGAAACTGGATTAAAGCGTACGTTGTGGATTGAATCTAGCTATTTTTAGCTTTAATTGTGATAAAACTGCATTTCTAAGTCTTAAAACGGACCGTCAGCAGGAAGGCAAGTCCTCGATTTGTTGGAGCTTTGTTATCATTTCCATAAAGAAAGAAGTATTATAAAAACGTCAGGAACGCGAATTGTTGGCGCAAAAAAAAAAAATCGTTGTAAACAGTGTATTTTTGTGGATATAACAAAATGTTATTAGAAATGTGTTTACATCACACATAATTCCACTGAAGGGCGTGTTTCGATCTTCTGTTACTACTACCATGATTATCGCCATTTATTCCATTATAATGTCTTTTCCTCTGGTGTTTGCAATATTTGGAACAGTTGTTCTAAGTATTGCAATATACTTTAAATCGCTTATCAAGCCAGCATCAACCATTCCAAAACTCTACTTCAAAGATTCGACGTTGGCCTCGTTCTTGCTCAAGCGATGTAGACTCATGAACCGGAAGTTCGATCCGCCATGGTGGATTCGCAATGCTCATCTACAGACCATCCTGCCATATTTTATGCCTTCCACGAATCTTGAATTCGACAGAGAGTATTTACAAATGAAGGACAAAGGAGTTGTCGCCCTTGATTGGGTAGTTCACGTGTCTATACACAAACGGAAGCGCTGTACAGTGTTAATTGTACTTCCGGGGTTAACCGGAAATGCTCTAAGCGTCGCAAAAATCTGTAGTTTGGCTGCGCATAAAGGTTACAGACCAGTTGTGTTTAACCAGAGAGGATTCGGCAATTCAGCTCTCACCACTCCCAAGATATTGAGCCACGGGGACCCAATGGACCTACGACAGGTGGTTAAATATATACACAATCGCTACCCTAAAGCGCTCATCACTATGGCGGGGTATGGCACCGGTTGTAATTTAATGCTGTCATATCTTGGAGAATTCGGGTCATCAGCAAATGTATGCGGAGGTGTCTGTGTGTCCGCGTGTTTTGACTATACTGAAAGATTCTCGAAAGATCTTCACTCTATTTACGATATTTTCTATCTCATGAAACTGAAGTATATTCTGGGATCTCACGCAACCGCCCTTTCGAAACAAATCAATGTCGGGGCAATGCTCAAAACTTGGTCGTTGAACAAATTTGACGAGCTCGTATATTCCAAACTTTATGGTTTTTCTAATATCGAAGAATTCTGGGATAAAAACCATCCCCTCAGAGACGTAGATGAAATTGCTGTTCCTTTAATGTTTATAAATAGTTTAGACGATCCTTTTTACTCTAACTTGAAAATCCCATACGAGTTGTGCAAGTATTATCCTCATTTCCTTATGATTTCCACGAGTATGGGAGGACACTGTGGGTTCTTAGACAACCCCTGTGAAATATCGTGGGCCGACAGGCTGGCCGTGGACTATATAGACTCTGTTCTGGAATTCACGAACAAGGGACATACAATTAATTACGGAAAAAGCCCCGTCCGATCAACGATATAACGATTTGTTGCTTGTTTATAACCCATTACTTGTTGATTTATTTTGTTAGACCATAGACTCGCAATAAATTTAAAAAGTGAGATTTTTATTTTCACAATACCTTATTAGTCATATTTCATATACTAAATGTTCTTTATGTATGTGTTTGAGAATAGTTAGGGTACTCGTCATGTTTGTTGTCGGGATAATGATAGACGTATTGTCATGTTTGTTGTTGGGATAACGATAGACGTATATGTGTCATCTTTGTTCGCGGGATAACGATAGACGTATATGTGTCATGTTTGTTGTCGGTATAACGGTAATGGTATGTATGTTTGTTGTCGGGATAACAATAGACGTATATGACATATGTCATGTTTGTTGGGATAAAGATATATGTATGTGTCATGTTTTTTGGGATAACGAAAGATGTAGGTGTCATGTTTGTTGGGATAACGATAGATGTATATGTGTCATGTGTGTTTTCGGGATAACGATAGACATACATGTGTCATGTGTGTTGTCGGGGTTACGATAGACGAATGTGTCACAAGTATTGTCGGGATAACGATAGATGTATATCCTATGTTTGTTGTCGGTTTGTGTCATGTTTGTTGTCGGGATAACGATAGACTAACATGTGTCATGTGTGTTGTCGGGATTACGATAGACAAATGTGTCATAAGTATTGGGGTAGACATACACGTGTCATGTGTGTTGTCGGGATTACGATAGACAAATGTGTCATAAGTATTGTCGGGATTACGACGGACGTATATGTCATGTTTGTTGTCGGGATAACGATAGACGTATATGTGTCATGTTTGTTGTCGGGATTACGATAGACGTATATGTGTCATCTTTGTTCTCGGGTTAACGATAGACGTATATGTCATGTTTTTTTGTGAGGATAACCAAAAGCATGTGCGTTTTTTGTTTGTTTGTTGTTGTTGTCGGGATAACGATAGGCGTGTGCGTTATGTTTGTTGTGGGGATGACGGACAGCGTGTGCGTTATGTGAGTTGTGGGGATGACGGACGACGTGTGCGTTATGTGTGTTGTGGGGATGACGGACGACGTGTGCGTTATGTTTGTTGTGGGGATGACGGACGGCGTGTGCGTTATGAGTGTTGTGGGGATGACGGTCAGCGAGTGCGTTATGTGAGTTGTGGGGATGATGGACAGCGTGTGCGTTATGTGTGTTGTGGGGATGACGGACAGCGTGTGCGTTATGTGAGTTGTGGGGATGACGGACATCGTGTGCGTTATGTGTGTTGTGGGGATGACGAACAGCGTGTGCGTTATGTGTGTTGTGGGGATGACGGACAGCGTGTGCGTTATGTGTGTTGTGGGGATGACGGACAGCGTGTGCGTTATGTGTGTTGTGGGGATGACGGACAGCGTGTGCGTTATGAGTGTTGTGGGGATGACGGACAGCGTGTGCGTTATGTGTGTTGTGGGGAAGATGGACAGGCGTGTGCGTTAGGTTTGTTGTCGGGATAACGATAGGCGTGTGCGTTATGTGTGTTGTGGGGATGACGGACAGCCTGTGCGTTATGAGTATTGTGGGGATGACGGACAGCGTGTGAATTATGTGTGTTGTCGGGATAACGATAGTCGTGTTCGTTATGTGTGTTGTCGGGATAACGATTAGCATGTGTGCGATGGTGTCATCATAACGATTTGCATGTGTGCTACGTTTCTTGACGAGATAACGATAAGCGTGAGCGCCATGATTTTTGTCTGGATAACAATAAAAGTACATATCTTGTGTGTTGCGGGGATAACGATAAAAGTACATATCTTGTGTGTTGCGGGGATAACAATAAAAGTACATATCTTGTGTGTTGCGGGGATAACGATAAAAGTATTTACTTTGTGTGTTGCGGGGATAACGATAAAAGTACATATCTTGTGTGTTGCGGGGAAAACGATAAATGTACATACTTTGTGTGTTGCGGGGATAACAATAAAAGTACATATCTTGTGTGTTGCGGGGATAACGATAAAAGTACATATCTTGTGTGTTGCGGGGATAACGATAAAAGTACATATCTTGTGTGTTGCGGGGATAACAATAAAAGTACATATCTTGTGTGTTGCGGGGATAACGATAAAAGTACATATCTTGTGTGTTGCGGGGATAACGATAAAAGTACATATCTTGTGTGTTGCGGGGATAACGATAAAAGTACATATCTTGTGTGTTGCGGGGATAACGATATAAGTACATATCTTGTGTGTTGCGGGGATAACGATTAAAGTGCATATCTTGTGTGTTGCGGGGATAACGATAAAAGTACATACTTTTTGTGTTGCGGGGATAACGATAAAAGTACATACTTTGTGTGTTGCGGGGATAACGATAAAAGTACATATCTTGTGTGTTGCGGGGATAACCATAAAAGTACATATCTTGTGTGTTGCGGGGATAACGATTAGTGTATGTGTGGTGGGAATGACGATTGTATATTTGCATTCAGTTTTGGGGATTATTTGATATCCATATTTAATTTCCTTAGAGCATATCAATTTCTTTTTTCTCCTTTTTTTGTTATCGCTTATATACTGAAATCCAATTACGATGCAACTCAAAAGCAGGCTGCTTTCAAAGCCTTTTCTGTGATATGCTAATGTCATTCAGTATAGCATAGAATAATTTGAAAAACGTTACCATAACACATAACACATAATATTTGGTGTGTGGATTTGTCTAGTAGACCTCTACCAAGTTTTTCAAATATACCCAAAAAATTTTGGGTCAAAATTCGTCCCGCCCCAGGGGTCCTTGATTTTGAAATGAAAAAAAAAATAGAAAAATTTCTCGTCAGAAACCACAAGGCCTGGAGTATAGATATTTGGTGTGTAACATTGCTTCAAGGACATCTACCAAGTTTGTTCAAATCATGGCCTTGGGCACAAAATTGGCCCCACCCCAGGGATCACTTGATTTTACTAAGCCTAACGATACCAGGTGAGCGATTCAGGGCCTATATGACCCTCTTGTTTTATTAATGCACAAACTCTAATCAATCTAATATATTATTTTATGATAAACGAAAAAAAAATCATGATTAATATGTAGGCAGAGCAGTTTAAAAATGTAAGTTAAGATATGATTTATTTATATAACTATATAATAATAAAAATGTACACAATGACGTAATGTAAAATAGATACATATAAATCTCGTATATGACGTAAAACAAGTACGTCTTTAACTTTGTAGAACAGAAATATCGTATATAAGTTTTAACGTCATTCTGACGTCAATACAACGTTACCGTTATCTAATTTCTGTCCTTATAATACATAACAATTAACAAATAGATTAATCGTCCATATACTATGTAAAAAATTAAAAAGTGTTTTGCTTCTTCTGAAAAGTTGTGATTTTATAAGTTTACGAAGTTTTGGTACCCAACCGACGCTATATTCAACAAAAACGTAACATCCGGTTTCGTTTTGTAGCCCTCGAAACGAAGTCTAATATACAGATGTTTTAAGGCTGTAAGTGTCTACCAAGATTGTACAAATTATTTGGATCCGTGGTATTTCGAAGAGCTGCACTGACACAGGAATTACACAACTATTAAACCAACAACAAAATCTAATACATTTTAAACCATTCAGACACTAATCATCAAGCTGGTTACCACGGCCGAGTATCTTTTTTAAAGATATTTCTTGTTTTTATTTTCTGGAAAGCATCGTTGAATTGACGGGGTTAGGACTAAATTTCGGATTGTGTATCATAATCGAGAACCATCTAGCTCTTCGGAATATCGCCCAATTAACCGTATATTTTTCTCAGTTTTTGAGATGACTGATTTTCTGACGTCACGTGGGAAGGTATCACGAAATCAAGAACTTGAGAAAGGTTAATGGAACTTTTATATTTTTTTCTTTAATTCTTTTTATTCATTCAAATTTAAAACTAAAACATTTTTTCATTTATCAATAATTTCATTGGCGTATGCAAAACAACAGAAATTGATAATTGCTAGTTGTACAAATATCTGTTTGGTGATTGTCTGTAGGTACTGGCCCCGTGTTCTCGAAAATAAAAATGGTACTTTAGTATGATTTTCATACTTATACTTAAACTATGCCCATTATTTCAATAGGGATTTGAGTATAATACTCAAATTTGAGCCCGAGAGCGTACTTAAGTATTTTCGAGAACACGGGGGCCAGATGGCTAAACCATTTGAGCATGTAGTAACATATTTTATACGCTTAATTCGCTTAAATTCCATCAGCAACAAGTTAACGTGATTTTTTACATGTTGACATTTACTTCTTATCATGCATACGTGGCAGAGTGAATGTCTCTCCACCTGCAGTGCACATATACAAACCAATCTTTTGCATGATTGTCATGCGGAAGTCGTAAAAGATTCGTGAAAAATAACACAACATAAAAATATAATAACACTATGGTTTCAGAGCTTTCAAGATTGATTTCCGCATATGAACTTAAAACATTGCGACAGAGATTGCGTGGGTTTTAAGGATTTGTATAATACAAATCAAGGGACGAGAGCGAAAGTGCTTATATGTATATATGCACTTACCTTATTTTCTCTCTGACTCCTCGAAATAAGGTTGACAAAATCATACGTGTGACTGATATCATACTGGAAGCTGACACTATTGTTTTATCAAAATTGCAAGTAAGATACGAATGAATGTTCTTTCCTCCTTTTTTTCTTTCTTTTTTTCTTCTAAAAGGATCAGCTTTATTTTTAGCAAGTGTGATTGAGGGCTAAATGGTCAGTGGCGTGCCTGGACCCAATTTTGGTATACGCACCATGGCTAGGGTGGGTCTTGGGGCATGCTCCCCCGGGGGAAATGCCACTGGGACGCCTTAGTAGCATTTTAAAGGGTAATTAATAAATACAAAACACTGTAAAATCATAATGAAAGATGATAAAAACGCACAGTAATTGAAACCAATTACGTAATGCAATAGGATAACACTACCTCGGTATATGGACTGAGAGCAATACGGCGTTTGGTGTTATAACCCCCCCCCCCCACACACACACACACAGATTTAAAAAGCATATTCTTAAAAAAAGTCTGGTGACCTAAAGTACCTAAAAAGTATTCATTGAAAAAAAAATGTTTTTACATCAGAAAAGAATAAAGTTTAAAACATGTACTGTTTGTTTGTACTATTTGTTTCAAAATAACGGTGCGTTTTTGGCCATTTTAAGGATATTTAATAATAGATATATCAGTAATTAACCTCAAATTCATTTTGTTTCATTACATTTAATGTTTAACCAATATAATGACATAACATTAACTAAATTAATATTTGTAATTAATTTGAAGAGACAAATAGCTAGTTATTTCATCATAAACTGCCGCTATATAGGGTATACTGATTTAAAAAAAAAACGGATATTTTTTTTTCTAATGCTGGTGACCCCCTGTTTTTATTTCATATTTTAGTAGGTTAGACTGATAATATGCTATCAATAAACAAAGAGTCAGTCTATGTTTTTATAAAGGAAGATGAAACTGTCGCGATCGTCTTTAAGCGTAGTTATATTGTGAAAGTTTGGAGTACCCGAAATATGTTTACGTGTCCGAACATTGCGATAATAAACTATAGCATTTTTTTACGCCCCGGAAATTAAAATTAAACCTTTCGTTATTCATTTTAAACAAATATAGACATTTTAGCGTTTTCTTAAAAGCTGGATCATTTAGTTAAAACGACTTTGAGTGGGATATGAATCTTGTATATTCACGTTTTGCAAATTAAAAGTACAAAATAGCTACGAAAATACCTTAGAGCTACGAACCCACACGGAGTCGTTACCACTGCGCCACTTTGGGGCCTTATTGTAAACCGATTTAGAACACCTATAACATTGTCCTTCGTTTATTTCATATATCGACTCCCTTTTGTTAAAAAATATAAATACCAAAATAAGCTCTATTTTGAAAACACTGAGGTAGCTAATTGTATTTTGTTGAGCTTCTTGAAGGTAAAATAACTAAGTATATAACATATTTCAGTTAAATGATAAAATGTTCAAAGAAATACAGTCATTTTCATTAAAAGACTAAAATCTAAATATATTTGCCATTTGACAATCATGCAGAAAGATATGCACCCTGAAACTCTCATTTCATGATGGAATATCCTAAAACAATTTACGCAAACCAATGAAACGAGTGCTTTTCCGAACTCTTCGGTTGTTAACCAAGAAAAGATAGGTTCAAGAAATAAGTCAAAATCCAATTTATACAGCTTACGCCGAAAAATGTATACTTATTGTTAAAATATAATCTTGATTTATAATTATTTTATGATAATATTATAATCATATCTGCATCTGAGTTATAGGTTTTTTTATCGTTCATTTATTTATATTTTGAAAAGGACCTGTTTGAATGCCACCCTGATCAAAAGTCTTCAAGGATCTGACTTTAATGGTATAATGTTTAAATAAAGTCATGGAATGATCATTGACACACACGTTAGCAATGCCGCTTATTATTTAAATTATAAAACAGATTGGAAAAGTCTCGAACGGCGTTTTTAAGCTGCAGCCCGTCACATCCTCTTTCACTCGAGACACACACAATTCCAGTACCTTCAGCGCTATGATTTGTTGGAGCCAATGGATGAGCCAAATTTGAAAAAGTGGATCCATTATTTTTCTTTTTATGAGCCATTTTATCAGCCAGTAATATATTAACCAAAACACGAATATTTTTAACACAAGTTAAGGACTCATGTATGCATGTATAACATTAACAAAGATGTTTCAGTGCTTATATAATTAATTACAGCGTTGATATCGTCTGAACTTGTGTATTTCAAAAATTACTTTTCAACTTGATCCCATTTTTCATAAGTTTGAAGTTATCATCTTTTTTATACTTATCAAGTATTTAAATTGTTTTTCTAGTTAATAATATAAAAGTTATATCTTAACACAGTTCATGCTTACATACACGTTGTTGCATACTCTAGCTACGTTTTCTTTCTTCATGATTCCTGGCAGAATGAAATAATTAAAATCTAAGCCTTCGTGCAGACATGACAGAGCATTGCCCTAGCCTTTGCATTCGATCTCAGCCATGACTTGACTTGACTCGACTATTTGAGTTTACCGTCGCTTCGACAGTATTTCAGTCATATAGTGACGTCCAGCTAATTACAGGTGGAGGAAGACCCCGAATGCACGGAGGCATCCGGGTAGAACCACCGACCTACCGCAAGTCAGCTGGAAGTCATGTGTAAGCATTTGTCATGCTTTCTTAAAATGGAGTTAACAGGAGAGGTTGGAATATTGAATCTATTTTAAATTACTATAAGAACACATGAATGAGACGGGGGACAGATGAGTGATCAAAGAAGTATTGTAATTATAATCTTTATATTGTCGGTAATTTAGCTTGTTTGTGCTCTTAATTTTGTCTTTATAGATATGATTTTTGTAAAATCGTTCTAGGCAAATCCATTCAAAATAGATTTCTCTGTATCTAATTATAAAGACAAATATATGTCTTACCCTGGTAAAGCGACGATTTTTAAGCGTTTTTTGGCGTTTATAAATTTTCGATTTTTCAAAGCAATTGTACGCATGCGCGTGCATGCAAAATTAAATTTTATTTCAGAGAAAAAAACAAAACAAACAATCTTCTTATGATTCTGATGACGTTTTTGTGTTGATAAAATATTGCTTCTCTGCTTACATCACTTCAGCATGAAAGTAGTGAAAGCGTTTTGGAAGTTTTCTTGATTCCGAATGAACATGCTATGGGTCTTTATTTTAATATATTAAAACTCCACAGAGGCCTTTTGGTATTTTGCGTGGCGAGCGTTGTATTGACCGTCCTTTGTTCAACATTGGACGTGAAAAAATATATCTGTTCTCACCACAAAGGAGCTGTCAGAAAAAAAATGCCTCTTTCTCACCTTCTGACAGATCCTTCGATTTCTATGGCAACCATACCTTAGTGGTAGCTATTTGACCTTTCAAACAGTCACGGAAGCCCAGGAAAATGTTTGTTTCCCACCTATGGTGATGGGAAAGTCGCGGTTTCCGGGAACGTCAAA
Organism: Solen grandis; assembly: GCA_021229015.1. NCBI lineage: Eukaryota > Metazoa > Mollusca > Bivalvia > Adapedonta > Solenidae > Solen > Solen grandis. The sequence continues at coordinate 13,023,136 of CM037795.1, forward strand.
CAACATAATTATATCATACCAGAGATGTTGGGCCAATTATTGTAGAAAACCCATTCTGGTAATTTCTGTAATTTTCTGACTTTGTGGTCACGATATACTATTATCACGAATGTGAATGCCATGTCTGTTTTGTAAGGTTAGTTTGTAGTTTCTTTCTTTCTTTCTTTCTTTCATGTGAGTGAGTGAGTGAGTGATTAAGTATTTGATTGACTGAATATTATTCAGCGTACGTTTGTGTCCGTTCACGTTATGTGTTTGGTGGGATATGCGTAAAATAATTTACTAAGCCAAAGTATATACATGTGTCTAAAAAAAAAAGACTTGACTATTTGAGTTTACTGTCGCTTCGACAGTATTTCAGTCATATAGCGACGCCCAGCTAATTACAGGTGGAGGAAGACCCCGAATGCACGGAGACATCCGGGCAGAACCACCAACCTACCGCAAGCCAACTGGAAGGCTTCCTCACATGAAAGCTGAGTGAGTGTTAAAATCAGCGACTTTACCCTCTCGGCCACGGAGGCCTCTCTAAAAAAAAAAAAAAAAAAACCTGTACAAAAAAAATAATGTGAAACAGAATAGTGGTAAAAGAACGTTAGTTTTACAGAAGCATTACAGTTTGTACGTAAACAACATATTTTTATTTCTATTTTGTTTTGTACTTGTTAACAAAAATATTGACAAAATAGAAAATGCACGTAAATGACTTCCAAAACAAGTGTAGCATGAGTTCACGCTATGCTCCATGCTGTTTTATGAAATACGATACAGCTAGGTTGCATAGTGCAGATATATGTTCAGGAAAAGCTACATATAGAACATTCGATTCAGGCTTGATGCATGCAAATTTGAGAATCAACTTGTATAATGATATCAACTCCCGCGGGACGCAACTCAATAAAGTTTCAAAGTCTATCTAAAAATGTCATGGCTTATTGTGGACATCTGACAACAAACAATGACTAACATGTGCAAACCACCATAATACAGAACAACAAATACAAAATGACTGAAACTGACAAAATTAAAAGTGGCACAGCTTATAAGCCCGACGTTTACTAAATTGGAGAATGAAATTATTAACAATAATTCACAAAAGTTAAAGCATTTGAAAGAATATTATCTGAATTTTGAAAATTATGTTGAGGAATATACATTCAAATGAAGTCAGTAATATGTTCTAATATATTGTAATTCTATATATATAAATTCACGTGATAATTCAGCAACATGACCATATGCGTTACATTTGTAAATAAATAAAATCACTACACCAAATAAAACTTGAAATTATTTTCTTGCAAGATATTGCTAATTTGACTTAGTTCTTAGTATTAATTAATTCTGAGAATTTAAGTACGTTTGTATGAAAATGATAGTAATACGGAGTGTATTTTCTAAGATCATTTGGAAAGAAATTGCATTGCAAAAGATAGTGAAATTCATCACTAAAACATTAACATTACACAAATGGCACATTCTCCCAGTTTTGTCAGTACCATAGCATCTTCCTTTTTCTACAGCCTGTTTCCTGGCATTTTATGATTGGTACTCCTAAATTTGCATAAAAAAACTTTGCCAAGTTTAAAAGGGAGTTTATCAAAGTAATCTCCAAACTCAAAATTACTCGTATGTTTATAAAGTAATTAAGACATTTGGCAGAATCATTTATGTTTGAGTTTCAAGTCGGTTTATACTGATCAATGAGTCTTCTTTTTAATTATCTTTTGAACCATAACTTTGCTGGTTTCAAATATTTGTAAGACCAATGTTATTTAATGTATCATACACAGACTTTAACCAAAGTAACTTGACATTAAATCTACCGTAAAGCCATACATCTCTGTAACGTATATTGCATATTTTTCAATCCTTACTATTTATAACTTGACGCTCGCATATTGATGAAAAAGATTGGGTGTAACATCACAGTTCACAATATGCCATAAAGCTTGGAGTGCATTGTTTTACAGAACATTTGTTTACAGAACTGAACTTTAAATATATCCAACATAATTACTGATTCATAGCCCCGAGTTTCTGAACTAATAGCAAGATATTGTATCGAACAAATGTAGTTGGAGACTTATGGATAAAGACAATTTCCTGTATAACTGAAAACTTGACTAATTAGGTGTGTTTTGTTAGATGAAACTAGATCTAACACCTGAGTATGGAAAAGAATCTACAATATCGAATACATTTTGATCAAAATAAAACTGAGGTAATTTTTAAGACCGTTTTTCTAAGACTTCAGCATATTAAACGATTAAAGACCTATCTTAATATCTTCATTTGGGGAATGCAATAAATGCAGTTTGAAAAGTACAGAATTAAAACAGGTCCAGTCCTTTTCGAAGTTTGACAGGAGTTGTCTAACCTTATGCACCGGTGTTGACACATTGGAGCTTGAATTTTTCTTCCGTTTGGAAAATACACAATGCATACTAGCCTGACCCCTTACTCCTGACTTCAGGACATAATATCCCCCCCCCCCCCCGTTATCCCACCTTAACACAAACTTTATAACGTTAGATGGTATCTATCTATTGTAATTCAAAATAGTCTGTGAAAAATCTAAGGCATTTGAGTAATTGTTTCCAAATAAACGACATTAAAAGAATTAATCGTAAAGTAAGAGCTTTTTAAAATAATGAATAAGCAGATTTCATTTCACTTTTATTGTGTTTCTGTATTGCATACTTCCATGATTAATCAAAATATCAACTCATGGGACTAATAAACTTGGCTTGCCGTCTAGCCGTCTATTTTAATGGTATCTTTTTTCTATCGGACTATCTATCTAATGGCATTTGCTGAAAAATACAATAAAATGATTTAATGGTGTACATGGTGAACATTTGTCAGGTCATGTGGTTTGTTTCAAGGGTTTTAAATTTAATAATCATTTACTAGCATTTTTCCTTTTCAATTTTATTTGTTGAAATACCCTTGTTATTTCAGTGTCTGAAATAAAAATAAGCACAACTTCTGATAAAAAAAAGGTAGGTAGATGATATCAATTGACATTGAAATGTGGTTTTAATGTGCAGCCATTTATAAATCTAAACAAATATCTAATTTAAAATCTAGTATTGCCTGTATTTCAGATCCAATTCTTTGATTACATCTAAGAAATGACAGACTTTCTGCAAAGTATGGATTGGCCATTAATACCAGCAGTCAGGTCTCAAAAGACCGGGTTTTTGTTAAAACATGTTCTTCTTCGTGTAAATGTGGCCATACCACATATACTGGATTAGGAGGAGAAAATTGCTTAAGGTTTTCATTTCTTCGGAAAATTGTGTTGATTATCACAAAAAACATCACTAATAATGTTTGCCCGAATGTTAGGAAATACTGTACATCTAACAAAAGAATCAGTATGGCCTATGTGTAGGGTACTTTTTATTTTTTTTATTTTTTTTTTATTTCTGCATCGCAAGCGCTATGTCCTATTAAATTGATGAAGAAATAAAATACTTACAGCAGTTAAATACTTCCTCCGAATCGATGCAAAAGATTCTGCTTGTGGCAGCTTAAAATGACTTCACATCCGCCTGGTATAGCATCATTGTTAAGGCCAGTTGAAGTTTTATGTTTAAACCATATTACCTTTGAATTATTGTCACACGGTAACCTTCTAGCTGTTACATATTTGCATTGAAACAGGTTGAAGAAACGTATTTTCCAAATATATATATATATTGTTTGTTTGTTGGGTCCCACCGACAGTATTTCAGTCATATGGCGCTGCTACACTGCAATATCACGCCGTAGACATGTAGCATGATACCACACCCGGTCACATTATCCTGACACCGGGCCAGCCAGTCCTGTAAGGGAGCTATACTGATAGTGCCATTTTTTACGACTTTGGTATGTCACGGCCAGGGATCGAACCCACGACCTCCAGCTCCCGAGGCGGACGCTCTAAATATAATATATATCTAATCTACTAACAATTTAAAAAAAAAATTGTGATTAAAAAAAACAAAAACAAAAAAACAACAGCATGTCTTTGTTCATGCAGTGAACTTCGGAACATTGCGATGCGACATACATAATTTCATTTTCTTCATATTCCATATTATATTAGCGTTCCCTCTTGTACTCAAAGATATATAGTCCAGAAAAACAACTTTAATATAAACCTATAAGTGTCCTTTTTACGTTGTAAAGCATAGCGGAAAGTGGGCGAACTGACGTTGGTGGAAATTATTAGATAAAACAATACTAAGATATATACTCGGTATATTAGACTTAGGTGGGGCGTCCATCAACATCTGACAGCATTATCGCTGAACACGAATAGATTTGCCTTCGAACACTTGAATACATTTTGTAATACTTACACCGATTGTTAAGTAAAGTAACATATTTTCGTCGGTGACAAGTTAATATTTGCTGATTTCGTTGAAGGTTAAATTCACAAATATCAATCCCCACGAAATAAAGCCATGTCTATGGCCAGTACAGCTCTTCCAATTGCATGCATAATATCCAAAACAGTCCACGAATATATGTCCGCACGAACATGTGTTTAATACTAAATCCACGAAATTTTGTGCCAACAAATATAATAATATAGTACATCAAAAGCGCTTTTGAACATGTACTATATATTAAAAGAGCATTATAAAAATCTGGCCCCGTGTTCTCGAAAATACTGAAATACTGAAGTACGATTTCAGGCTCAAATTTGAGAACCATACTCAAATCCCCACTGACACTAATGGGTATAGTTTGAGTATAAGTATGAAAATAATCATACTTAAGTACCTTTGTTATTTTCGACAACACGGGGCAAGGTATACAGTAATATCTGCAAATGTAGTTCCATAACATATACAATCACAGATTATTATAGAACGACACTAAAGGCGTCGCAGTCATGTGCAAATCCGACGGTGGTGAGTACGAAACCCGGTGAGGCTCATGACCTTCTTATAAGTTCTTAGGCGCATACTGCGAAATCATTCATTTTTGTGACATCAAATGATTGTGAACTAAACGGCATTGTGAGCACATCTATTCGTGGTATCAGGTTCAAGAACACTCTGGATCTATTTAATAAACGGTTTTCGTGGGGGATGGAGGTCAGAGACTACTAAATAGGTCGGGGCTTCCCATTGGTCATGCAAAAAAGTACAGGGAATCCGTGGCTAATGTTTACATAATGGGATTTTCTGATTGGTTATTGATAAAATAAAAATGTGAGTATTGTTTAATTTTCAAAATTAGAATATTCTTAACACTAAAAATATAAATTATCTGCTTATCTGACATTGTGTGATTTTTTGTGAGTGCAAATTGAGATGTGTTATTTTTTTACATTTAGAGGAAAATTTAGGCCCGACAAGGGGTTACCATGTTTGGCAGTCTGTAGCTCAAAATTGGTGGTCATGCCCTACTTTGCTGGGGATTTTTAGAAAGCACTTGGATGGAACTTTCAAATCAGGGGTAGTTTAATGCTCAGGGAAGTAGCTATAAGCATAGACCGTATAATGTAGGTCTATGGAAAACTGTTTAGTAGTCTCTGACCTGGATAAACCCTCAACGAAATCAGCGAGAATGAGTTTTCTATGAAAACTAATGACTTTGCAGAAGAAGAAGTCTAGCACAAAGAAAACAGTCGAGAGGGATTAGATTAAATTGTAAGAAGCCGTATCCCATTGGATGTGCATGCAAAAAGGAAGTCGAAATACTGAATAATATTTTCATTTTTTTTTAAGAAAAAAAAAAGGATTAAAAAAGATAATGCAATGCACTAATCTGGATGCAGTATAAACTTGTGCAATCGCAGAAATTATCTGAGAAAAACCTCCTGTGTCTTTCACGAGTGAAGAAATATTAGCTTAAATTAATCTTGGTTTAAACGGGCCTGACCATTCTTGTAATATTGGTTTGCAATAGGTTTTTTATAAAAGTCTCCATTACTCAAATTGAAAGTAAAGAGAAGAGAGAGATAGACAGAGAGGTAAAGATAGAGAGAAAGAAAGAGGCGACCAGAATATAATGAGATATACTTTATTGGCAAAAAATATCATTAGATGGTTGTTTTTTTTGTTTTTTTTTGTTTTGTTTTTTTGTATAAACTGCTATAGCGGATTGTATTTAATCCACTTAATACATATTCCAGCGGAAATGTAATTAAAACAATGACTAAATAGTGAAACATGTCAAAACGTTTCTTCATAATTATACAACACGTCCTCAGAAAACTGGCTCTATTTTTTAAGTGCGTATGATTTCTGACGTAAGGCGGGCCTTATATATGACAAAACAGACCGAATGATCCAAAAATAGATAGGTTTTATAGCCAGTGTATTCACACAACTGGTTGCTTCAGTCCATTTAGTTCGCCGATGAATAAACGTGTCTGACAAAGTTGATTTATTACGGGAAATATGACGATAAAATACTTAGAATGGTTACACTTTATTGTTATTCTAATACTCAGGAATAAAAAGACGCAATCTCAGTTTTATGACTGTAAGTCTAGTACATGCCCTAGTTTTGTTTTAAAGCTGGTTATAGAATAAATATATATATATTTTTTTATTTCATATGGATTTTTACCACGTTGACCGTTGGCCCAAAGTCGTGACATACCAGCTTAATTCCTAGCTGTCTTGTGGAAGGTCGGTTTGGTATACTCGCGTGCCTCTGTGTTTTCTCGGTGTCTACCTCCGACTGTAATTAGGTGCACGTTACCATATGGTCATCGTCGGAAACCCCTCTTCACATCATGACAGTATTTACAGCAACATTGAAAACAAATGGCATACTGCATTCGTTGCCAATGAAAATGCGCCTTATAAATGAAATAATCTTCGGCATGGAACTTGTACACTGTAACTTGTAAACTGGTACATTACTTAGAAACAATGAAATGTCATAATATGACACACCCTTAAGAGTAGTAATTATATGAAGAAATCCCCCAGACGATAGATGATAGTGATCGATCGGACGAGCTGCATTATTTCCTTCTGGCACAACAACAACATACTAAAATCGTAATAAATGAAGGCTCTCTGTACAGATGCAGGCTAGTTCCTATGAAACACCATGATTGTTTTTATATAGCCAAGTTGCATCTTATCTTGTTTAAAGTCTATGCATGTATATATGTTTTTTTTTACATGCGACAACGCGATAATTATATGAAGATGGCCGAAAAGGACACCGTACCGTCGTGATGACTCGCCACCGCGACAAGTACGTGCGCAGATACGACAAAAAAATGTATATTTCACCTGTCGTGCTGTCGTGACGACGCTATTAACGCGACATGGCCGAGATTATCTACCATAACATTTCGTTTCATGACACTGTTTTATCGGTCATAAAAAGAGGAAGCTATCTTTAGACCTCAAAAGGGGACATGAAATGAGATATGACGTCTATCCCTAGCAGGTACATTAATTAATATTTCATCCCAGCCGATCTGTTTTCTCTGATTGAATGTTTATGACAGGCATTCTCATAGACTAATGACAGTAAAGTACCGAAAACGAATACTCTTCTTCCAAGACAGTATTGAAATATCTCAGAAGTAATGATTACTTGTTTCATCTTTTTAGTACCACTGAATTATTTAAGATTTTGCTATAACGCTGTCTTTACCTTAATTAAACAATATTCTTTTTGAGTGGATTGGGACTTAAGTTCATACGCTTTAGACTTTTCTCTCTCAGCGGGTATTTTGTTGTGGCAAAGTCTTACCACCAGCGGCCAGCGGCGTTCAAACTTTAACTTTGGAACCAACGTCCCTTCAGACTTTCATTTGAAACTCGAAAACTTGTGTATGTACCCCGATTTTTTTTTTTTTTTATGTTGTCAATTTGTGTGATGTCATATGTTTGCTTCTACTACAGGGCTGGAAATAAACGGTAGTCTGGTTGCCTGAGGCGACTCTTGAAAACCCGGTTTCGTGTCCTTTGACGTGTTTCTTGTTTGTTAATGTCATGTAATACTTATAGACATTTTCTAATGTAATGACACATGACGCTTTTACAGTGTATTAGTGGACACACGAGAGCTTCACTGTACAAAATGTAATTTTATGTTCAACAGACTAAATGCATTAGGTTAATCAGTTCCTGTCCCCATATACCAGCTAGACAACTTCATCTCTTCTAGAGCAAAACCAAATTACTTCTTCCTTTGGGCGTCTTCAGAGCAGTGTACGCCATTCCCCCCCACTGGCAGACGGGATGCCAGCTCTTATATTAATCAGAGGAACACGCCTCCACAATTTGAACGTGCTGGAACATTCGCAAAAACTCGTTCATTAACTTTTACGTCGGACCTAAAATGTCAAGGTGTCCCGAATTTTTTTTTTTTTTTTTTTTGTACCTTAATGTGGCATCAAAGGCATTCGACTCGATTACGTCACTGTTCTGAAGAATTTGATCAAACTGATACTGATATATTAAAATGGAGTTTTATCTAATAATGCAGTATCCCATACTTACGGAATCCTGTTACCGACATCACGATCTTGCCCTACCCACTTACAGACATTCCCCGGAAATATGCTCCGAAAACTGTCTTCACCATCAATTGTGTATTCTCATTTCTTTGATAAGATCAGTTGAAAAGTCGACGAAAAGAATGCAAGAAAGCAATTTCAAATTTCGAATTAGTTTCAGTCAGTCCTAACATTAATCAAAATTATGAAAAAATGGGAGATTGGAATCTTTTTTGTTTATTTGAAGCATAATTTAACCAGAGTTATAGTTTTTATACAGAAATTAATATAAAAACTTAAATATAAAACGAGCAATACTAAATTTAAATTTTGCGTTTTTTTTTTACTCAGTTATTTAAAAGCAATTTTAAAATAACAATACGAAAAAATAACTTGTGAAAAAAAAAAATGAAAAAAGTGACTCTCTCTCTCTCTCTCTCTCTCTCTCTCCCTGACGGGTATGTACATGGGTATGGCAAGATCGCGATGTCCCGAGCCTGACTGCGTACAGACTTGAATGCCTTGCGCAGGACACGGTTTATATATATCCGACTTAGGTCATATGAGAACTTTTGCATTAAAAAACAAGATAAGAAATAGCTGATGCAAATCCTTAACTTCGCCAAGGAAAAATATACGAATTGGAAATATCTCAGGATATGTTACCATCACAACACAAATGAAGCGTTATATGGTTTTCCGAAAACTACTTACTTTAACTACATTTTTCTAACATCATTTATATTTGTGTATAAATGTCGTATATGATCTAAATGTTGGAATCCTTATACACATCGACACGGAACAAGTGAGACACAAAGCTATCACTTGATTGTATAAGATTTAATGAAGTCACACTCCGCTAATAAAAGATACCCCCCCCCCTTCCAAAAAAAAGAGAAGAATATATCGATGTCTAATACAGCCTAAAATTTCTACTTTGAATCCAAAGGACATGGTAATAGAAACTAGAAACAAAACCAAAGGTTCGTATGAACAACAATTGGGTGTAGAATTCATTTTTCTAACGATAAAGTCTTTAAATCGTTGAGGAACATGTCTCGAAGTCCCATAAAAGTCGTGATAATTGTTTATAAAATTGTAATAGACAAGAGGGCCATAGTTTGTAGGTACTTTTAGCTGACTCGGAGGGGACCTCTATCCAGTCAGCCATCACGACCAATGAGGTACTTTAGCTTCTAAAGATTCCTTTAGATTAAATGTTACCGGTAACAAGGGAAACAAATCTGGATTTCATAAGATCACTACACAGACAGTTTACCTCCCTTTATGTGAACGCGTTCTGGACAGTCTATTCACAAATAAATAATCAGTAAATCAAGAAGTCTGAGGAATTCGTTCACATCCCTTGTTACAGAGCCTGTCTCGAAGAAAACCATCTAAACCCATTTACATTCTGGCTCAAATGGCGGTAATAATTTAAAAAGGGGATGGTAACAACATTCTTGATTCTTGATGAAAACTTTCAGCACTGCGGCCTAAAATCATGCATGACCTGCACCATGCTGATTGTTTTCAACTGCACACTATTCACCATATGTCTGTGCCATGTATTATGTTGGAAGTTTCAGCATGTTACAGGGTGATGCATTTGCGTACTAAAGGGCCAAAACTCTGCATCATAATGAAAAATGAGATCCACGACTCAGCATCATGCTGAAAGTTTCAACATGATGCAGGGTGGTACAATATCGACCCTAACCGTACGCCATACTAAAGGGTGAAAAGCCATGTATCTACATCATGCTACATCATGCTACAGTTTTCAACACGATGCTGAACATCGGCTTGAGTCTAGACCCATACTGTACAGTACGCCATACAATTATGCCACTTGATGGTTTTCCCATTTTCTTATGAATATTTTTTTATTGGAATAGCAATATATGTAATGTTTCAAATCAGCATATCTGTATATTTATTAAGAACCTAATGCAATTTTATCAGAAAATGAAACATTTTATCACAAACTGAAAGTAAAATATTTAAATATTTATAGCATCCCCAGGTCATTTTTTTATTGTATTTAAAACCTTTAAAGAGTGGTGCTGTTGATAAGCTTTCCAAAACTGTTTTTATTTTTAAAAAATCTTGAAAATTAAAAAAGTTATTGCATTTTAAAGTGTCGAAAAAAACAGCTGAATTTCAGAAAAATGGACATATAAAATACATAGTATGTTTCGTAACCTCGAAGGAACCATCGCGTCGTGGAATTCACTACACTCACAACTAAAATTGCTCTTTTTTATTTTTTAAGTTATTTTGATGAAACTTGGAACACAAATACTTTACCATTAACTGATCAGATTATGTTGTTTAAAATTCTCTATTGTTCACTAAGATTATTGTATGAGAAAACTGAAAGTATGTCATGTTTTAAGATATAATTGAAAATTTAAGTTAAGACTCCACAGTTCCTGATTCCTTAATAAACCAAATCACAGCTTATTTTAAATGTTATGACACTTTCCCCAAAGTTTTGCGCAATAAATACTTATTTCAAAATATCTTATGACATATTTCCATTTACTTTACAAACAAGACATTCTTGAAAGTGAATATAACTTTTGATATGTAAAATATTCTGAATAGATTTACATCTATATATGACAATGGGTATTTAAAGTATTCTGAATAGATTTACATATATATGGGTAAGTCAGTTTAAAAAAAAAATGTTTTTAATGTCAAAATTTTATTTCCAATACTTTGTTTGCAATATTTAGAACGTAATATTGATCATATTATAAATAAGAAAAAAACTATAACGGTTATGGGGGAATTAAGGTTTTCAAAAAGATGTGATATCAATCACATCAGTATTAATCATTCACTGTACATACAGTAATTTTGGGAGATAAAAGAAAAAAAAAATGATATCTTGATACTTATTTATTATATAAAAAATAAGTTGTGATTTATTTATTAAACGAGAGAAAGAGAGAGAGAGGGGGAGAAAAGAGAGAAAGAAGTAATACTTAGAATTTAAATATAGCGATAAACTATATGCTGTTATCTTTCTCAAAATTGAAGTCTAAAATTAAGCCTAACACTTTTCCAAAACAACATTGTATAATCAAGTATCCAAATCTTGACTGGCTTATTATTAGGTTACATAATATTGCTCAATAATGTCATAAATCACACCTGGGCCATAGACTACTTCCCTAGTGATTGCACCGCATGGGGCCAGCCATCAAGTGTAACACCATAAAAGGGGATGCAATCTCAAAGGGTTACAAAGTTTGTTAAAAGTTAAATTAGGTCATAAACTATCAGCTGGAAAGTGTCTCTCAATCAGTTGATTACACAGCATGGGGCCTAGCTTTATAATGTATGATGTAATATGGAAGACCCCCCCCCCACACACACACACACCAATTAAAACAAGAGGTTTATGTCAGTTAAGAGTGTAAAAATGGTTGGTTATATGCTACCAACTTTAAATAAAATTTTGTATCATTTAGGAAGAGTAAAGAATCACTAATTATATGTTTATTCATTAAGGTAAATTGTATTAAAAAATATACGTATACAAAAATGTATATATGTGTACAAAAAATATAGGCTTTTTCATCTCAGACAGCAGTTGTTTTATGCATTTCATCTAGTTTATTTATACTTTTAATGAGTAAGTATTGTCCTATTACCTCCACGACATTTACTTAAGGTTTTAATCCGATTGATTGATTTCCCCTTCATTTCAAAGTCAGATGTAAGTTTGAGATTTTGATCACGGAAAATGATAGGTTGCATGCATGATTTTATTCTAATGAAGGAATGATATATAGTGATTTTTTTTCATCACCAAAGAAGGTGGGTGGGGAATGCAATATTAATAAGGATTGCATTTCATCCCAAAATATTTTATGATTTTATTTTCAGAAATAAAGAACATTTTACTAATATGTATATGCAGCATCATTCATGCATTGTGAAAATAAATGTGTATACATGTCAACCGAAGTGCAGTTATCGCACCAAATAAAGCGCTATCTTGCCCGAATTAATGGTATCGGCACACCTGGGCGGTAACATTCCACCCACGCCTCGGATAAAGACACTTTATATTAACTATAGGGTTATGGCGGAGGCCATGTTGGAATGCAAAAAGGTCCCGAAACCACCCATAGAGAACCTCTGAGCCAAGATTTCTTTTTTTCCTGAACCTTGGGCATCATCTCAGGATGATTCCATGCACATTGCAACACTCTCAGTGCAATTTTAAGCAAGTTATAGGTCCAGAAACAGGTCTTGTTTACATTTTAAATATATCTGCACAATGGACGCCCCGGTAAGTTTTTAACTGCCCCAATCTTGGTCAAACGGCAGCCTTTCTTTTGAAAAAAGGTCCCGAAACCACCCATAGAGAACTTCTGAGCCAAGATTTCTTTTTTCATGAACCTTGGGCATCACCTCAGGATGATTCCATGCACATTGCAACACTGTCAGTGAAATTTTGAGTAAGTCATAGGTCGAGAAACAGGTCTTGTTTACATTTTCAATATATCTGCACAATGCACGCCCTGGTCAGCTCTTTGAACTGCCCCAAACTTGGTCAAACGGGCGCCTTTTCGCACCAAATAAAGCGCTATCTTACCCGAATTAATGATATGGGCACACCTGGGCGGTCACATTCCACCCACGCCTCGGATAATGACACTTTATATTAACTTTAGGGGTATGGAGGCGGCAATGTTGGAATGCAAAAAGGTTCCGAAACCACCCGCAGCGAAACTCTGAGCCAAATTTTCATTTTGCTGAACCTTGGGCCTCATCTCAGGATAATTCCTTGCACATTGCAACACTCTCAGTGCAATTTTAAGCAAGTTATAGGTCCAAATACAGGTCTTGTTTACATTTCAAATATATCTGCACAATGGACGCCCTGGTCAGGTCTTTTAACTCCCCCAAACTTATTCAAACAGCCACCTTTTCGCACCAAATAAAGCACTTTCTTGCACGAATTAATGGTATCGGCACACCTGGGCGGCCACATTCCACCTACGCCTTGAATTAAACACTTTATATTAACTATAGGGGTATGGCGGAGGCCATGTTTGAATGCAAATAGGTCCCAAAACCACCCGAAGAGAACCTCTGAGCCAAGATTTCTTTTTTACTGAACCATTGGCATCATCTTAGGATGATTCCTTGCACATTGCAACACTCTCAGTGCAATTTTAAGCAAGTTATAGTTCCAGAAACAGGTCTTGTTTACCTTTTTCAATATATCTGTAAAATGGACGCCCTGGTTAGCTCTTTGGACTGCCCCAACCTTGGTCAAACGGGCGCCTTTTAGCACCTAATAAAGCGCTATCTCGCCCGAATTAATGGTATCGGCACGCCTCGAATAAAGACAGATTATATTAACTTTAGGGGTATGGCGGCGGCAATGTTGGAATGCAAAATGGTCCCGAAACCACTCGAAGAGAACCTCTGAGCCAAGATTTCTTTTTTCCTGAACCAAGGGCATCATTTCAGGATGATTCCTTGCTCATTGCAACACTCTCAATGCAATTTTAAGCAAGTTACAGGTCCAAATACAGGTCTTGTTTACATTTTCAATATATCTGCACAATGGGCGCCCTGGTCAGCTCTTTGAACTGCCCCAAACTTGGTCAAACGGGCGCCTTTTCGCACCAAAAAAAGCGCTATCTTGTCCGAAAGAATGGTATCGGCACACCTGGGCGGTCACATTCCACCCACGCCTCGGATAAAGACACTTTATATTAACTATAGGGTTATGGCGGCGGCCATGTTGGAAATAAAGAAAGTCCCGAAACCACCCATAGAGAATCTCTGAGCCAAGAGTTCTTGTTTCCTGAACCTTGGGCCTCATCTCAGGACAATTTCTTGCCCATTGCAACACTCTCAATGCAATTTTAAGCAAGTTATAGGTCCAGAAACAGGTCTTGTTTACATTTTCAATATATCTGCACAATGGACGCCCTGGTCAGCTCTTTGAAGTGCCGCAAACTTGGTAACACGGGCGCCTTTTCGCAGCAAATAAAGCGCTATCTTGCCCAAATTAATGGTATCGGCACACCTTAGCGGTCACATTTCACCCACGCCTCGGATATAGACACTTTATATTAACTATAGGGGTATGGTGGCGGCCATGTTGGAATAAAAAAAAGGTCCCGAAACCACCCATAGAGTACTTCTGAGCTAAGATTTCTTTTTTCCTGAACCTTGGCCATCATCTCAGGATGATTCCTTGCTCATTGCAACACTCTCAGTGTAATTTTAAGCAAGATATAGGTCCAGATATCTGAACAATGGACGCCCTGGTCAGCTCTTTGAACTGCCCCAAACTTGGTAAAACGGGTCCTTTTCGCACCTTTCGGGTTTGTTTTTTTGCGTAAAGTTAAATCTGTGTTTTGGCGTGTGTATTTTGTTTTGTTGGTGGTGAAATGAGGTGGGGGGTTGAGAGAACCCTTGGCGTTTTTTGGGGGCAGTTGAAAAGCGTTTGAATGTGTGCGAAAAGCGGAGACGTGTGCGCAAAGTATGCGCGAAATTTGTTGTTGTTGTTGTATTTGAGTTTACCGTCGCTGCGATAGTATTTCAATCATATAGCGACGTCCAGCTAATTACAGGTGGAGGAAGACCCCGAGTACACAGAGGTACCCAGGTAGAACCATCGACCAAACGCAAGCCAGCTGGAGAGCTTCCTCACATGAAAAATCCGAAGTCCCTACCTGGATTCGAACCCACAGCGGTGAGGGGCTGAGAGATTTGTTGTCCACGACTGTAACCGCTCGGCCACGGCGGCCCTGCGAAATTTGTGCGAATTTTGTAAATTGAGAGAGGGAAAGATGTTTTAGACATTGGAAGAGGGACAAATATGAAAAGTGTTGAGACATTTTTTTATTTTAGTTACGTAACGTTTTATTATAAAATATTCATATAAACAGCACATAAATGAGTTAATTTTAAACGCGAAAAGCAAAAAAAAAAAAAAAAAAAAAAAAAAAATGAGAGAGAGAAAGAGAGAGAGAGAGAGAGATAGAAAGAGAGAGAGAGAAAGAGCACTGAATGCGCAATAAAGAGAGAGTAAACTACAATGATTCCTGTTTTTTGGGGTTTTTGTTTTTTTGTTTTTTTTCATTCCACAATTCAAATGGGCAGAGTAAGCAGCTGGCATAAATAGACATAATTCAATGAGTAACGCTTGTTTACAGGTAAAGAAAAAGAAAAAGTCTCTGAAATTGTTTCTTTTTCACATCATCATTTCGTATTCAGAAATTGCATTTTATCTTTCTATAACATTAATCAGAGCTGAGCATATACAGCGACACTCATTCATGGGAGTACATGTACATGTGAATAAAATCTTAATACTGTATACCAATGCTAATATTTTAAAGTAAGTATGCATGTAAACACATTGGTATCATATTGCTATGAAAGAAAAAAGAGAAAAAAGTAGCATTATTGTTGTATCAAGATAACCGAACACCTTCATGGTTATAATGTTTTATTGTACATAACACAGCATACTCTAACGTAAGTAAATAGAGACTAACTGGTCTACAACAATGGTACATGCATTTATAACATTATACAATAACAGTAACTCATGTGCGTGATAGATCATATAAGCACATCGTTGTTATCTCCCTTTACATATTATAATGCTTAACACAACATAGTCTGGAGTACCTTCCCCTTATTACTGAAGTAAAGGGTCAGGCACAAACTAAACAATGGCGGCCGCCGTGGATAACCAGGTAGTATATAAATTTTATAGTTTGTTGATCATTTGGATAATAATCCGTTTATCACATTAAAATGATATCATAAACCTATTCAACGATTTAATTTTATGATCCTTTTTCCTGTTTAAAGGAAAATGATACATTGTTAAGTTGAATATATTTCGGATATATAAACATTTAGTTGAATTTCGGATACACATCAGAAATGTGTTAATCTTTATGCATAATTCTTGACATACGCGCATATATCTCTGAAATGATATACATTTTTATTTATTATTCAATCATTTTATTCTTATTCTTCATATTTAAGACATATTTTGACGGAAAAACCGATCACGGTGCTGGTTAGTACCTGTAATTTGATATTGCTCTACTTTCGGTTTAGCAATAGAGTAAAAATGTTAAAAAAACAGTTTGTTAAATGAAGATGAATTTTGATATGGGGTTGGTTAAATGTGCAACCCATTTTCATGTGAATGACCGTAAATAAACAATCGTATTAAGTTCTTATCGATAACTGCACACATATACATACTCTTAACGTGTGTTGTGTGTGTGTTTATTTTTTAATTTTTTTTAGGGAGCATGCCTCTCACGTCTAAGTCGTTTACTACCTAAAGGATTCTATAAAGTTGTATATATGATCCCTGGTGGAATGCATTTAGTTATAACATGAAAACAATTAACAGAGAACTAACTCTTATTTTAATTTTGATGGAAAAACACATACATGTATATTTACATTGGTAAGTGAGAAAATGTGAAAAAAAAAAACAATATCATTGAAAAACAATGCACCTCACCCACAAAGAAAAGTACTGTTCTACTTTTAGGTAAATTGTTTCATTTAACTTGATTTGGTAACAAGTGCTTGCAACTAAATCACTCTTGATGATTCCTTGGTTGCATTAGAAGGTCATTAAAAACCTTGACCCCAATGGGGTTCGAACCCACACCCTTTAGATTCGCAGTCCGGTATACTGCTACCACTAAACTAAGGCGCCTTTCATTTAAGCAATGATTATGGTTAATTTTGATAACTGTTCATTCACCCACAGACAGATTTAACCCACTAACCCACTTTAGTGCCCATAAATTATTTGACTTTAGGCATTCAGCAATAACACTTAAATAATACTTTTTTTAAGCTGAAAGAATACATCCAAGACAGTATGAAGAAAGACAAAAGTGAATGAGAATTATCATTTTTATATAAGTAACTTTTGGGGCTTTAAATTTATTATCATTCATGCTGGTAAACTAAAACTCTAGAAAAATTTAAATTTTTTTTTTTTAGCATTTAACATACTTGACATTTTATAAACAAAACTTAATATATCAGGTATGAAAGTGTACAATAATAGTTATTAATACATCTAGATCTAGATACAAATGTATTTCAAATGGAAAATTTTAAATTTAAAAA
>CM037795.1:13040885-13090885 GCA_021229015.1 Solen grandis
CAATATTTTTACGAGTGGCGCAGAAAATTTTCCTCTGAATCGATGCAAAGTATGTTTTTCGCGTTAGCTTACAATGACGTCATATACCACGTAGTATGGTCACACTGTTTCTTAAAAATGTTTATTCAATGTAGAAATCAATTGAAATGTCGTAAAAGAAAATTCCGATAGTGTCTTTCAGTGAAACTGTGGATATTACCTATATTTTTCTAAAGTCCAACGAAAAGCATTTTATATAACAAGGGGAGCAATTATATATACATTTTTTAAACCTTATTTTTATCTTATAAAATAAATCCGTCAGTATGCGAGGTAAAAAGTATGTACGTTAACATATCGCTTTTCTAATGTGTACGTTGACATCCTTACACTTTTATCGGTTTGGATTTTTTGTTTTTGTTGTAAATCTATGTATCCGGAAGTATCTAGGAATAGTAAAAGTGCATGTTATAGTTTCAAGACGATTCCAAACTGTTGTAACGTATAGGCATAGTACTTTTGGTCGTTTTTATTAGTATTTAGTCTGAAGTGTGAATGTTTACATGCCGTTTTTGGAAAATTTTGTTTGAATGTCCTCAAAAACTAAACATGCTTACATCTTTGGAAAGCTTATGAACTGGTGCGGTCGATAGGCTAGGTCTTAAATTTTGGAGCGTGGTAATATTGTTGAAATATGAGAAAAACACTTACCCGATTCGTGCAGATGCCGGTGTGTACGTTCGCATGTGTTCCAAAAAGTGACGTTGCAAAAATTGTTCCCCCACACTGTTTTAAGTACCCACATAAAATACACTTTGAACATACCGCGATATGGATGTTAATGTGATAAATGTAATTCTTTAGTATAGACAGGAACGAAATATTAAATATGAAACATGTGTGCAATACAAAATATTACAAATTAAGTGTAGTCAAAGATGTTTGACAAAGAGAAATGAAATATTTGAGATGGTTTCTCTGGATTCCGCATTTATCAGGTACACAGACAGTGCCAGCGTTGTTATGGTAACAGCAAGCTATATTCATACGCACCGGTTCACGGACTATATAAGACCCTCACATTAGTTTGTAATTATAAAACAAAACAACGAGCATAAAGTAGGTAGTCTCTACTGCTGGATATGTACCAAAATTCTGTGAGGATATGGTAAGCATTTACATTATACTCAATTTTACCGTTGTATAAATCATGGCTTCTGAAAAAGGGTATATAATGTATGATTTATTGACTGATATTTTAGTTACCGGTAAGTAGTTTAGGGGTTTCCTTTTCGAAAGAAAAATGAAAAGCAGAGCAGGATGAGGACTTTGTTGTTGTTTTTGATATTACAAGGTCAAAGGTATTTCATGTTCATGTAAGTTACTATTGACTTATTTAACAATTGTTCGGTATTATTTGTATGATGTTAAAGGGTTTTTTTTCCGGGGAATGCTAGCACTCTCGAAATCAAAATGAACTAGTATATCCCTCTTGAGCCTCATTCTTTTTTACATATCAACTTTGTTTTAGTAAACACAATAGACTGCTAAAGGCAATTTATTTGTGCAAGATATAGTCATATTTTGACCATTGGTTTCATAGAATTAAAACAATATGTTTTTAATCTTAGATTGATTTCATTTTTCAAAAGATCAGTGTAGTGAATGGAATTCTTATGAGAATAAAATTTATTTTTTACCGTTGGTTTAAATTTGAAGATTTCTTCAGAATCCTTTGTGCAGAATAAGGTTAAATTCTTACGAAACGAATTTTGAAAGTTTCTTTATATTTAGCATTGCAGGGAGTCAAGATCGGTGACAACTGCAAAAGTAAACATGTAATCTAGAGGGGAAAAAAACAGGCGTCTAACCAAATTTGGATTTACATAGAAAAACTGATTTGATGTGGTGTATATTAGAACACTATTCATCCTAAACAACGAATTCTACAAAAGTGGAAGTAGTACAGTTAACGACCATAAAATAAGGGGAAGACATGGCGACACCTTTACATAACGAGACAAATGGTTTTAACATTTCCGAGGGCGGACCAACGTCCAACGAAAGTCTGAATGAGACGGTGTTTCGTGATAACACCACGGACATACGGCTCGCTACAGAAGACGCCATATCGGTGCTTGTTTTCAAAATTATTCCAGTTTTAATCTGCACTGTTGGATTCGTGGGAAATACCTTTGTCATCATTATAATGAACAAGAAGAGAAACAGGGGTTCTTCAACATCCATTTTGTTCACAGCCCTAGCTATATCGGACTGCACGATTCTTCTGATTGGACCGTTCACGGCAATACTGCGATCCTTCTGGAACATTAGTTACAACAAGGTCTTGACTTGTGGATTGGCAAATTACCTTGTATACACCAGTACCTATTTTTCATCGTGGATAATAGTAGTTATTACCGTAGAAAGAGTTGTGTGCGTTATGAAACCCCACAAAGTGAAGCTGGTTTGTTTTCCAAAGGCCGTGTTGGTGATTGTCATTTGTATATTTGCAGGCATTAGCGTACTAAATGTACATTTTTTCATTTATTTGAGAACTAATTATGAGTCTGATAATGTAATGCCATGCGTCCGACTAACGGATGGTTATATAAGATTTGTGGATACATATTTGAGCTGGATAGACTTTGCAATAGCATTTGCACTGCCAGGCGCATGCGTCATAATTGGAAACACCGTTATCATAAGGAAGATGATTGCACGAGATTCGAAAGCACTACGCTCAGCGCAACACAGTGAGAGTCATTCAATTACCAAGATATTGATCACAGTCAATAGTGTGTTCATTCTAACAATGTCACCCATATGCATTGTGTATGTATTAACCGTCCATGTGCAAGGACACTACCGTTTGCTTTTGAACTTCTTATCCAATCTAAATGCTGCATTAAACTTTTTCTTGTACATTTTCCATGGTAAAAGGTTTCGAGCAGACTTTTACGAATTGTTTAAGTGTTTGTCGTATGTAAGAAATCAGCCCTCTGTCTAAATAGGGGAAACGCGAATACCTAGAGGAAGCACATGTACAGTCGTTCAAAAACACTACATTATTTCTCTCTCTCTCTCTCTCTCTCTCTCTCTCAAGACACTACAGAGTATATAATATGCTTACAGTAGTTTACAAGTATTTTGTAAAACAAGTTAAAGCCTTCCAAAATTCCTTTTGAAGCATTTCTTAACTTTGAAATATGACTTGACTTGACTATTTAAGTTAACCGTCGCGTCGACAGTATTTCAGTCATATACGACGCCCAGCTAATTACAGGTGGAGGAAGACCCCGAATGCGCGGAGGCATCCGAGTAGAACCACCGACCTACCGCAAGCCAGGTGGAAGGCTTCCTCACATGAAAATCCGAATTACCCTGCCGGGATTCGAACCCAGGCGGTGAGGGGCTGAGTGAGTGTTAAAGTCAGCGACTTTACCCTCTCGGCCACGGAGGCCCCTTGAAATATGAAAGGATAAAGAGCACCGCATGCGGATTTTTTTTTTCTTGTGTGTCTGTGTGTGTTGTTGTTTTGTTATTTTTAAAGGGAATATAAATTGTCAAAATAGACCTAAGATGTATGGCCCTTGACGAGAATGTAGCTCCTATGATAGTTAAAAAGTGTGTGATATCATGGCCAAGGTTAAAGCTTTTCATGACGACTACACCGACGGCGACGAAGAAAGGAAGACTCGTTGGTATGAATCCATTATATTTCCCCACTTGCTTCCACTTTAAAACAGCATGTCGGACTCACTAATCGTCATTACATGTCAATCTCGCCGGTAGTTTATCTTGTGAGCATGGATAGATGTAGTGAAAAGTAAGGTTAATTATTGCCGTACACTTCGGTATTCGTTAAAGGTTGATGTGTAAAGTCGGATATTTTAGTACACTTCGGTATTCGTTTAAGTTTGATGTGTAAAGTCGGCTATTTTAGTACACTTCGGTATTTGATAAATTACGTTTGTTTATGTGAAGTAGAAATAGCTATTTTAGTACACGTTGGTATTTGATTAACAGTATGACGAGATTGGTTTGTTATGTTTAGTAAGTGTTTTTTTTAAATTATGTTTTATTGGTTTTTAAGGCGTATGTTTGACTGCTTTATACAGGACGTGACTTGACTATTAGAGTTTATCGTCGCTTCGACAGTATTTCAATCATATTGCGACGTCCAGCTAATTACAGGTGGAGGAAGACCCCGAATGCACGGAGGCATCTGGGTAGAACCACCGCAAGCCAGCTGGAAGGCTTCCTCACATGAAAATCCGAATGACCCTGCCGGGATTCGAACCCACGCGGTGAGGGGCTGAGTGAGTGTTAAAGTCAGCGATTTTACCCTCTCGGCCACGGAGGCCCCTTGCGTATGTTAGTACTCTTCCGTAATAACGTGCGTGTATTTGTTTTATATAGTGTATATTAAGGTCAGCTATTTTAGTACACTTCGATCGGTATTTGATTTACTGTAATGACGTGCTTTTGTTTCAATAGTGTCATGGTAAGTTTATTTTTTTGGACCAATTAATTTTATTAATAATATCGGCTATTTTAGTACACTTTGGTATTTGGTTAACAGTAAAGACGTGCGTGTCTGCTTTAAAACATCGCAAAGTCAGCTATTTTAGTACACTATGTTGTTACCAGTAGTGACGTCCGTGTGTTTGATATAGTTTAGAGTACGCTCGGCTAATTTAATAAACTTCGGTATTTAATGAAGAGTAGCTTCATGTGTGTTTGTTTTGACATTGTGAAGGGTAGGGTCGGCTATTGACGCACACTTCGGTATATAACATTAATGACGTACGTTTGTTGGTTTGTTTGTTTTAATATAATGTAAAGTCAGATATTCTAGTACACTTCTTTATGGGATGAGTGTTTGTTTTAATAAAATAAAGAGTAAGCAAGTCTATATTATAATCTCCTAAGTAGATCAAAGGAATACCAGGATGTCTCTGATCAACTTACTTATTGCGAGTGGATCAGAGATCTTCCTGGCAATATGCAAATCAAGTATCATTTACAGTACGCCCTAATGCTCACTACTAATTTAAATGAGTAGCATTGAGAAAGCTGTGAATATAATACTTATATAGCCTACATACTTTAGGCTACAATAAATAATTAAGAATATACAATATAATCTTAAATAAAAACAAAAAAATAATTAAAAAATATTTAGTAATCAACATTGATTAAAAGCATCAAAATATACATCTAACCACATGTTCCTCATAAAATCACCAGATTTATAAATCTACCAATAGAAATATCACGCATCATCTTTAAAAATATTCAGCTACATAAATAATCATCATTATTCACCTTTTAACTAGTCATCATTTTTAATCATAATCATCTTTTTTAACTTTAGCCAAATTTACAATATCAAAGAGCGCGTTTAAATAAATACTAAATTGTTGTTGCAAGGACGGCTATTTCCGTACACTTTGGTATTTGGTTAACATAAATGACGTCCGTATATTCGTTTTAATAAGCTATTTTGGTTCACTTAATTTTGGGATAAACAGTATGGTGACGAGTGTTTGTTTTAATATAGTGTAGAGTAATGTCGGCTATTGCCGTGCTGTGTCTGATAATGTCTGTCGAGTGCAGTGATTCTGAAAAGCACATTTTCACTGCACGTTTCAAGAATGTTTAAATGTTGGTCCACTGACGTCACCTAGCAAGTATATTTTCAGTTCAGTATATTTTCGGCGTAAATGTCAATCAAAATTTTTGTCTTTCTTAACAGACCAAACAGAAATATAAACAGAAGAAAGGGGGTTAATAGTCCCGATTATATACATGTATACCCTACATCATATTCAAATCTATTGTATTAAAACACAATTTCTCTAGGAAAAATATACTTTATCTAACGGTCTGTATTTACATGCACAATACAATTCGCTGTGTTGTAAATAAAAGATTAGTAATATCCCACGTGTCTTTCATCTTTTGAAGCCAGTCAGCCAACCCCTCTAAGCGCTGAATGTTTACAGGACATATCCATAACTTACTATTACATAAACAAGAGGGTCATGATGGCTTGAGAAAGATTTGGCTTATAATGTGGCCTGGATTGTACTAAGATTTGATCTAGTAACTTTTTTTTCGACCATGCCTTACCCACGATGGAACTTGACCAAGATATCATCAACACAAACATTTTTAAAATTTGAAAGATTTGCTAAAAATGTGACCCTTGGTTAAAAAGATTTAAACCGCTGAGATATCATCAATACAAGCATTCTGATCAAGTTTGAGAAAGATTCGGCTAATAATGTGGCCCCTAGAGCGTAAACAGGATTATACTGAGATGTGACTAGGTGACCTAAATTTTGACCCCGTCCCACTCATGACTGGACTTGACCAAGATATATTCAAGACAAATATTCTGAGCAAGTTCGAGAAAGATTGAGCCAAAAATATGGCCCGTTGAGTGTCGTAATATGGAGAAAATGATAATCATAAAAATTGTGTAAAATTAGAGGAAGACTGGATAAAAATTGGTTGAATGCAAAGATCAGTCATAATCAAACTTAGGTGAGAGATATTGTTGTAAAGTTTCAAGAAGATTGCTTAAGAAATGAAGATCCTAGAGTGTAAACAAGATGAAATCTGACATTCTTTTTATAGATTAAGGGCCATAGCTCCTGACCTAATGAACTGATATCAGCTATAATCAAACTCAATTGATTATGGTCATAAATATTGTCATAAAGTTGAAGATAACTGTTCAAGAAATGAAGACGCTTGAGTGAAGATGCTTGAGTGTAGACATTGTGAAATCTGGAATTTTTTTTATATTAAAAGGGACATTACTCCTAACCTAATTTGCCAATCTCAGCCAAAATCAAACTCAATCGAGAGATGATGTTCATAAACATTGTCAAAAAGTTTGAAGATAATTGTTCAAACAAGAGGGCCAAGATGGCCCTGAAGACCTTCACCTGAGAAAAACTGTCAAGTTATTAAATGATAGCATGTTGTACTGAATACATAACCCATGAGATCATTTAAATTCCACAAACCAAACAGTGCCTGTAGTCAAAATTTGAAGTCAGACTTGACTGAGAGATTATGGCCATTAACATTGTCAATGAAACTTCAAAATGATTGCATCAAGAAATGAAGATGACAGATTGTAAATCTAGCAATTTTATTAATTGAAGGGCCATAACTCCTGACCTTATTATTCAAAATCAGCCATAGTCAAACTTGGCCTACAGATTATGGCTATAAACAGTATTATAAAGTTAAAAAGAGGGCCATGATGGCCCTGTGTCGCTCACCTGAGAAACAGGTATTAGTGGGAGGAAAAGAAACAGCAAATATCTTATGATATTGTGGAAAATGGGCTCTGCCCTCTGCCAGCCATAAATCAAGTGAGTGCTTTAGGACAAGAAGAATTTTCAAATTTGTACTATATACATATAAGGAAAATTAGCTTAGCCCCCTGGTGGCCATGTTTTTCAAAATAATCAATTGAAATAATTGATCAAAATAATTTGAACAATCTTGGTAGAGAATGACCTAAGGAACATCTGTGCCAAATAACTTTGAAATCCAGCTAGTACTTTGGGCCAAGAAATTTTTTCAAATTTATACTATAATCATATAAGGAAAACGGGCTCCGGCCAATGGTGGCCATGTTTTTTTAACGGATCGAAATAATTTGAACAATCTTGGTAGAGAGTGGCCTAAGGAACATCTGTGCCAAATAACTTTGAAATCCAGCTAGTATTTTGGCCAAAAAGATTTTTCAAATTTGTACTATCTTCATATAAGGAAAATGGGCTCTGCTCCCTGGCAGCCATGTTTTTTTAGCAGATCAAAATAATTTGAACAAACTTGGTAGGGAGTGACCTAAGGAACATCTGTGCCAAATAACTTTAAAATCCAGCCAGTACTTTTGGCCAAGAAGATTTTTCAATTTGTACTTTATTCATATTAGGAGAACGGGCTCCACCCCATGGCGGCCATGTTTTTTGACAAATCAAAATAATTTGAACAATCTTGGTAGAGGGTGACCTATGGAACATCTGTGCCAAATAACTTTGAAATCCAACCAGTACTTTTTCACATGAAGATTTTTCAAATTTGTACTATATACATAATTATAAGGAAAATGGTCTCCCCCCCTGGTGGCCATGTTTTTTTATTTAACGGATCGAAATAATTTGTACAATCTTGGTAGAGGGCTACCCAAGGAACATCTGTGCCAAATTATTTTGAAATCTGGTTAGTACTTTTGCACAAGAAGATTTTCAAAGTATTCATATGTTTTTTCTTTCCATTGCCATGGCAACCAGATTTCTGCATGGAATCAAATGAATCAAATTCTTTGAACAACTATGAAAGGGCATCACCCAAGTTCCTGTAAAGTTTCTTAAAAATTGGCCCAGTTGTTTAGGAAGGGATGTTGTTGAAAGTTAAGTTGAAGACGGACGACAGATATTGACCCATCCTTATAGCTCACCTTGACCATGTTGTGCTCAGGCGTGAACTAAAAATTATCTGAACTGGCTGGTCAACATTATGGAATACATCTACCATATCTTTATTGCCATTTATTGTCAAATAAATAACAGAGTACAATAAAACAATAAATAATTGTAAATAACATGACGAAAAAAACAAACAAAAAAGCTTGTATGAGTTCTTAAAATTTACGGTACACAGTTCTCATATCATACAGACAAATTTGGGGACTCTATGTCTACATGAGACTTACACGGTGCTGCCTGACTGTGGTATTAGGACACAGACAAGTGATGTGATACCACACCCAGTCACATCATCCTGACACTATGCAAACCAGTCCTGACACTACTGTTACATGCTGAACACCAAGCATAGGGGAGATATTGCAGTATCATTTTTAATGACTAAAGCTTTGTCAATACCAGGGATCAAACCCATGACCTCCCAGTTATTGGGTGCATGATCTTACCACCAACCCACTGGCTATCATCAAAGTCATTCTTTTTCCATAGTATTATGGAGTATGACATTGAATCACTATTCAATTATTTCAACTTCCAAATACCTCCAGTTTATACTACTTATGAAGGAATAGAGTGCTTGCTAAGCCATTTGAGAAAGAACAAAGTCTTTGCTAAGCTTATGGAATAGTAAACTGTAATTTTCTCCTGGTATAGGAATCAACATTCAAACTGCCTATTCTTTAGTAAAGTTCATCATCCCATACTCCATTTTATACAATTACTGATCAGGAGCCATGATTTATCAAAAGCAGATCTCAGTCTGAAGCAGTCTTAGTGTTAACTTCCCTTCTCTACTGCACTCAAAAGCTAACTTAAAGAGTAAAACCTTACCAGCGCTTAAGTTACTAATAGATGTTTCTCTTCATTACAGTCACTCATATGGTACTGAGGTAAATATTACATTCAAAAACTGCTAATCACAGAATGCCTTATCCCCAGTCATTGTGTGCTGCAGATTTTACCTCTTCATCAGTTGGAGGTAGGAGAGATGGAGGTAAATTTGGTATGTTCACCAGGAAGGGAGGTAACTGGAAGTTTACAGCATCGACTTTATCTGGAGCTGACGTCTGATTTCCTAAACGCTTTTGTCGCTTTTCTAACCACTGTTCAAGACTGGGTTCCACTTCATGTTGCTGAGCTTTTCTTGCTTTTTCTTCTCTTTCATTCTTAACTGAAATATGAATATGCAAAATAGATAAAAATGTGGACAAGCAAGGTAACTTAAAATTTTGTGGACAGACAGACAGAAGTGAGAACTCCTCAAAACTTAATGCGCATGAACAAAATCATTAAAAACATCAACTTATCATTTTTACATCCAATATAATTTTAATTCAATTAATAAAACTTGTATTAAAATATTTCATATTTTAGTTTATAAAGATACTACTGTTTTAAAATTAATTAAATTATAATGCAAAATGTTTTCCTAGAATTAACTTAAAACAAATCACTTTTTCATATGACTTCTGTAATGAATTATCTTCTTATTAATATGTATGTATATAGATCTACTACAAAACTGACTCAATAGCTCAGTGATAAGAATGCCTGCTTTGCATTCAGTAGGTCTGGGGTTTGAATCCCAGTAGGGCACTTTCCTCCGGTGACCATGTCAAACAAAAGTCGAATAAAACTGGTACCAGATGCACACCTGCCTGGCACTCAGCAAAATGGGGTTGTTATGTGAATATGGAGTACTCAGAACTAGTTCTACCCAGGAATTTGACTCCCATTATCTGTTTTATTCACCGGGCATGTAAAGGCGCCAAGTGGTCTCTTTGTAATATGTACTAGTATTGCACCAGGACTCCCTCATAGCTAGACTCTTTGATTCTTAATCTCTTCAGCATAAAAACAGAACCCCACTAAACCTGCTCACATTTAAGGCTTTCATTCTGAACTAGCTTTCTGGTAGAATACCATGTTGCAAGACAGTAAACAAGTGGTGATGGTCAAATAGCATGACATTAACCCTTTACTACATATAGACTCATTTCAACACATAGGCAAACAGAGCAGACCCAGATCAGACAGCTCCTATAGGAGCTAACTGATCAGGGTCTCCTGTTCATCTGATATTCATCAAATCATCATTTTATTCATGAATATTCATGAGGTAAAGGGTTAAACATACCCCTCTGTTCCAGCCAGCTTCGCTTCTCTGCTGTCATGTGGGAAAACCTACAGCTGTCTCCGAAGTCACACATGCCTAGAAATAATCACCAAAAACTGATGAAACATAGCAACATATAAATATGTAATGGGATATATAACTGAAAGTGAAAAACTTAAATTATGAAATATAGCTTTAGTACAAATAGACATTTGCATAATGTGCTTGAGGACAGAAAACTTAAACATTTCATTATTAAGGTAAAGTCCCAATAATGGTTCCACTACGACTAGGAACACTTTAACCTCTACCAAGATAACCAAGGTACCCTAATGAAACATTAGGAAACCTTGGTTATCTCCATGAAAGACTATGAGGTCCGAAATGTAGCGGAACCATTACAGGGACTTTACCTTAATAGCACATAAATTAGTATACATGTACTCTAAAAACCAGAAATGAAGTACACAATTGTAGCTTTGCTTATTTTCTACCACAAAAACGTTGAGCCATACATATATCAATGATAGACCAAAGAATGAAATTAAGCATGAAATAAAAAGCAAATATATATATATAGGCATCAGATCTGTCAACAGAAAACAAACAAGAGCAATCACTGAAAATCATTAATACTCGTGCTGGAGTGTCTCAAGTTGGTTAAATGGTCAGCAGTTATAATACAAATCTAAATATTTATCAGGTAAAGGCATTTTTAATGATGGAAAATGTATCCTTATTAAATCATTACATCTATTGATTTTTTTTATTACAAAAAATAATATCAAATTTGATTACTTTAGGTTAAATTTATATTTAGACTTAACATTATGATCGCACAATGCAAGATCAATTAGAAGGGCACTTTGGCTGAATTATACAAATAATGTGCTCAGTAATGCTTTTTACTAGTGCAGACGTTTTTTGTTTTTTTTCAAACTATCAAAAGAAATTTTGACTTCCATACCTGACTGAAATCTTTTACAAGGAAGTTTTGTTGCTTCATCTGCAAGAATCGTAGCTGCATCTGCAAATAAATAATAATTTCATTTAATGTCCAGTGAATACATTTTTAAACAAGAGGGCCAAAAATTCCCTGAAGTACCTCACCTGAGAAACGTTACAAGCACTGCCTGCCTTGCTTAAAAATAAAAACAAGAGCTGTCAGAGGACAGCACGCTCGACTATTCAAAGTGCTTGTTGGTAAATCAAATGAAATCTATTTAAAATTCTTGCCCTTCATAGTAATAGTAAAAAATGATATACCTTGATAGTCTGATACCCCTTAATATATTTATGATGTCTAAAATCAATCCTATGCCTAGTTAGTGAGACATAAGCACAATAACACTGTGCATGCGAAACTTAAACCAAAAATCCAAGTTAGAAAAGGGCCATAATTTGCATCAGTCCAAAAGTTATCCTCCTGTTTTCTGATGCCCTTGAAGACACACCTTAACTTTCTCGTCAATTCCACAAGCAATTTCTGAGATATAAGCTGGATAGTAGCTTGAATGCAAAAATTTAACCACAATTCTAAGTTTAAAGGGGATCATAATTTTTAATCTATTCCATCAAGTGTTATCTTCCTTTATAGTATGATACTATTAAAAATGTTTCAAACAATTCCATGCCTGGACTCTGAGATATAAGCATGAAAGTACCTTGCATGCAAAACTTTAACCAAAATTTCTAAGTTAAAAAAGGGGCCGTAACTTGTAATATATTCCATAAAAAGTTATCTACCTTGAAAGTATGATACCCCTAAATGTATTAAAGATGTCTCAAATCAATCCCATACCTGGATACTGAGATATTAGCATGAAAGTACCTTGCATGCAAACTTTTACCAAAATTTCTAAGTTAAAACAGGGGCCATAACTTGTAATATATTCCATCAAAAGTTATCTACCATGAAAGTATGATACCCTTAAACGTATTAAAGATGTTTCAAATCAATCCCATGCCTGGATACTGAGATATTAGCATGAAAGTACCTTGCATGCAAAACTTTAACCAAAATTTCTAAGTAAAAAAGGGGCAATAATTTGTAACAAATTCTATCAAGAGTTATCTACCATGAAAGTATGATACCCCTAAACATATTAAAGATGTTTAAAATCAATCATATTATAAGCATGAGAGTATCTTGCATGCAAAACTTTAACCAAAATTTCTAAGTTAAAAGGGGCCATAATTTGTAATATTTTCCATCAAGAGTTATCTACCTTGGTTATATGATGCCCCTAAACATATTCATAAACTTTCAAGTCAATACCATGAATGGTTATTGAGATACAAACTACATAGTAGCTTGCACGCAAAACTTTAACCAAATTTTCTATTGCATGCAAAATTTTAACCAAAATTTCTAAGTTAAAAAGGGGCCATAATTCATATTAAATTCAGTCAAGAGTTATCTACCTTGGTTGTCTGATGCCCCTGAACATATTTATAAACTTTCAAGTCAATACCATAAATGGTTATTGAGATATAAGGTTGATAGTAACTTGCACGCAAAACTTTAACCAAAAGCTGCAACGCCAACGCTGACGCCGACGCCAGGGTGACTACAATAGCTCTCATATTCTACGAATAGTCGAGCTAAAAAGGAAGATTCTAGAGTGTAAAAACGGCAAATCTGTGTGGTATTCTGATATTTCAAAGGCCTAACCTGCATTTCTATCAGCCATAATCAAACTTCACTGGATATTGTTGCCATTAACATTGTTTATTACACAACTATTATTTATGAGCCCTATAACATTTAAAGAGGTCTTTTCAATAATACACTGACAATCTCAATAAGCGGACAAATAAAAAATATCACAGTCCGACCGGGGTCGAAAGTGATATTATTTATTGGCCCTGCTTTTCCTGCAATTTGATTGGCTAAAGAGTTGTGTAATAAAATTGTCATTAAATTTATAGTGATTTCATATTGGCCATTTTTGCCTTTGGGACAGTTGTATAGGCCCTTGGCTTGTGGCCTTGGGCCATTATGACTGCCTCGGACAAATACAATGTAACATGGTCAATATCAAATCACTTATTTAATAACATAAAGTATATAAGTTTAATGAATATTGCTTGATAATTGCAGATGCTACAGTATAAACAATGTGAAATCTGGCATTTTTTATATATTTAAAGGACCATTACTCCAGACATAATTAGCAAATAATATCAACCATCAAATTTGGCCAAGATATTATGGCTATTGACATTGTCATGAAGTTTGAGGGTGATTGTTAAGGAATTATTGTTTGTTTGTTGGGTTTAGCATCCCACCAACAGCATTTTAGTCATTTTGAGACTATGTCTACTTGAGACAGATATAGTGTTGCCACACTGTAGTATCACACTGTAGACATGCGGCATGATACCACACCCAGTCACATTATCCAGACACCGGGCCAACCAGTCCTGGAACAACCTTTATATGCTGAGCACCAAGCAAACAAGCAAGCAGACATGGAGTAATCATAATCGTTAATCACCATGATTATTAATTGATTACTTTTTTCTTTTTTTCTGTTTTTTTATTACTTTAATCATGCATTAATCAATTACTGTCAAAAAAGGCCAATAATTTTATTTATGATTTTATGATTACTTTTTGATTACTTTTGACCAAAAAAACAAGATCAAAACTCCACTCCTTGTACAATGAAATATATTGGTAAATTGTGATCATTTATTACAAATTATATACACTGTGGACACATACATATTGTAGTACTCTATAGGTAACCTATTAAATAAATTTTGTTTTGTCTGTTTAACTCTGTCTTGTTATTCTCATCTTATCACTAAGTGTTCTATGTTTATTGTAATCATACAAAAGTCACCTGAATTTGAATGAAAGGATCTACCAGTATTCATTAAAGTTACTGTACATAGACACACGTGCAAACAAATTTTTATTCAAGGGGCCATCTCAAGTTTATGGTTGAATGTCAATACATCATTGTTGAAAATTTAACAGCTCATCCGTAAATTCTTTTAAACCTATTCATGTGTTTATTTCTTAATGTATGCTAAGATTGTTCATAAATTGTATCCACATGAATTCCCCCATCAAGTCTTAACAAATTTAAACCAAAAGAATTTAAATATACATACATATATATAGATGTTTGATATTGAGTAGAATTTTGCACTTATTTGTATGTTTACTACTGGAAACTATATTGTTTATATTCGCTATAGTGGAAAATCCTCATATTGTACAACTGTACCTGAGTGAATAAATGATATCTGTCTGTCTGTCTGTCTGTCTGGTTAGTACAACAGTCAAATGAGTAGTAAAAATATGCATTAATGCTTAAAATAATTGATTAATAATCAATTACTTTGGTTGTGATTACCAATTATTATCAATTATTGAACAAAATTCATTTTATAATTAATTTAATCAATTACTGAAAAATTGGTAATAGTCATTAATTCAATCAATTACTTTTTCAAGTAATCAACCCCATGTCTGACGAGCACTACTTGCTCAGGTGAGCTAAAAAGCCTGTGTGATAAATCACAGGCCCATCTGTAGATATGGTTTGCTACAGAATACACATGGACAGTTCAGACAAACTTTCAAATCCTAAGCAGTTACTAACACAAAATGTCACTGTACTTTGAATGATGTATGAAACAATGGAGTTTTCTTTGCCATGCAGATTGTGTAAAATCTTACCTACAATATTGTATTATAAAACAGAAGAGACCTTCATCAGACAGTCAAAGGTGTCGAAAAAACCTCTACGAGGTATTAAACTGGTTAATTTCACAATTCATATAATTATAAACTTTGTAAAATGAAACAATTACAAAAACATATATTACATAGATCTATCATTGTGATACCTGAAGGCTCAAAGCATTCATTTACTAAACTACATGCATCATTTTTCATTTCCTTTTCAAATGGAGATTGCATTCAACAATTTGCCTTATTTTATTTGCATAATAACTCCGTTTTTGTCTGTCATATTAGGTGTTTTTTCTTCATAACATGCAACTGAAATTTTGCCTAGTATCTGTAAGGTAACAATATATAGGGAATGGCTCTGTAACCCATGACTCTGAAGATAAATAGGTCACCACTGAGTGATTGAAAATTCTGACACAAGTAGATGCACACAAATTAACCTAATATCTAATTCATAAACCAGCCAGTCAAAATATAATCTTGATTCTTAACTTCTATAAATATTTATTAGCTGAAATGTATGTGAACAAAAATGGTCAGTAGTTTATTTATATCATTTTATAAACAACAACTTCAAGCTTGAATTCAAAGGAAGCTATTACCTTTGCTATTAACTATCAATCAAATAAAAGAGACTCTAAGATTTAACATAGTCACATTTTTTGCTTTCGCCATTAATGATTATAGCTTAAATGCCTTAAACTGATTTAGATATTATAAGTTACTATAATATTAAAATATGACTAAAGTAAGAAAGGAAATTTAATTGATTATTATATTCAGAGTGACCTGATTGTTTAACTTGACAATATCATACTTTAGTCTTTGGTTTTGTTTTATATTTAGCAGTGCAGAGAAGTGAAGTGATATAGACCTTGCAATTAAGCTAGCTTTTGTGCGCCGCTATTCCTGACTTGCCAAACTGACCAATATCGGTAGTGTCACTCTTTAAATGGGTGGCTACTGGTCTCTATGTAATGGTGGCAGAGGTACACAGCATGACTGCTTCCAGATTTTCTGCTGTGGAAAAGTTGCCATAAGACTCGCAGGTATCCTGATGAACAGAGCAGATGGTTTGTAGGTACAAGTCTGTAGGGTTACTGTTTTGAGATTGACTCAATTCCAATGGAGAAAAGGCAGTCATATACCAGTAGTGCAAGTATAAGTGCACTAACTAGCTTTTTTAAGGTATTCCATTATTATTGTATACATAGAGAGATAAAGGCCAAGTTTATCTGCCTTGCAGTTGAGTAAGCTTTTGCAATGTGTTAACTCATCATTGACTCGGCCAGCTGAATCAGTGTCTACCACAAACCAGTGGTTATACCACGTTAACTATTGTGAGTTTTTTCTCCTTTCTTTTTTGCTTTTTTTTTTATAAGATAAACTATATTCATGATAATAATCAATATCAAAATTCCATAAAACTTTTTATTAAAAGAAAGCAATAGAAAAAATATATAAATTGACAAAAACCTCATTCTCATAACAGTTAAATGATTAAATAAATACAGGATATGTTGAAACTCAGGAATGTTTGGTAATGTTTTAATGTTAAGAGTTGTCTCCCTTTTGTTGTTCTTTTTCCATCAAAATTTCGTCTCTATCCGTTTGATATTTCTATGTTTCATTTAAACAAAATTAAAAGTTAAAATTTAGACTTTGCTTGTCATAAGTATGATTTGGATATGGTTATGTGCAGGGCATGCAATTCCTGGGTTGGGGGGGGGGGGGGGGGGGGGGGGGAGAGACATGCAGATACAGGTTAGACACAACAGGGATTGCCACTGATGTTGGTTCCAGATGAATTAAAAGGGGAGAAATATAGTGACTGGCCTATACAGGCAGTTGACTTTCTGTTGGGCTAGCTCTTTAATGAAGTGGTTCGAAAGTCCATCTACTGACCCAAGGGTCTAGGGTTTGATACTTTTTTTCCCATGAAAATACCGTAATCACTTTGTTTTGGGACACTCTAAGTTTTGGGACACCCTTGATTTTTGAGAAAATAAATATTTTTTGTGTCTCTAAATTTTGGGACATTTTTTATTTGATAATGTTTTACTGACTCTAAGTTTTAGGTCAAAATTTTATTCCATAATTACCGCTTATTCATTGCTTTTTCTTCTATACTATCACGAAAATTTTGTATGGCCTTTTAGAAGCCGGCACATGAAATTAACATTGTTGTGATATTTACTTTTAAAAAGCAAGTGAATTTAATTGATAAACCAGACAGACACTCCAACTGTTTATCTCTAATTTTCACCCCTCTTTGCTCTTTCCCCACCCTTGACATTGTCTGTTGCATGTTCAAACAACATCGCACCTCAAGGAATTAAAATGGGTAGGGGTCGGATGGGACTGAGGAGTGTGTAATGTATATTTGCATACATGTATGTGTCATTAATTTGCGTTCAAGGACAATATGCAGACGCTAACAAAAGTGGTCCAGTTAACAGCAGATAAATAAGGGTTCTGAGACTGTATGTGCTTGATTTTGACACATATCAATAATGTTGTACATAAATGATGTTAGAAAGCAATTCTTGTTTGATTTCTAAGTCCCAGAAAATACACTAGCCAGAAGAAAGCATAAAGAATCGTATATATATAGATTAATAGGTATGTGTATGATGTTTATTAACAAGGGGCTTTTTTTACTAAACAGCAATAGCCAAATATTGGCTATGTCTCCCAGCCACGGAGCCTAAATTTTTTCCCCACCACAGTCTGAAAATTCCAACAAAGTCCTAAAATTTCAGTCCGAAATCGGTTAACTAAAATGTAAACAAAAGCAGCAATGGAGATAACTGTCACAGTTCAATATTGATGCTTTACGATATCGTTTTGCAACAATTATTTTACGATATCTAATTTCAGTATTATCAGATCCACCAGATTGCCCATTGTCAACACATGAAAACACCCAATTCTGCCCCCGAGGTGAATGATATTGAAAATGTAGAATGTATGAGAGAACTTCATTTTCCTTCGGCAAAAGACCTATGTAACTTTTGTAAGCAAATGTTATTACAGCAAAATGTCACACAACTGGAAAAGCTAGAAAAAACTGAATCCACCTCCAAAGAAGGAATACAGGTGGCGGCCACAATTAAATCATCCTTCCAGTTTCCTGTAAAGAGGCTATATAATGAGCACTTTCGGTCTCCCCACCCACTTTGTTATAAATTAATTTTTGTATGTCTCAATAAGCCTCGACTTTAGTCCTAATTAATAAATAACTAAATTTTATTTACTATTTATGAAGTTATTTAGCCAATTTCAAAATAACTTTAAAATTATAGTTTGTCCAATAAATATTTTTCATTTTCTTTTAATGTTTGGGTAACTTTTAATTTATTTATAAAAAATTAATCCTCAGTTGCCAAATTCACTATATATTTATTTTATAAATTTTAAACATTTGTGCAAAAAAGATAAATAAATATATATCGTACGGTACTCTATTCTGACGCATCATTATTCCGACGCCTTTTTTGTTTTGACCTTGATTTTTATTAAACAGATTCCGTGTGACATCATTCTTACAAGTTTTGTTTGTCAACATCCCTTTTAGCATTAGAAAGCCAAAATGTGGCGAGTTATTGATGCAGGGCTATTATTTGGTGTACTTTATACAACAAAAATGCAAAACCTCCTTTTCAATAAGAACTTTTTCTCATCTGGCATATTTTCAGTGAAACAATGAAATAGAAAAAAATATATGCAACCAACATTCCCTCGTACATTATTTCTGACACGAAAATTAAATTTTTAAAAGCATGCTTCAATGATTAACTGAAAACCCAATCAGATGCGTCGTTTCATTGTACTCACAAGTCAGCCTCACTGAATTATACAGACATGACCACTAGTGATTTTTCGTTGAAAAAACGATACCAGCCACTTGAAAACAATGTAAGACTATGAATAAATTACTTAGTTTTACCATACAAAGGAAATTTATATTTTTTGTTTATGTTAAATTAAAAAAGACCACGAGTTTTTCTTAGGTGCATCAGAACTGTGTACTCGAGGACATATAATGATATGAATGCATCAATCAAAAATCAGTTTCAACAAAAAGTAGGTATTTGACTTATTTTATTGAATTTGATAATCACATATGTGTTTATGATGCATAATTGTCATTTCCCCCTACGAAAAAAATTCCCCCAAAATTGCTTTCGCACACTTCCCCCCCCCCCCCCCCCCCCCCTCCGCAATGAAAGGCTAGGGCCACATCCCCCAGTTGTAAAAGAAAAAACCTGTTAACGCACATTGAAAATTGACGATATCACTTTATGACCTTATGAAAAAACTAAAATGCAGGTGTGTACCTAAGTTTTGGGACACTTTTTGAAAAATATTTTTTTTTACGACTCAAAGCTTAATTTTGGGACAAAATAAAAATATTCTTTTTTCTGTCCCAAAACTTAGAGTGATTATGGTACTTCATGCTGCATTTGCTTGTTTTTGTTGATAAAATGAGTAAATGGGACTGTGACTCCGAGTGTAGGACAACTGCCCCTTAGGACAACTGCCCCATAGGACAACTGCCCCTAGGACAATTGCCCCTGTGGACAACTGCCCCTTAGGACAATTGCCCCTACCCATAATAAAAGTTCAATATATTATATAATATTATAAATAAATGTATTATAATTTATAATACATATATTTATTTCATATTTTATTTTCTTCTTCTTCTACATTGTGTTTGAATGTTTGTGTGTTTCTGTCTGTCTTGCATGTATAGATATTTTTGTGTATATCTATCACTCCCTTATCACTCCCCTTTTCAATCATTCTGTCTGTCTTTCACTATTTCATCCTTATTCTCTCTCTCTCTCTCTCTCTCTCTCAGGACTCGGACCAAGAAAGAAAAAAAAACATGTTTCATAATTTTATTCTGTTTTGTTCAGCTTTAAAATATGTGCATGTATTTATGTATTTATTTATTTGTCATAAAAATACATTGGCAGTTGCATTTGCAAAAAGAATCATTTTGTCAGCTCAAATGTTCAACAGCATTATTTCATTTAACGGCATTTCCATCTAATACATCGTCCAACACCTTGAAGATGCTCCTCAACAGTCTTACGTCCTGACACAAAGTCGAGGCACAGGTTCTTTAGACGTCGCTGCAGGTCTTGTGTCACCTTCTTCACTCGCTTACGTGGGGGTTCACCATTCAGGTCCTGAAGGAGGGCAGTTGAAACAATTGCCTGATCCTTTCTGATGCCATCTATAGCAGTCCATACAGATGGATGGTGGTGGCCAATCAACTGCTGAAATCCCTGGTTCCAACTTTCACATAAGTTGTTTGTCCTGTCCTCGTCATTTAAGGTAGCCTGGTGAACATTCCACAGTGGAGGAGGGTACAGGGGTGGGATTCTGCGCATACGCATTGCTGGGCAGTTTTCACCTGGCTGTGCTGGAGGAGGCTGGATCCTACGATAACTCCCAGAAACATACACACAGTCAAAGTAATCCACTAAGTCCTCAAGTCCAGCTGGTGTAATGTCCTTCAAATATGTCATTCCATTTGACACTTCATCAATAGGTAGAAAGGCCAAGCCATCCAGCATTCCACAGAATAATTTCACATTCTCATCTTCCTTGTATAACTCAGTTAGTCCTAGCTGCTGCACTTTGCGCCATGTACTCTGTGTCAAGTGGTAGAAACAGCCACGAGATGTCACATGTTGTCCAAATGTAGTTTCAGTTGCTCGAATGATAGCCTGCTCATAGTCAGTGAGGAATGTTAATGGATCAGGACTGAAGCCATAACTTTCACACGCGTTTACAACACTCTGAAACAATTCCTCATACACTTCCTGAGATTTTCCAGGCAGAAATAAACATGCATATTATAATTTTATTTAATAATTATCTGAGAGAGAGAGGGGATGGGAGGGGGAGAGGGATGAAGAATATTCAAAAACATTTCTTTTTTTTTTGCATACAGTGAAAAAAAATTCAATTGTTTATCAATGTACATGTTCAGTTCAATATACACAAGAATCAGTGGTACATAAATCTTAATGTATAAATATGTAATATTTTAAAAGTAGGGGCAATTGTCCTCTTTTTCATTAAAACTCAGGGGCAATCGTCCTAGGGGCAGTTGTCCTAGGGGCAGTTATCCTAAGGGGCTATTGTCCTAAGGGGCAGTTGTCCGTACCCCTGTGACTCCAAATAGACCTAATCTCTACTGAGATCCGCTCCGGTTATTTTTTTATTTTATTTGTTTGGCATCCGCTGGCACGAGAAAGCAATACGAAAAAAATAACCGGAGCGGATTTCAGTAGAGATTACAAATAGATTATTTTCTTTAAGCGACAATGAAGCCGTTTTGACTTCTGTTTGAATAAATTCCTCGACTGAATACGAATGCATTAACAACTTCTCCAACAAATTTGTTAACTAATTCGAGAGAGCACGGGACTATGTAGATCTAAATCATTATAGCTTTCTGAAAACGGAAAACTGCAACCTGCGAAAACCCATTACAAATAAGAACCACCGAAGTTACCTCTAAAGGCATCATAGTGCTGCTTCTTCAGTCTTTGGTGAACTGAACCTTTGAAGTGATTTTTCCGGTTAACTCCTGTATCTGCGAAAGATCTGTCGCAGTAGTCACAATAGTATCTCTTTCCCATTTTCTGCAGACTTTTTGTTGTTGTTGTTGTTGTTGTTGTTGGAGAGTGTAAATAAAGGGATGTAATCATTGAACTTACTAAAAGCCGGTCTCCAAATTAATTGACGGTACCAACCTGTCTTTTATGTAAAAATGTCATTTCTTGCACGTGTAACATACAATATAGCTAGTAATCAATAAATAAACAAGAACTGTCATTGAGGATGAAGAATACCCCCAGATACCTCTTTGTCATAGTTATTGTTACCATGTCAGTCAGTCTTGATAAAAAAGAAGGATGCAAATAAAACCAGGTAGAACTCTTATACACTTATTGTAATACATGTATTGTCGATAAAAATATTTAATAAACATAAAAAAAAGTTGATCACGACATGATGATGTGCCAAAGATATGTGCAACTAGGCTTATTATTACTGAGATATTAAATCAAAATCCGAACTTAGCTGAGAAATAGCGCGGACAAAATCTATTTGAAAAAAATAAAAAATAAATAAAGGGCCATAACTCATTTAAATTCAAGCTAATCATGACGTACCAATGATATGCACAACAAGGTTTAGTACTTATCAGTCTTTTAAAGTTTGATCGAAATCCGAGCAAAGGTAGCCGAGAATTACTTAAATAGGCGGACAACTTTCAATGGAAAAAAAAATCTTCAATCCTCTAAATATGTGTTTGCGGAAACGTCAATAAATATAAAAGATTAATGTGCAGAAAAACACAATTTTTAGGGGAAAATAAAGTTAAAGATTTTAAATCAAATATTTTTTAACCAATGTGACTAATAAACCACTAAGAAATCACCAAAATGTGTCAATAAAAACAATAAAAAGTGTAAATGAACCAAAAAAAAAAAAAAAAAAAAGAATCGGCACACTGGAAGGGTAACCCGTCCTGCACCCACTCCATGCTAAAACTTGAGCATGAAGTTATTTTCTGGAAAGACTGCTTCCAAGTCAGCAGTGGGATATTTATTTTAACAAGTTAGAACCTATAATACCAGTAAATATATTCCCTTCCACACTTTCGTAAAAGCTGTTTTATGTGAAAATTTATTTTATTTTCTCACCCTTTTATGAAACTTCTTTTTATACTGTTTGTGTGCACTTTTTTATTAGAAGATTTTCAGAAACATTTAACGATTTGTGAAGTTATTTGTACAAGATTATTAACGAAAATGCTTTAAAAACCAATATTTCATACGTATATTTTGAAAAAGAAAAGGGAGAGACCCCCCCCCCCACACACACACACACTTATCCCAAGGACGGGAAGGGCTATAATTTATATATGAACTATACGGAAATTCATGTTGAGAAAATCGAGAATGGCAATAAATACTCATTCAAACTGAAGTACATGTATAAGGTTTAACAACATATTAAAAAGTATTTAAAAATAGTTTAGGTGACATTCTTGGTGGTCAGTGATCATGTGCTATATTTTTTACCAAAATATGGGGTACGAGATTTGCAATAAAATTACAATAATTTTATTGCAATTCTGGTTTTACAGGGATACGAAAATTGCAATAAAATCGAGAATTGCAATAAACTTAAAATACACATTTAAACTGAAGAATAAGGTTTAAAAATATATTACAATGCGTTTAGAAATTGATGAAAGGTCAGACTGTTTTTTCAGTGATCATGGGTTACTCTAAAGATCAAAATTTAATGTTGTGTTATTTTTCCTTTACGGGCATATTATGTTGTATTCGTCTATTAAAGTAGATAAACGTATCAAACTATAAATATATAATTATGCTGTGTTTTGCAGATCTTATTTATATGCTGGATCATATTAACTCCAGATAATGATATTAAATTATGAATAAAAAAGGTAAAATATACATTAAAGACAGAGATCATAAAGAAAATAATATACAACTTTAAGCTGTAAATTCGCAATACTTTGTGACTTTTTGACACATTTGGTAAAACAAATTTGGGAAAAAATGTCACAAGTAATTTAAAGCATTTGCTTTCGTGTTCTGAGAGATTACATTATCGTTTAAAATTGCATTATGGAAATATTGTATATTGGAAGATTGGAACCTTTTATTGCACTTGTTAATTTAAATTCGCCAGATGAACTGGATAAGCAGATTGCCTATCGGGTTATACATTAATTCCGTTCCACGCATTCTACCATCTTTTAATACACACCTCTCCCACATTCTCTCATTTTCTGTCTATGTCTGCCTGTCTCTCTCCATGTATCTGCCTCACTTTTTCATTTTGCCTGTGCCTCTGCCAGTCCAATGTATTCAACCAAAAACTTTGTTTTGGCGGAAAACAAAAGAAAAAAAAGCAAACAAGTAAAGATGGGTTTCTTGCGGAATCCGATTAGTAGGGTATCCACTTTGTGATACGTTGTAGGAACACATTTTCCTCAGATTAAAATGTTTACTGTTGTGAAAAATCAGGTCTCATTTTTCACGCATCACATTCAAATATTTTACAGACCCTTGTTTAATCACACTCTCAACAGGGAAAAACGAATATTTTTACATATGAATTGCATTTTTCCTGTAGCTTGTTGTGAACTCCGAAATATATTAACCGCATTTCAATTCGTTAAAACAAAATATAAAGATATATATGAATATATATTGCTATTGAATAACAATCATTAATATGTGAATGGAAATTAGATATCGCATATGTATATTCAATATTTGCATTTATAAATATGCGTTTGCTTGGGTATACATGTACATGTATATGTGAAAATAAATATGTGTGTACGAATACTTTGCATATGTATGTATATAATACAAAAAGCAATAAAAAATTCGAATATGTTTGACAAAAAATATCTTATATCATTATACTGCAAAATAAAATTCTGTCTCCTGATTGGTCAATAAGCCGTGGACATTACGCCACGTATGTAAGCTCAGATACGACACGTTATCAGTATTTATAAACGCAGAAATAAGACTGAATTTTTCAGTATAATAAATCCTGACAGGGTACATGACTTTCTATTCCCGGCTTTCACAGCAAAAAAACTATGGCATGCTATATGAATGATATATGTTATTTAGCTTATCATGTATATTCCAAACTCAGATGTGAAAATGATAATTTGCATAAATATTCAAATTATACCATTATAGTATGTGCGTGTGGTATGTGGCATTTCCTAACG
The DNA here is from genome assembly GCA_021229015.1 of Solen grandis. Classification (NCBI taxonomy): domain Eukaryota; kingdom Metazoa; phylum Mollusca; class Bivalvia; order Adapedonta; family Solenidae; genus Solen; species Solen grandis. The sequence goes on from CM037795.1 coordinate 13,066,034, forward strand.
CTTTCGTCGTATATGTTCAACCCCGACTCTTGCAAATGATATGCCAACGTGTTTACCAAACAGATAACACATACTAAACACATGTATAATGATCTAATGTAATAAACACGCATATACATTTTACTTTACATATGTAAACATAAACTAAAAGCATGATAAATTTCCTCGCTTAAACAAAATTACCTTCGGACCCCAGATTTTGGTGAAATAATAAAATATTACCATCTTAACTGACCACCCAGAAAGCCCAGCATTCCATTTTTATCAGTTTGTTAAATGTTAATAAACTTTATTCTTAAGTTTGAATGTGTATTTTAAGTTTATTGCTGTTCTCGATTTTATTTTTTATTGTATAAAAATATTGCAATTTTATTGCAAATCTCGGTCCCCATATTTTGGTCAGAAACGTATCCCATACTCACTGACAACCCAGAATATCCCGTTGCTGAATCTGGTCCTTAAGTTTAAATATGTTATCAAGTTTTATTGCAGTTCTCAAGTTTATTTCAATCCCCGTACCCCCATACAACCAGAACTGCAATAAAGTTATTGCAATATTATTGCAAAACTCGGACCCCTATAATTTGGTCAAAAATGTTACTCAAATTCACTGACCACCCAGAATTCCCAGTAATCTGTTTCTTATCCATTTGTAATATGTTGTTTAACCTTATTCTTAAATTTAAATGTGTTTCTTAAGTTTATTGCAACTCTCGATTTCATTGCAATTCTCGTACCCCTGTACAACCAAAAGACATTCTCTCATAGACTAAGTGGCATTATAAACAGATTGTTTTCAGTAAAATAGTAATTGCAGCATATATCTATTGCATTCAGATCAGAGTTATTCAAGACATGTAATACACAAAAACACACCATACGCACACCAAACATATACTACACACACCAAATACACACAGACATACATACATACATACATACATTTACATACATACATTTTATGAAAGGGGGGATTGGTATAAAATTGATAAAGGAAATTGTAATTATATCAAGTTTTTTATTGCATCAAGCAATGCAGCATATTAATATATTATGGAATTATTTATGCACTAAAGTCACATGTTGAAATCCTAACATACACGCACCGATACTTGAATTAAAGAAGGGAATATGACAACTTAAAATTAATATAAATATATTTCGCATATAGTTTAACTAAAATAACAACATTTGATTGAATTATAAGCTCGATTAGAGGACCAAGATGTCGAATAAGTTATTTGCATTCAATTTCTTTTTACAGTGCTAATTTGCCTTTAACCATTCGTCAGGAAAACTGTAAGGTTGTCAAATGAAGCAATATATATACATTTGTATAGCATTAAAAACATTTTTATATATAAAAGATAGTTTAGGCATATTAAGGCATTATACTTACTATAGATGACCAGTTGTATAGATACACTGACCAGCCGCAAAATAGCTTGAAGACTTTCTAACTCGTAAAAAACAACAACACATTGTTCGGGTCGAACTTAAAAGAAGCAAGCTAAAAGTGATATTAGGTCAGTGATTGAATGGATTGAACGCAGAAAATCATTCATGTTTTTTTTTTAATTCTCTGTACCTCTCATGGGGGCTTGTAATATCAATTTCTTACATATATCATAAGATACAGTAACTATTTAAGGATACAATAAGGCAATGACAAATAATTGTCATTAAGTATGATACAAAGATTGAGATCTGGGTATCATTTACTGAAAGAAAATAATAATGTAACTAATATATTTACACTATCATAAGGATCAATACGCTTTTCATATTAGCTCTTCTTAAATAATTGTTATTATTCATTTTAATAGCAGAAATGAAACTTACTGAGTGCAATAGCAGTCATGTAGTGTTTAGCTATACCACTAGGAACATTTTCACAGACTTTGACTAAAAAGCTAGAAAGGTAACTATATATGATTTGACATTGTGATCCCCTAAAACAACTAGATTTCACTGCTGATTGCTTATTAACTTTTCTTTTCAAAGTATCAAAAACGTTTAACATATTAGATTTATATTAGACAACACGTCTGGTTTTGACACTACCGGAAAATGACCACGGCCATTGGCTTAGTAAATATGATAATAATATGGTAGAATCTAATTAGTGAGAAATAGAATTGAAAGTTGATACTGGTATAAGAGCATTTTTGCCACAAACTATACATGCTAATTATGTGATTATTGGTAGCATATAAATTTAAATTATAACCCTTGGTTCAATGGTAGAACCCAAGAAGATAATTTAGCCATATAACGGCATCCTTCTTATTATAGGTGACCCATTGTATATAGATGATCGGGTCGAACTCAAGAAGCAAGCTAAAAACGAAGTGATACTAGAACGGTGACTGAATGGATTGAATGCAGAAAATCATTAATAATTTTTATTCTCTGTACCTTTCATGTGAAGGTAATATCAATTTCTTACACATTTCATAAGATACAATAATTATTTAGGGATACAATAAGGCGATGACAAATAATAATGTACAGTAATATTAAGTAAAATATATATTGAGATTTGGGAACCATTTACTGAAAGATAATAATAATGTTACCAATATATTGTATCAAAATGCATCCGGAGAAAAGCGTGTATTAACATAAGATAAATATGGACAATATTTATTTTAATATTCATAAACAAATCTCAGCGTAAGTTATGAAAATTCTAAATAATAGCAGAAATGAAATATACTAAGTGCAGTAGCAGACATGTAGTCTTTAGTTATACCACTAGAAACATTTTGACTTAAAAAAACAACAACACTAAAAATGGAACTGTCCATGATTTGACATTGTGACCCCTCAAGCAATCAGAAAGCACTGTTGATTGCTTATCAACTGTTTTCAAAAAATCAAAAACGTTGAACATATTAGAATAATATTCTAGTCTAGTTATGACATTACTGGAAAATGACCTGGCCACTGTCTTAGTAAATATGGTAGAAGATAATTCGTGCGAAATAAAACTGAAAGCTGATTACTGGTTTCAGAAATGTTCGCACAAAATATACATGTTGATTATAAAGGAATCCATCATCATCCCCTAGAAGCCTCATGTTTTAAAGGGATTGACTTTGTTTTATTTATTTCAGTAGAAAGTAATTATGTGATTATTGGTAGCATATAAAGTTAAATTCTAACCTCCGGATCAAAAGTAGAACACTTTTTAAGTTGCATTGTTAAACAAACTTCGGATGGATCAAGCTTTAAACCACTAAAGCAATTTCTAATGTGTTCAAGAAAAAAGTCCAATTGTATCAGCTATAATATATATGTTTTCTGTCTATGTTTTGTAAATTTTTTTGTGTTAGTTTCATTGGGTGTCATAGTCCAAATACAACCCTAAACGCTTTATTGAAAGGTATACATCATTTTCCTTTTGTTCTTCTGCACACAAGTTGGTATTTCCGTTGATGTGATGATGTTATACACAGACAGGAGGACATCTCGGCCATATCCAATCATTGATGGTTCTCCTACTTCTCTGGTTGTCTATCCAAAAATAAAAGAAAAAGCCACGTGAAAATACGATGGTTTAAAACATGAAATGGAAATCTAACTACATGAAACAACCGACAGATTATTAATGAATCATCAGTTCCATCCACTCAATGCCAGTTACTGTAAAACTAATAAAATATGTATCTATCATTTTGATTGCCTTATTAATTAAAACGATAGATGTAGCGGCTAAACAGATACCATATTTTGTTTATGTACATAATTGTTTACTTTCTAATTATGTTTAAAACTTGGCGATAGTTTATGATATGATCAAGTAAAAAAACATAATTCAACCACTGCGTGCAGAGAAAATGCTGATTAATTCTGACGCATACCAATTCCAAAAATATAGCTCGTAATATTTGAGAGTATAACGTTCCATTCTTTTTTAATTATAATTTAATTTCTGGAAAAGCTACTGTACTGTATTTTAATTTTGTATGTTTCAATGTTTTAGCAGGTATTGTTTTTGCTGGAACTGACCGCCTAAGTCTAGTTTCATTACGGTACATAACCTGCATACCTTTTTTAGCATGAATATTAGCTTGCTTAAGCATGGCATCATTGCATAATTCTTGGCTGAGAGGTGGGAGGACATTCAAGTTTAATTCTTTGTCGTATACTAGCCCCATCTGAAATCAAAACAATAAATCTGATTTACATTTAACATGCATATTATAATATATTAATATCGTAGTTAACGGAAAAAAAATGTACTTGTAATTCAGACATGAATCTGTTGATCTTAAAGTACAGTAGGAATATTTTCGAGCTCAGGGTTCCACGTTATTGAAAATGTCCACCAAAATAATTTTATGACTTATTACCACATTCACTATAATTACAGGTGGTGTAAAATGTATTTGTAAGTAAGTGTCTTGTGTTTCACAAATAGGTCTCGTTCGAACAGTATTTAGCTTCCATTCACTACATGGTTTACATTTCATACTATATTTCATACTTCGTAACTTAACAATACAACTACACTACTCCCTTCTTTATATAAGTATGTGATACACTCGTCCTAGATATTTGTTAAATCTAATTCAATAACTATGATTAGTACGAGTAGTAACAGTTGCTTTGTTTGTTGGTGTAGGACCACATTTCTTGGCAAAATGTATTTTGTCAGTTCCAGCTATAGCAAATAATTTTTACCTCAATCAAACTTTTAAAGTCCATTTTTTCGTCCACTGGCATCCTAAAAGAACTGCAATACATCCGGCCATCCTGTCTGGACCGTGTGATAACAGTTTTCTGTAACAATATGTTTACATTTTGCCCCGCCAATTGTCGCTACGCGTCTGAGCAACGCGACTTTACATCGTTATAACGCACATGTCGCACAAAACGCACATCTATATAAAATTTCCGCATCAGTGAATATCCCTACTGATGTCGGCCATTTTTATTCAATTAAATACAATGCATATTAATATGAATTATATTGGATCAGAAATTTCATTTTCTTTTATTGTCATTATTGCTGCTCCAAAAATCAACATGTAAACACCATTAAAAGTTCTTCAAATTTATAATTTTAGGACAAAAAAGCTAAAATGGATGTATGCAAAAGAAAATAAATTAATAAACGCACATTAAAAAAAACACACATGGGTTCATCATTAAACAAAATGAAAATGCAACATTTCTGGTTATTAAGTTTGTATACGTCGTGCTTAATTGTATAATGAGGTTATAATTTTATGAATGGATTTAAACACACCTGTACTAAAGATACTTTTAGGATACTTCTTCCGCTTTTGTAAACTCGATCCGCATAATAAACTAAATAAAGCGTCCCCTAATTATGCTTTATAAAGCCAGTTCTGATTTAAGTTTAAAAGTTACCCCTACATTATACACGATGGGCTTTGGGCGGTATACCTCAGGCGAGTATAAATCCATTCATAAAATTGTAACTTGTAACCAAATTGTACAATTTTATTCCATAATTTATACTCGCCTGATAATAACATAATATTAGGATAGATTACAAAGCAATGACTTACCTTATCTGGTAGTGGTCATGTATTTCTTCATCTTCATATGATATCTACAACTTCTTTGAGTAACCTACCTTTGTACAATTCAAATGTTCCCAACTATAAAAACAGAACTGTTGTCGCCAAGCCATTATCAGTTAATATACTTCTTGTAGTAATACTTATCAGTGTTTCTTTATTCCTGTAACACTTTAGATGAAGGAGAAAAGTTCTTCTTCCAAGATAAAATGATGAATTTTGACCCCCTTGACCAAACCGGATTTCGTAGATTATGGATAGGGGGCACTTTAATTATTTTATTATGTGGACCTGATTTCGTGATGTTCATCTTGCAATACTGCTCTTTGATAAACATGTTGAAGGGTTTCAAATTTATAACCGATCTCAGATCTCCCGTTTTCTTAGGAACAAGGAAAAGGGTACTGTAAAAACCTTGATTTATTTCATCTTGTGGAACCATAAAGACAGTTAAAAAGATACTTGTTTGGTCAGATACACAAAATCAGAAGGAAACATTCTCCAAAATAATGATATTGATGAAATTTAGTAAATGAATTGGAATGAAATAGTGATGTAGCATTTTGTTTATTCAAAAGTTAGAATTAATTTTAGTGCCCTATATGATCCATCTTTTTCTAACCATACGCACATGCTAAATATAAACACTAGGAAATCAAACCTCCTGAAAGTCCAGAAGAACTGCATGGCTGCCATTCTCAATGACAACTTCTTGGTTCAACAAATTTACTTGGGTGGTGTTGGTGCCATTTTGGATGAGATGCTCCTTTGAATAACTCTGAAATTTAAACTAAGTTATACAAATATATACTAACCAATTGATTTTCGGCACATTTTATCTGTTTTTCCTTCATGTGTGCGTATCATCTTGTCCTTTTTCATTTATGTTAATACTGTTTTTTTTTTTTAATTTAGGTACTGTCACCGGCGGCCGAGTAGCTAGAGCGTCAGCCTTTGGGCCGGACGTCACGAGTTTGATCCCCAACCGCGACATACCAAAGTCGTTAAAATGATACTCGTCGATCCCTGCTTTGCGTTCAGCATATATATTGGGTAGTTCCATGACTGGTTGGTCCGTTGCCAAATAATGCGACTTAGTGTGGTATCATGTCACATGTCTACGAAGTGATACTGCAGTGTGGCAGCATTATATCTTCCTCAAGGGAACATAGTCTACCATTAAATGAAATATTTTCGGTGATACATTACATCCAATAAACTAACGTACTTAATTATTTGTCCTTAAATGTTTTTGTAGATGATCTCAGATAAATCTCTAGACAACGGTGCTTACATATACATGTACTTTAAACGTTTTTTATACCTGTATCTTATAATGTGTAACAAAACGAAACCTATTTTTTGTATATCGCATTATCTCTATTCTCTAGACAGCAGTGCTTACAAATATCTTAAACGTTATTCCTTTCTGTATATATTAGTGTTCAAAGAAGTTTCAAGTATTCAAGTTTCAAGTTTATTGGCAAATCGGCATTACAATATGAGAAGCGAAACCTTTTTATAAGACAAAAGTGATGATGGTAAGTTTTGAAATACGTAATTCTTTACCTACCGTCTTCACGAGGAAAACGTTGATGCCAAGACTTATCCCAAGTAAACCAAGAAGGACCAATTATGGTAACCCGTTGTCGTGTATTGCTCCTTTTCTGTTCATTCAGAAATCATTCATGTTGATAAATGTCAATCATATGAAAAGTGAAAGAAATCTGCACTAATGGATTTCTGAGATACAACCTGGAGGCAAAATCATTATACGTTTGTTTGTTGTTGTTTTTTTTTGGTTTTTTGTTGTTGTTTTTTTGTGTTGTTGTTGTTGTTTTTTTTTGTTGTTTTTTCAACATTTAACACACTCGATTTATCATGTCATTTTCGCTCACTTACAGCATCAAAATAGAAATAGTTTAGAAAAACTAAGATTAAGTATTTGGTAATTTTAAACGAGACTGGTATATAAAACGCATTGAATCACACAAATCATACCATATATGCAGGGGGATAAAACCATTCATAGTGTTTATGAAATACGATATTCTTTTCATTTATTGTGATCAAATAATAGATGTATATCTAATATTTTATAGATGATTCAACATTTTACCCCAAACTCCGAATGCATATCCTCTTTTGTAAACTTCAGATTTTCCATAGGCAGCACCTTTATCTTCATTTTGATACAGAGGAAATGTCGATTATGTTGTTTTGCGAGTATTTGCAGTGTCGATTCAAGTCTTCGGAAAAGCTATAAAATAACTGTAAGATACTTTAATCTTGTCTAGATAAAGGAAATCAAAGATAGGAAATATTTAAGGCCGAATTAAAAAAAAGGAAAAAAACATAATTGACCCTTGAGCTTTGGAATTTTGTTCGAATACGGAAGTTCACTTATACAGCTAATTTGCACCTTCAGTGAAAAAGTAAATCAAATTGGTCAAACGTAATGTTTTTAACATTATGACGTCAAATGACTTTACATTACGTCAGCTTTCGCAAAATATAAAATAAACTTCAGTCAGTATAAGCTCGCAAATTCGCAAAATTTCAGCACACCTGTAAGCTTCAAAACACTTAAAACATATGTTATTGTCCTTGGTTCGAAACTTGTATCTTTGTCTTTTCGAATCTGGAAAAAAAATATATGAAGGTTCAAATATGTTTTGACTTACACCATCTGTGAAAATTTCGATAAAATCCGATAATGGCGACTGCAGAGTAGATACAAAATTTTACACTATTGTTTTAATCTGACGTTATATGACGTCATTGGACAAAAATTCATGCCTTCGAAAGGGCCGCAGATGCCGTGGTCGCTAATCAAAAACATACCTAACAAATTCCATACTTTTCAAGATATAAACGATACTGCACTACGGGTAAGGCTGTTTTCGATTTTCTACCATATCTGTACCATTTGCCGCAAGCCATTATATTACTTCATTTTGTGTTTCCCTTATCATTGTTCCCGTAACATTTCGGACAAGTTACCTTTGGCAAATAGCCGAGATTGTCATATGTGGGTTTCCAAGGTTAAAATGAATTGTGGGAAGGACAAAACAACTAACTGCCGTGCGTTCAGACAAAGACCTAAACCCAAAGATAAGCAACTCAAATAAGCGTGTGAAGGAAATCTCGTATGTCCTCGGCGCCACCGGGATATTGCGAGAAAAAGTTGGTGCGCTTGTAATTAAGGACTGGAATTTTCTTCAGGAAGGAAATAGTTTAATTAATGTAAAAAATATTTTTTGCCAATAATTCGGCAAATACTGCCTATATGTCACTTGGCTGATCACATTAACTATTTGTGCATGCGCTGAACTTACGAAATCGCTACCGTGAGCTAGTGAAGATGCCATGTTGCGGAACGTGTTACGCGGTACCGCATGCCGTATTCTATATTTAATTGATTTTTCCGAATTGTCGTTTACAAATAAAACGTTTTCTCGTGTGATGTCATATACACTGGACGAAAGACTTCACCAAAATTAAGGAAGGAGACAGAAATTTTTTTTTTTTTTTTTTACCAATCATATGTGAACGATCTACTTTATAAATGATATATATTTATATTTATATTATATCTTATTTAACCGATTTCGCCGAAGTTGTGAAGTTCGCCGGGTAGAAGTGAATGGGTATGCATCATAAAGCTGGTATATTATACATGGTACATGATATCTCTCTTGCTCGGCATAGTGGCAGTGCCAGGACTGGTTGGCCCAGTGTCAGGATAATGTGACTGGTTATGGTCACTTGTGTGGTACTCACTTGTCTACAGCGTAACATATATGTAGATAATGTTCACAAATGACAAAAATACTGTCGGTGGGCCGTTAAAACTAGGGTAACAAAGAAAAGGATAAACGTCATAGAGGTGTCGGAAGTTGTTGAATGGGGCGACAGGGGTGGGTTTTGGAGACGATGTCTTACCCATGTAAGAAAGAGTCTAGGGCGTTCCTCTGAGATGTTTATATTTCTGAATATTTGTTTAAAAGGTCATTTAAAATGTTTGGGAGATTCAATAATGACTTTTGAAAATACTAGATAATACATTGCTGGCCTTATACCATTACCACACATAAAAGCATTTACGTTTGTTTAATATTATCATATGAATATATCACATTGGTGTCGAAAGGTGGTCCCTTGAAAATTTTAAACCTCAGGTATGTAATGTATAAACCTCAGGTATACCATTTCAACGTGTCCTATCCGAATTTCATATGTGACATGTTTCGCAAATATTTATGATTACGAATATTTTGCACGTTTCAATGATCAACTTTACGGAAAAAATAATGTTTATGTTAAATTCGGTAGCCTTTCCCTCAAAATTGGTTATTTTTAGACATCCAAGGTTAATTGTCAATATAACCGAGAGATTGGTTCATAAATATAGTAAATATATCATTTGTGGAAATGTTAAACTGACATCGATGCTGAATTCAGCTGATATACTCCATACCTGAATATGCACAGGGTGTGTCCCCGGTTTCAGTATCTGTCGTTTTTTAATTAAGAGGGATAGGTATAAGGTAGAGGAAGATATATGAGATCGAAATAAAAGGGGGGAGAAACAAAAAAAGGGGGGGGGGGGGGGGGCAAGAAAAGGTTAATATAAATTCTGAACATCAATGTCAATTTGAAATGGAATTTGTTTAATTGCGGTGCTAGAAAGAAATAGAGAATAAGACAGAGAGAGACAGGGAAAAATCACAGAGAAGGAAAGGACAAAATAAAGATAGACATATTGATAGATGAAAACAGACGAATGAAAAGAAAGAGAGAAAGAGAAAGGAGGGACACATCAGCATAAATACAGCGTAGTCCAAGATTGACTGTGTTGTATGTTGTCACATGTATACGCCACATGCATGATAACGCAGTGAGCCACTACTTTTCCTGTCTCATGGAGACAAAATCACCAAATGATTGCAATACTGTCGTTAGGACGTAAAAACTAACATGCATGTTTTATTACCAACATAGGTAGATGTCTGTCTCATACGTCATAAGGGAACACGTATTACAACGACCATTACTTTGCGCCATAGAGGGTCTTAAAATATTTTCTATCCATTCTGATTTATCTTCAGATAACACCAAAGGGCCTCGTAGCCCGTGTAATGAAGTCGTTCCGATGCCGCAATCAAACACGGAATGCGTTGGTGAATACCAGTAATCCTAGTTACTAGAATACATGATAATACTATATACAAGTTGCCTTACTATATACATTATGGTGAGAGACATACAAGTACATAGGTAGGACATTAGGATGTTACACACTTACTGGCCGGGGTCCAGGTGCCACTTGGGACCCTTTTGGGTACAGGGTGTTTAATCTCGGTATATTATCCAGCTGTCGATCAATCTTGTTTACCCAAATAATATTGGTCTCGCTCCGTTAATAACAGGATATAAACGTCCCTTATTTGAATTGCAAGTATGAATTAAATCGGGTTTTGCTAATCAAAATTCACAGATCTTAAACCGATATAGACAACAACATACTACCTGTTTGTGCAGGTGGCTGTTGCAGTTTGTCATGCCTCGATGTTTTCGAAGCCAGTGATATAAATCGCAACCTTGGGAAAATACAACCTCATGCATTCTATTTAAAGCAATCCGTATATTAAAATTATGAATATTTACATTGTATATGGAAAAAGGTTTAACTTTAGGCAAGGTTAGAATTGAATTCTGATTAAAAAAATCAATGATTTTTACAACATTCAGAATTAAATTGAATCGATAGATCGGGGTCATATTGTTTATATCAATTGTTTCTCAATCGATGTAAAATAAATAAGTTTATCATCTAAATATCATCTGAAAGGTCTTTCAAAGCACTATAAATTTTTCTCATAGTGTCTCGATAGAATATATATCGTTTTTGAGATACCTATGGCCGAAGGAAAAGACCGATAATTGACATATGACCTTGACCTTTGCGAGTTTCAGGAAACGCAAGTTAGTTACTTTGTACAATGAGATGCTATGCTGCACTTTCAGTGAAAAATATATGCAAAACACAAAGCATGCAGGGTCTAAAAACCGCTCTTTTAATGCAAAATTGCTTTTCACGGTCAGACGTCACAAAATACAAAGAAGACGTCTGGACACATATGCTGTCCAATTTTCATGTTTTTAACTCATCACGAGCCTTTGTAACATCTAATTATATTTAGGACCAATGTTCGAATCTCTGTTTCGACATAAAATCCCGAACTTTTCGAATAAAATTATTCTGAAAATTGAAGGCATAGGAGCACATCTACATCCTCACTTAAAACGTGAACATATCAAGTAATTCCCAAAGTGGTTTGGCACGAAAGGGGTGGGGGCATAAAATCACTATATTTATGTAAATATATCCGACCAGAACTGACCGTTACAGAGCGCGAACCAAATTTGGTAGCATATTTCAACCGTGACGTCACATGACGTCATATGAAGATGAAAAATATTGCATTTAAAATGGCCAAAGTCACTCTTCCTACTGTTAAATTTTCATGCTGCTGGCTTATCGGCAACCTGATTAATTTGAACCCCAAAAGGAGAAATAATAATAATAATAAGAAGAAAAAACAAACCCAATTGGTGTTTGAGGTAGAAAGCACGAATAAACATAACAAACCCTATACGTTTCCCGCTGGTTTGTGGAAAGCCGTAATAACAAAGGCAATAGGCAATAGTAATTAAATTTCATTGACATTAAATTTCGATCGTTATATACCTAAGGGGATTCCGTGGCTACATTTATTCGTGGATCTATATTCTAGAAAATGTAATCTGTATAATTATAAGAGACAAATATTCATGGGGATTAATATTCGTAGATAAAACCCACTACGAAATCGAAGAAAATTAGTGTCCCACGAAAATTAATGATTTCAGAGTATCCGTATCAACTTTCTAGCCCAAGTATAAACAAATTCGTCCTTAAAGCAGACCATTCACTCGAATACGCATTGGAATTCACCATTCAACACGGGAACTCTTCCCTGCGTAAGAAAATCCGGATCGTGGTCAATCAACCCAATCACCGCTTTCTTTTCTTTCTTCTATTTGCTAGATTTTTATGTATAACACCTTACCCGAAAAACATGAATATCTGCCATGTTTGATGACGTAATCACATGAAATTTTAAAGACCTTATGAACGTCTTAATTTTTGAGATTTTTGAAATTATAAAGTTCATTGGTGAAATCGACGATTCTATATGATTTTTCTTTCAATAATTCTTGCTTAAGTATGCACGACGTATTAACCACATAATAAAACAAATATCTCTTGCAGTATGCATCACTTCAATTTTAACTCTATTAATTCAGAAAATTTAATTAAGATTGACTCAAAATATACGATGCTAGAGCGGGTGATATCTCTTTAAAGAAAAACCGTTTTTGTCTTTTTAATGCGTCATAACCAAGTGACTTAAGTGAAAATCATTCAGAAAATAGAATGTAGACCTCTATGCCGATATACTGTCTAATTTTCATGCTTCTAACGCATCAGGGAGCATTGTAACATTTAAATGTTGTTGTTGTTTTTTTACCACAGTTCGAAACTAGGTATTGCCATGCAATCTTTTTTGTAAGTTTGAATGCCAAAGTGCACATCTACGTCGTTATATACATATACTGTGAAAATATCAAAATAATCCGACCAGAATTGAAGGCTCTAGAGCGCAAACAAACACTTAAAGCTAACGTTAAATCTGACATCATTAGACGTCATTGAAAATTGAAAATAATTGAATTTAAAAATTTAAAAATTTTTGTCGAGGTATTTTAATTTTCATATCGCTTGGACATTGTCAACATATTTAAATTAACTCTTTAACTAGGTTGGCAGAATAAGTATGATAATAACAATAACTAGATTACGTTTGTTCTGAACAATCGATATGGCTTTCTGCTCTACAAACCATATCAAAGCTGATCAGATTAAATAACTTGTCCCGAAGGACATCATCTGTTAAAAAATGAAAAAAAAAAAATCCGTCCAGAATTAACTGCTGCAGAGCGAAAACTAATATTGATAACAGATGAAATCTATGACGTCAAATGACATTATTCAAAATAGAAAGTCATTATATTCAAAGGAGACTCAATAGCTTTGTTTCATCGTATAATTTCATGATGCTGGCTCTTCAAAAAAAAACTTTAAATGAACCTGAGTGATTTTCAGAATTGCTGTCCCACAAGGAAATAATCTATCACTAGTCCTCTTTGCATATAAAATAGGTTTACAAGGTTCCTTTCCTATCTAATAAATATTTCCTTTTTTATTCATATATTTTTCTTAAGGAAGTTTAGAGCATCTAAAAGATATTAAAAAAAAACAGCACATGATACCTATAATGTTAAGAAATAAAAGATGGGACATAGTGCGGGATCAACTGCAGAGGCACGAGGAAAATGATTTTTTTAGAAGTTTTTATTTTCCTTGTAACATTCTTATATAATGTCCTATTTCATAAACATAGATTCCATTAGTAACGTCTTTCTAGCATTTTACTCGATATATGTTTCTACCTATCTATTACGACTTTTGAGATATAGACAGTTAAACCTCAAGAAAAACAGCAAAATCGTAAAAATGAGGCTCATATCAATTACTACTTCTCGACTGTTATCTTTGTAATAAATGATCATATTAAAATCTGAATACCATTGAAACAGCATTACATCAAGCTATAAATAATATTCTTAAAATTATTTTCAAAAATTAATAGTTTCTTAGAAAAAAGCAATCATATGATAGGGACCAACTGCAGAAGTGCATGAAAGAACGGTTTTAAATATTGCTCATTTTTTCATGAAACTTCCTTATATGATGTCCGATTTCAAAAAGCTAGGTACCGTTAGATAGGTCTTCAACATTTCACTTGCTTCATGTATCATGTATGTATTCAACGGTTTTTGAGATATAGACAGTGAATCCTCAAGAAACCTGCAAATATTGGCATAATAATATTCAATAAATACTACCCGACCATAACTTTTTAGTTAATGTTCCGATTATTAAAGTCTACATACCATTAAACGGCGTGGCATCAAGCTATAAATAATGTACTTTAAGTTATTTTCAAAAACTAAAAGTTTCTTAGAAAAAGAAAAGAAAAGAAATTTAACTGGGACACAAAGCATAAGTGCTAGTAAGAACGGTTTAAACTGGTTCTTATTTTTTATGTTAAATGATGTCCCATTTTGAAAAGCTGGATACAGTTAGAAAGGTCTTTGAATTAACATCATTTCATACGTTTTAAATAAAAAGATATCTTTATTATTTTTTTAGATATGGACGGTTAAACCTCGAGAAAACGGCAAAAAATCTGCAAAAAAAATATGTTCATGGTGTTTCTTTTTCTCCCTATAATTCTATTAATCTTAGCCCAATCATCAATACAATCAACTGTCAGGCATTATTCTACAAATTATGTTCATGCACTAATTTACTAAATTCCATATTTGTTAAGATATAAGCAGTTAAATACACTTTCGGTACCGTCATTTGTTTTCCTGAAATAACTCAACTGATTCGACCCCGTTCTTCGAAAACCGAATATCATCTGAAAGGTCGTTCAAAGCACTACAAATTATACCTATATTGTCTCAGTAGAATATTTATCGTTTTTGAGATATATAAGGCTGAAGAAAAAACTGATAATTGACATGTGACCTTGACCTTTCTGGTTTTCCGAAAATGCTATGTTTCACATTCAGTGAAAATTTATGCAAATCAATCAAAATCTAAGGCGCGCAGTGCTGAAAAAATCATGATTTATAATTAAAAGTTTGTTAACGCGTCTGGACGCCATTTGACGTCATGTGGCGTAAGTCTTCGCAGAGTTGAAAGAAATCGATAGGACACAAGTTCTGATCAAATATCAAGTTTCTGGCTTATCTGTAAGCTTCGTAATACCTTCAAGGTCCAAAGTTTGTTTAACCATAGATTCTTGGTCTTTCCGAATCTTGCAAAACGTATATGGAGGTGCACATCTAGAATGTAATATATACATAATTTAAAAATTACTTGCTATTCCGCCCAAAAATGACGGCTGTAGAGAGCGTAAAACATCGGTAGTTTTTCTCAACCCTGACGTGACGTGACGTCACATGAAAAGAAAATGTACTGCAATCAAAAGCGCCAAAGTCACTGTGATTACTATTAAAATTTCATACTGCTTGCTCGTCGGCAACATATTTTAATTTAAACCTCATAAGTAAAAAGAAATAAGAATAATAATAAGAAAGTGGATTTCGTTTGCACGGAAAACGATAGGACTTTATGCAACCCGTTTAAAACTTGATCAAACTGAAAAAAAATATACAGAATACGCAGAGGACATTAGGAGTCTAGAGTATACCTTTACATACTGTGAAAATTTTAGGAAAATTCATCCATTTATAATGTCTGCAGAGCGCATACAAACCTTTTGATCTGACGTCAATTCCGTCGAGAGGGATTAGTATAAGTTGTGAGAACTTGTTTCCCAATCGACGTAAAATAAATAAGTTTAAACTAAACTAAACTGAACTAGTTCTGACGTCATATGAATATGACTATCATTGCATTTAAAAATTCAGCATCTAAAACATATGCCATAAAATTTTCATCATTTTGGACCATTGGCAACACATCGAATTTATTGCACGAGAAATGAAAACATATAACAACGCCATGGCGTCAAATGACGACGAGCCTATGAAAATCTAAAGAAAACATTTAAAATTGCAACATGTGCAAATTTCAGCTTTCTATCCCATCAGGGGGCTCTGTAATACTTTAATTAATTTTGGGGTCATATTTTCGAAACTTGGTTTCACCACAGAACCTCGATCTTTTCTATATTTGGAAAACGACAGTAAGGATGCACAACTAAAGCGATACTTACACCTTCTGTGAAAGTTACAAGAAAATCCATCACAAATAAATTCTGCAGAGCTCGTAAAAACGTTTTACCTGGCGTCAAAGCTGGCCACATATAAATTTGATAATCATGACATTCGAAAAGACATGGTCTGAAATATTTGCCATACAATTTACATTGTTCTGGGCCATTGGCAATTACATTTTCCAAAAATGCTTATTTAAGTAAAAGTGAATGTAGGAATTTTTCCGAAATGTTTTAACTTGCAGTGTAGCAATACCACGTGACCGTGTCGTCACTTAAGGCATCAAAACCAAGACAAAGCTATGCCTTCCTCATCAGCAATATGAAGGATGTCGCTTTGACACAAAGATGCTGGTAATTATACACAATGGCCCATCAAATATCATGTGCCTGTGGTTTTCACGATGTAATGCATGCTGCTCATGATCAGATATCAAGCTAATATTGGTTTTTTATATTGTACTTCCTTTTTATTATTTATATGGGGATATATTGTTTTGAGTTGTCTGTCTGCTCGTTTGTCTGTCCCAATTTTTGTCCGGAGCAAAACTCAAAAAGTATCAAAGCAGAAAACGTGCACTTATCCAATTCTAATTTTAAATTTATGCAAAGCACAAGACTCAAACAAGACAAACACACGATTTCTTCCTTTTTCAGATTGATAAAAAGAGTGATGCAAAGTCATTGTTTCACTCAGGAGGTCGCGGTTTCGATCCCTGGCCCGACATACTGAAGTCGCAAAATATGATACCAGTGTAGCTCCCTTGCTTAGCGCTAAGCATATAATTGTCTTTCCTGGTCTGGTTGGCTCGGTGTCAGAATAATGTTATTTGATGTGACATCATGCTACATGTCTACGGCGTGATACTGCAGTGTGGTAACATCTTTAATATCACTAAAATTATCAGCACTTTGATATGGAATATCGGTGTTATTTAGTCCAAGACATAGATAACAACCACAATATTTGGTTATTTCATATATATAAATATTCTTTTTTTTTTCTCAGACAGAAGAAATAACCGTGGAATGAACGTTTCATGTATGTGTCTTGAATGTTTCAAATTAATAGATTGCAAAGAATGTGAAATAGAACGGGTCTACGATAGTTTGGCATGTTTCAAGGTTTGAATTACAGCAATTAATTATTCTTGTTTTAATATGAACATTTTATGAAAATTGCTCAGAAGAATACACAGTCGTAAAATGGAGAATCAAAGAATACAATCATACTTATAACGACGGCTTTCTACAAAATCATCCCAGTTTTTCTAATACAGTTACAAGCACCAACCTTGCAACTGTTTATTGAACATGAAAATATCATAATACTTCTTACAGCAAGATCTACTTATTATCCCCACAAACTGTGGATCAGTCCCGATAAGCCATATCAAATTACTATCATGTGTTCTTCGGCTGGATACATTTTTTGTGTTTTTGCGATTAAAGAGATAGACAAGTTATCAATTAGACTTGTCTTGACTATTTGAGTTAAAGACGATTTCTAGATTTTCTTCCCTCCCATAGACTTTTTTCATTTTTTTATATTTTGTAGAAATAAGTTTGAGAAATTCAAAAATGCAAAGAAAAAAAGGGGTCACCGAACTCGTTTTTGAGATATAGCGCAATTTCATAGATAGGGGTAGATGTCATTTATGGAACTGATTCAGCATCAAATATAGTACATATTGATATGTACTAAATGTTGGATAAAAAGTCAAAACATAACTGAGAGCATTTTTTTCACCTATAAAATTTAATATGATATTTATTTCATTGATATAAATGCTTATACAGTGTCTGTGATGGTATCTAGAATCAAACCTACATTTTATAGTGGCGGGCTAGTGTGAAAACTAGTCCCACAATTTCAACAAAATACAACAACTTTTCACACTAAATCTTCAATTACAAAAAAACTATTCCATAGAAATTTCCCAAATTTATATATATCATAGAATAATATTTACTGAAGACATACATATGTAAAAAATAATGGGTCACCGAGTTAGTTTCTTCACAAAATTACATTATGTGAACCACAACATTTGATAAAATATTAAAAAAAATTGTCATTATCAGTAACCATCATAATGTAACTGGTATTGTTTTCTTATTTACAGTATTTTATCAATAATAGTTAAAAATCATTTTTAAAAAGATGTACTAGATCTATAAATACCAAAGGATCACAAAATAAGATGCTCTCTGTGTCCTTGACCTTGTTTTTAAAGCTCAACCCGTGACAATTGGAAAAATGTCAATTTTTGCAAATTTTGACACATTATAGTTGATATTTATTTATTAATTATTTCTATGAAGAATTTTTAATATTTAGAACCACTTTCTAAAATTTCATAAATACAGCATAAATTTGGATGTGTGCTGCTTTAAAAATACACATTCTTTGGTTTCAAACTATAAACTACTTCGGTACATTCAGATAACATAATGACAATTAAACATGATATATCATTATTGCATACAGTGGATATTAAAAATGTGCTTTACACAGAAAAATATGACTTGACTTGACTATTTGAATTTACCATGGCTGCGACAGTATTTCAGTCATATAGCGACGTCCAGCTAATTACAGGTGGAGGAAGACCCCGAATGCACGGAGGCATTCAGGTAGAACCATGCCACTGGAGTTTAAACTTGACGACTGACATCCAACATTAACTCTCTTCGTTCTTTCAACGGTCGATTTCTTTGCAAA
Organism: Solen grandis; assembly: GCA_021229015.1. Taxonomy (NCBI): domain Eukaryota; kingdom Metazoa; phylum Mollusca; class Bivalvia; order Adapedonta; family Solenidae; genus Solen; species Solen grandis. Next base: position 13,085,236 of record CM037795.1, read on the forward strand.
CTTGCCGCGAAGACAAAAAATTTGTGACAATTTGCAGTTTGGATTTACTGATTTGTGTTTTGATTTTCTGTGCAACAACCTCCTATTAGGAGAGTCGATTATCTCCCTTGTGCGCATTTTGGTTGCGCATAACTAAATCCCGAAATCGTCTTTAAGCGTCGCTTCGATAGTATTTCAGTCAAATAGCGACGTCCAACTAATTACAGGTGGAGGAAGACCCCAAATGCACGGAGGGATCCGGGAAGAACCACCGACCTACCGCAAGCCAGGTGTAAGGCTTCCTCACATGAAAATCAAAATGATACTGCCGGGATTCGAACCCACGCGGTGAGGGGCTGAGTGAGTGTTAAAGTCAGCGACTTTACCCTCTCAGCTTGGGATGCTCCCATGTTATTCATTAGATGTTAAGCCAAAACCACGTGTACTGCATATACCGAAATGTGGAGTGAAATATATGCCTAGGAAATGTATATACTTGTATACACCCTACATTTGTAAAACGCAAATTTTGGCAATTTTAGGATTAATTGAATATCACTAAATGTAAAGTTAAATTAAACTTTAAAAATAATTCTGGTAAATTTTGTTTATATTTCTTTTCTTCTATGAGTCTTAAGTTTTGTTAAATTTCAAAATTAGAATTGGATATGTGCATGGTTTACTGGTAATCGTCTTGGATTCTTTGTCGTAACCCTTAATATACAACTACAACTGAATAAATTTAGTAACAATGTTGACATTGTAAATGTATGATGTCTAAAATGAAATACTAAAGAAGATAGATATAGTAGATTATGCAATTCTATTGGACATGATTTCTAAACAGAATGAAGTCAGATACATTAATATCGTTGTAAGAATATGATATCAATTGAAGGTAATACAAATGACAATCTTTTTATTTGGAATATATGTATATTTATTTTATTTAATGCTTTTCAGTGGATTATAGGGAAATATCAGGGATTAAAATGGTAATTTCACTGCTTAAAACAGTGAATATTACCATTTTCATAATTTTCGATCTGGAACTTGAACTCGACCCTACGTTATAAAATGATCGGATCATCATTTGTGCTGGGTTTTACGCAAGAAGTGGCGTCATAGAAAACGTCAAGCACGCGAGGTAATCCCACCAATTTCGACAAACTTTGTGAATAACATTGCTACTTTCTGCCCTTTAAAGCATCAAATAAAAAAGGGAAAAATGTATGTTTGGTGTAAGATCGATTAGATCTAATAATTTCATTGAGTGAACATAAAAAAGTGATATTTTCACGACTGGCGAAGCATATTCCAAAACCTGCACTGGTTTTATACGAATATTAGCGCAACACTTAATTAGGTTTTGCATGAATGCGCAAGACTGAATGCATCCTTGAAACATTGAAACTGTACACATTTTATTGTTTAACGTGAGTCTAAAGCAAATTCGGATAAATGCACATGAGCTGATAAAAACTTCTAGATACCTATGCATGTAATTGTTTACAGTTGTTGTATCTGTATCAGGTTTTTGGTCATTTATGTGAAAGGGTTTTTCGTTCTTTAAGTTCTTAAGGGGAACACTGTAGAGCAGAGATCCGTCGACGTTTTATCCATTTAATTCACAGAGATCATTATGTATTTACAAATTAATCATATTCAATAACCTATCATTATCTAATACGACGAAGTACGCACTCACACTATTTCACTTAAGCAGAACAGCAAGATAGAAAGAAGGAAGAATAAGAGAAACAACATACTTACCTCTACTATTCCGTTACTTAGTACCTTAACCTTACATAACATTTTCAATAGAAGTACAGCATTACTATGAACACTTAATGTAATGAACAATTACACAAATAATCAATTTAGAAATAAAGATACATAGAAGAAGAAAGAGGAGAAATGTAAATCATAAATCTCTCTCTCTCTCTCTCTCTCTCTCGGGGAATAATAATAGAACATTCGCTTATGCCATGTGAGAACTTGAATGTCTAAATAACAAAAATGCTTAACTCAACTTAAACTAAGCTAAATAATTTACAGACATAAAATAATTTACCAAATACTTCTAAAATAAGAGAAAAAATATTAAATTCATAAACTTAACATACCTGTAGAACAGAGATCCGTCGACGTTTTAACAATTTAATGCACAGAAATCACGATGTGACACTCTATTGCAACTCAGACTATATATACTAGTCTGGTGTTGACATTCACTTCTCGACGGATCAAAGCCTAAGATGATTAACTTTAAACTTAACTAATGTGATTTGTTTACCCAGGTGTCACAGAGAAGGAAGTTGTATATTGAAAGGAAAGCGTATGCTGCACTATCCGTTTGGTTACTGATTACTTATGGGGCAAGTGAGCTTGTATGTCCGGCCTTCAACTGATAAGCCTGGTGCATGTAAGCAATTAAAAATAAGTATCTGGAAACATGGCACATTACAGTCTCTTTCGTACACAGACCTAACGCTCGCACGCTTTCTTTGTCTCATCTATAAACAAAGCACAATAGCAACTATCTGAGTATAACCTTGTGACATTTACTTGCATTCTTACACCCATGCATCTGTCTCCTTGATATACATTTGGCTTTGTATATGAACGAACATATAAGTATTTTGGTGTAAAAAAAAGTACAGTGTTTATAGCCACAATTGAGCGAATTAGCTAATCAGCGTAAAACAAAATACAGTTTATATAGGTACACAATGAGAAGACATGAAATAAACACTGTTGTATAATATTGAGGGATATTCATTTACACTGTACGTGAAATATTTGTCATATCTGATATTGGGATTGAGTACATAATCTAATGATAATCAAACATTACATAGGTAATTATACCGAATTAGGGGATGGAATGTATATGCGCAGTAAATAAATCGTCTTAATTCTAAAAACATTTTACTAATCACGCAGTCAATTCAATAATGGCATGTTAAACTATCATAATATATTTATTCTCACGGAACATCGTTCACGTCGTTCAGTAAGTGGTGTATTTATAAATCCTTGTATCCATGGCGATGTACTTGGCCCTAGATGACTTTTACGATAACATAGTTATTCACGAAAAATGGGGGTGTTATATATTTACAGGTAAAAACTACGGGGCGATATATATTCAGCACTCAAGTATAAATATGGTTTTCAGGTGAAACCTAAATGTCATCCCACATTTTGGTAAGATATATAATCTTAAGCCTGTTTATAGACTTTTTTTAATGATGACTGATCTACATGGGAAAAACATCCCCAAAATTGTGAATATTGTGTTTTTCTCCTCACAAAAAGAAAACTGCGTTTTTCCCCCACAAAAAGGGCTAGGGCGCTTTCCCCAAAACTGGAAAAAAGGCTCTGCAAACACAAATTTTTAAAGAAAAAAGAAGTTTAAAGTGTTTTAATTCATAAGTAAATATGTTAACTAATTCGAGAGAACACGGGACTATGTAGATTTAAATCATTACATCTTTCTGCAACCTGCGAAAACCCATTACAAATAAGAACCATCGAAGTTACCTCTAAAGAAATAATAGTGCTGCTTCTTCAGTCTTTGGTGAACTGAACCTTTGAAGTGATTTTTCCGGTTTACTCCTGTATCTGCTAAAGATCTGTCACAGTAGTCACAATAGTATCTCTTTCCCATTTTCTGCAGGTCAGAGACTACTAAATAGTTTTCCATAGACCTACATTATAAGGTCTATGCTTATAGCTACTTCCCTATATCTCATTGAGCATTAAGCTACCCCTGATTTGAAAGTTCCATCCAAGTGCTTTCTAAAAATCACCAGCAAAGTAAAGCATGACCACCAAAATCTTGAGCTACAGACTGCCAAACATGGTAACTCCCATATTGGGACTAACTTTTCCCTCTAAATGTCAAACAATAGAACATTCTCAATTTGTTCTCACAAAAATCACACAATGTCAGATAAGCAGATTATTTATGTTTTTTTTAGTGTTGAGAATATTCTAATTTTGAAAATTAAACAATACTCACAATTTTATTTTATTAATAACCAATCAGAAAATCCCATTTTGTAAACATAAGCCACGGATTCTCTGTACTTTTTTGCTTGACCAATGGGAAGCCCCGACCTATTTAGTAGTCTCTGACCTAAAGACAGACTTAAAAACTTTTTTTCCCCTACAACCCAAATATATTTCAAACAAAACATGTTTCGAACAAGGCCATGAAGAGATTTTTTTATATTTTAGGCTTTAATTTTTTTTTACAGAATTTTAAAATTTTGACTCAGTGTGCCCTTTTCATGGTCATTTTATACATGAAATAGCAGATATATGTTTAGTCAGACAAATGTTAATAACTCCTTTATTTTTTCCTCTACCTTTATTAAAAAACACACAGATAACATGCAAACTGTTAACTCAAACCTGAAAACAAAAATATGCAGCCTGCTAGAAAATGTAGCCTGAAAACACATATCCCCCCGCTCCACCCCAATAAAATTTTCTAAAAATGCATGTAAAACACAAATTTTCATTAAATTTTACCACAGTTTTTTTTATTATTTTTGATTTTAACTGTAAATACTATCTGTGCTTTACATTTACACAGCAATTAAAGCCTTGTAAGATTTTGTACACCAACACCCAGAGCTAAATTACTAATAAAAACAATGGGTATGGCTGAGAGACAGATATTGACCCCCAGTTCAGATAGGAGGGTTGTGAGGCTGGAAAAAAACAGTAAATCAAAGAAATACAGACCCTGTCTCCCCCAGAGCATTGTGTTACCCACAGCACAGGTAAATTTTGTACTGTAAAGAGGTGTTTTTATATGAAAAAAAAGTGTAAGGATCTAGAAAGCATTGTGCTGGATATTACAAAAAGGGACACAACTTTTTCCCAATTAAGGTGTGTAATAAACCCCTGTCTGAGAAAGAGCCAATGATTGTGTGCAGTACTGCAGACCAACACCAGAGGATGCAGACCTGGTAGGCCAAGATCCGGTTCAACCACTGGCACTGCAGCATGAAGCCGAATTGGGCAACACAGGCTCATTCAACAAACTTCTGAGAAGCCGCAAGCCGACAGGGACAGAAGTCTTCTTTGAGAAAAAGCCTAATGAGAAGCAGACTATGTAAACTATTTTTTTATTACTTGCCTTTCATCAGAAATAAGTAAAAAATAAATATGGCAATCTATTTTATCACATAATCTGTTAAAAAAAAGTAAGCATTTTATTCAATTTTATCCCATTTTTTACAGTGATTTAAGCCTAAATTAATCCGGTCAAAAGGATTTTATGACTTTTTTTTTTCAAACTTTTAATGCAGATTTATGCCAAATATCATGATATTAGCAGCTTAAGTCTTATTTTACTACATTTAAGCTGTCCAGCTAGTGCCCAGTCTGTTTAAAGTAACAGATCTGCCTATGTTACAGCTCAAGGAAGACAACTGCTCCAGTCCTGTATATTCTGTCATACAGAATTGTGCTCATATCAAACAGTGTATACAGTAAAATAGCTTAAATTCTATATGCACCTTCCCGGCTGGTGTCTTCAGATGGCCACATACTTTCTTTAAGCCATACCCATTCCCTATTCTGGCTGCCTGTTCATTCCAGACAGTATTCTGGGCCATGATTTACCTTTTTGGGTGTTCATCAAGAGATTTTT
>CM037795.1:13090985-13140985 GCA_021229015.1 Solen grandis
AAATTTACAATCAAAGTAATTCGCCTACATTTGTCATCGGAACTATGAAAAAGAAGTATCCAGAGTTTGAGAAGATGGACAAGAAGCAAATTCAAAGAATTTATATTTCTTACATGTTAAAACCGCATTTTTCATTACAGTACTGTTAAACGGAACATGTAAAGGATCTTTACACATTGACATGACGATACGTAAATGTAAAACGTGCAATCTTGCACTTTGACTTTTCCTATAATTTTACATCGAAAAACTGCGGCGCTTTCCTCTTACTGTATAAAACAAAAATTGCTTTTGCTGTTTTATTAATTCAAGACACAAAATCACTCTTGCTAAAACACCCCAAGTTTAAGTGCCACCTGTTTCGTTTGAAACTACATAGTTGTTTATTTAAAATAATTCATTATTTCCTTGCAAGATTACACAACGTGACATGTACCTGCAGTCAATTCATAGTTCCGCGAGTTATATAACTGCGCACTTGATTCCTCCCGCTATATTCGTCAACCGAAGCGACGTTCTATTTGACAGGCGAAAAGGTTGAATGGAATATCGTTTTTTTTGTTGGAGTGTAAAGTGGAGAAAAGTCAAAGTCAATCGCACCGCCTTGTACGTGGTAAAACCGGGGGTGTTCTCAAGCTATATTTCCATAATTTCGATATATATATATATATATAAAGTTACCAACTGTCCAGTTGCGCAGTTGGTAGAGTGTTTGCTTTGCGTTACAGGGGTCGCAGGTTCGATTCTGATACAAAATTATTTCTTTTCTCATACATGTATTTAATAGCGTGAATGCACGTTTATGAAGAGAATGGGCAATTTCATGTAAAATGTTTGCTGCGATTAAAAACAAAATCATTACATTTATTTTATCTACTTTTCCGTATATAATGTCGTTATCAGAATGTATCTTGTCGTCGTTCAAGATCATCAATAAACACTTTTTTTATTAAAATTATTTGAAATTCGATGACCGCTAATGGTGCTCGTTGATATTGACGGTGAAGCGTTTCCCAAAACCTCCAAAATACAGTCTTTATAAAACAGGAACTGATCTTTCTACTATCTTCAGTGCATATATTGTGATTGTAGAAGATCGTTTCTGCCATTTTGTCTTCATTTATTACATATCTTTATATATTACATAGCTCTTCTACTGTTTGTCATACGTACATGTACGTTTTCAACCGGAATAATCTGGGGAAAAAAAACTTGGTATTTAGATATACTTTTGATACCCTGTGATTTTTTTGCGTTAAAATTACTATTGCCGCGTTTGTGTAGAACAGGCCATCGCTGAAATGAAAAAAATACAGAGCTATTAGCTCAGTGTGGCGAAATAGGAGGCTGATGCTTCCAGTAACTGTAAAACTGGCCGACTGCCTAACAAAAAGAAGAAAAGAATTGAATATTATTCATTAAACCATTAAAACGCGTGCCCTTGTGCGTTTAGTACATATTCATTCCTATGAATAATATAATATTGAGACGCCTCCTTAGAAATAATGCAATTACATAGTACATTAACATTTAATATGGAAAGGTCCAATAAAAAGGTTTAAATTGAAAAGAATTTGTTGGTGAATATGTGTTGATAATGACTATGAATTGAGATAACAATTGCTGGTTGTGTATAATGAGATTTCTACTCCTAGAATGATGCTGGATTATGCTAGCATTTATTTTCACAGTCAACACCGGTGAATATGCAGTGCATGTATTTAGATTAAATGAACTAATGAATACTTATATAGTCGCCTACAAAAATATGATTGCAAATTCAGAGGACACAAAACAGAGGTTTAGAAGTCACCCTGAATTTGTGGTCAATCAGACTCTGATTTTTTTTAATGAAACATATTTCTATTTTCTAATTTACCATGTGCAAAATAGACCTATCTATTTGACAAAATCAAGTGTTTCACAAAGAATGGGTGACTTCTATAGACTCAAATAAAGCAATTGACGTTACTTTTAATTTTGAAATCAAATTCTAGGATAGAGTACAAAGCCATTCTTCAGGCAATAGACTTGATTTGACTTGACTATTTGAGTTTACCGTCGCTTCGACAGTATTTCAGTCATATAGCGACGTCCAGCTAATTACAGGTGGATGAAGACCCCGAATGTACGGAGGCATCCGGGTAGAACCACCGACCTACCGCAAGCCAACTGGAAGGCTTCCTCACATGAAAATCCGAATGACCCTGACGGGATTCAAACCCACGCGGTGAGGGGCTGAGTGAGTGTTAAAGTCAGCGACTTTACCCTCTCGGCCACGGAGGCCCCTGAACTGATGGTGGTCTTAATAGCGAGTTTTTATTTTCTGTAGCAGTAACGATATATGATACACATTTTGTTTCAAGTGTATTTTTTATGCTTGATAGTGCTCCATACACGGCTGATAGAAAGACCCCACTCTTTCCTTTTCGCAAATGCAGACGAGGCATGCCAAAGGTTAGGTGGACGGTTGGCAACCCTGGATGAATTTAAATCTGCAAAAATAGATGGCTGGGAATTGTGCAGCTGCGGTTGGGTCAGTAACGGCAATACTTACTACTGGGTCAGCTTGGGATGTGGAACAACAAATTTACACAGATGTCAAGGACTTATGAGCAATTCTCATTGCACATTGCAGTAGTTTCTCAAAACTCACCATTAGATATCTTCGGCTCATTCCGTCCAAAAACATTTATATAGCATTCAGTGCTGAATTCAACAATTTACTGCTTTGCTTTCCGAGACACAATTTGATAAATGTAGTCAGGCATACTGTCATACCGAAGAAAAAGTCATCAATCTAGTAATCGAATTTCAAATCAAAAGTTGAAGGCTAAAGTGATACACGCTATTTGATAAAAAGACAAAATTATGTAGTCTCTCTTGACCTCTGTCAGCTATGTATATGTTTAAGATTCTGGTACACTAGCACATTCCCTCCAAAATTATCGAGTTTCATTAAAATAATATTAAGCTAAAATTGCTGCAAGCTGCTTTGAAACTTATGGTTGTGGATTCGAATCCTATTAGGGTCAAGTTTTTTCTTTCTATTTTTCTCTTCCAACATGACTTCTGTATCTCTCATATCATATTAAGAAAGGAAAACATGTTTAATTTTATTTTGGTATTTTGTAGCTTCATGTACCAAAGCAAAACTTTTGGCACTTGTTTCATTATTGATTATCAAATTCTAAACGCTGTGAAAAAGTAATATTTTTTACCTATTCATTCAACAGTAACATGTTGCAATTTTGAAGCATGTCCCATGTATAAAAAAGACAGTATGCGTTAAAACAGAACACTAATAGTAATTTAAAAAAAAGGATGCAACAAATGTGTTTCTTCCTCTCAGTCCTGTTTCTTTATTATACATTTGTAAATAGAATTGTTTAGTCAAGTTTTGGTAAATAATATATACATTAATTTTTATAATAGTATGTATTTTGTACTTTTATTTTATGTTTTTTGGCAACAAGTTGGACATAGTGGTTCAAAATAAATGATATCATTACTAAAGTTACAGTTGGTAAAACTCATTAAAACAGACCACTGATTATAACACGATAAGCTACTTATTGTGTTATCTATATATATCTATAACATGAGCAAAGTTAACATTAGTGGAAACGAAGAAATCAAATTTTATGTTGTAAGCATGTATCTCGATATTAAGACCTCACGGTTCAAATTTAACCAATTTTGAACGGAATACGTGCATTTCATTGGACGATTGAGTAGGACGAAATGTAATAAATGTTGTGCGTGATTTTCTTCTTTTATTGTTATTATGTATTCTTTAACTTAAGATGAATGGCATTTTTACTAAAATCTAAAAATTGTTTCAGAAAGGGGTTTCAAGTGAAAATCTGTAATATAAAGGTATTTTAAGTAAAAGCTTATTTGTGATATCAAAAAAAGATTTAACATTAAGTGTCAATTACAAAAGGATCTAAAGTGGGTGCATTCTTTTTTTCAGAAAGGATTTTGGCATGTTTTGACAATATTTTATTTGTGTTTTACACATTTTTGTTGATGGTATAAAATGTTATTTGAAGACTTGTGTTTATGACATTAAAGTTTGAAATAACTTTATTCAAAGGTGTTTGTTTTCTTTGAAGCCATTAATGTGACAAATAAATTACACGGTCCAACATAAAAATATGGTTTAAAAAAATGAAACTTGGCCTCAAATGTTTCTCGGAAACTGTGTTATTTGTATAAAACGTTATTTAGATAAAGTGTAATTAATTCTGAACTGATTTCAATGCAGAAGTAAAAATACATAGATATAGGACCTTCCAAAATGTTTATATTAAGTGGGATTCCATACATGAATATTGGTTAAAAAATTCACAGAAATAAAGAAAGTATTCACTTTTGAAATAACATAAATAATATATACTGGCTTTTTCCGTTAACCAAGATGCGGAAAGAGATAAAAATTGAAATACGTATCAAGATTTAAAAGCATGCAATATCAATTAGGCAAAAGTCGAATGAATTGATAAATTTACATAGTGAGGAATTTAAGTAAGCCATCTATCATTTATCTATCAAATGTTCTCTGATAATATAAACACTGATATGATAAATGATATACTCGAAGATCTGAATAATAATCCTAATCCAGACACAATTGAACAACTGAAAGAGTAACAAATGCAATTTCCACACTTTTCAAAGATGCCTCAAATAAAACATTCCCTAATACTAAAAACAACACTAACTTCAAACAAAGTAAACACGATAAATCCTGGTTTGGTCCAAAGTGTAAAAAGGCAAAGAAGGTCTATAATAAAGCTAAAACAAGTTACAAAATTTACAAAAAAAAGAAAAAAACAAAAGAAAATTGGCAATTCATCAAAAATATTAAACAAATCACCAATTCTAAAACTCAACCAAATATTGAAGACTTTTACAAACATTTCAAAAAAATTAACACAGATACCATTGACGACGATAGATTTGATAACCTGATAAATATCCATAACCACACACATCTTAATACTCAAATAACTGAAGAAGAAATAACAAAATGTATTAAAAACCTTAAAAATGGAAACGCGTCATGCCCATTTGATGATATTTTAAATGAATATATTAAAACGACGCAAGATCAGTTCTTAAAATTGTATTGTACGCTTTTTAACTCAGTCTTAAACACGGGATATGTTCCACAGACCTGGCTAGAAGGGATCATTTTTCCCATTTACAAAAATAAGGGATGTAGTAATGATGCTGGAAAATATCGTCCTATTACAATATTAAGCTGCTTAGGTAAACTTTTCACATCCGTTATTAATAACAGATTAAATGTCTTTCTGGAAGAAAATTTTATTCTTGAAGAAAATCAAGCAGGTTTTAGACAATCGTATTCTTGCTCGAACCATATATTTACTTTACACGCTCTTATCGAACTTATGAAAAAGAAATTATTTTGTGCATTTATTGACTTTTCCCAAGCATTCGAAACTGTCTGGCGTGCAGGTCTGTGGTCCAAGCTACTTAACTATAATATTAATGGTAAAATTTTTAATGTCATAAATAATATGTATAAAAACATTAAATCTGGTGTTTCATCGGTATCCAGTCAAAACGGACCCAAGTAATAACGGACCCAAGTTAAAACGGTGCCAAATTGGTCAAAACGGGGTGAGAAGATCGGTCAAAACGGCCCCATATAAACGGCCCCATTATATATGAATGGTTACGAACGTGTGAACAATCAGATACATTGATTAAAGGAACGTGTTTAATGCAACGTGACATTAAGTACGTGTGAATAATCAAGTAATTTGATAAAAGAACATGTTTAAGGTAATTCGATTTTTATTTGAAGTGTGAAAAATCAAATGTGTGAGTTTGTATTTGTATCTGTACGATTTTATTTTAAGAATTTTTCATTTATTTTGGTAAATGTTTAAAGATTTACTGACATCATGAGTGATATTTTTTATAATTTAAATTGGCCAGTTAACCCTTCATATCTCTCATTCATAAGATGAATTTAAATGAAGGTGTGTGTGTGTGTGTGTGTGGGTGTGTTCTAAGTTATACCATCATAATCTTTATCTCTTTCTCGCTTTCTTTTCTATTCTCTCATTTAAATGGGAATTTATACTGCACGATATATCAGGGATGGGGAATAGAATCACAAGAAAAAAATATATTTTCTGTATTTCTTTTATTCACTTTATTATTTTCTTTTTTTCATTTTTATTTTTATTTCTTTTCTCCATTTCTACAATATAGATCACAGGTAAAATACAAGAAAAAGATCTTTGTGTATTCATTTTTTTTCACTTGTTAATTTAATTCAGTCAGCTCATGCTTTAATTGTCCTCTGTCGTCCTGAGAATACGCGGCTTGTAGATTGTTGACACCTCCTTCAAGAGCCCGGTCGCCGAAAGGCTGCCTTCCTTGTACCTATAAAGTAAAGATAACAGATGATTAGGAAACGTGAGGTAAATGTATATATATTATTTCTTTATTTGAGTCTCACTTTGCATGGTTAACAACATCATACAACGAATAAAACATCTATATACAAATCATGCAAACCTTTCTGTTATAGAAATACGAGAGACTATAAACATTTAAGAATTATAGTTCTTAAAACTATAAAACACCGTTTAAACAAGCTAATGGTTGGTTGTTTCAACTGCTGATATATAAACTTTTGACTGAAAGCACTTATTTAATAAGAGTGTAAAACTTTTTACTTATTAAAATCTATAAAATTAGGAGGATCATATACCAGCAGCAGTCACTTTTTTTAAAAATTCCTTTTTGGGAATTTTTAAAAGTATTAAGATTTATTGAGTATGCGAAGTTAAATTTTAAGAATTTCAATTAATTCCAGATTGATTTTTTTAATCAAATATAGTTAATTTCATATAATTTATTAAACACTTTCCATTTCAAAACTCATTACATTAGTGGATACGTGTTTATGTGTATTGCGTGTAATATAATGTGACGGGTCTGTCATCAATCACTTCCTCGACGGGTGATGGGTCTTGGAGAGATCTGTTACATACATACATACATACGGCAGACAGACAGACATACATACATACATACATACATACAGATAGATAGATAGATAGATAGATTTCTAGAGTTACTTCTGGTTCAATGAAGGACCGGCTCTCCGACTCCTCGTCTGATTCCACCTGGCCGTCAGTCCTGGTAGTGCATGACACACACAAGAAGTGCAGCTCACTCTCTTCAGCTACGGCCTTTCGGTACTGTTTCGCTGTTATTCCTATAGGGTATGTTAATAAAATAGCATTGTCTTCAATACGTAAGGAGAAATCATATATTTCAAACGGAGTGATAATGAAATGATAATATATAGTTAAATATTTATTTTAAATAATTACAGAACTAAGAATCTTTTAATGAACTATCATTAATTTGGTAAATAATCAAGGAAATATGAATCTTTTAAAAACATGAATTACCAATATATAAAAAAATGTAAACATTTGTATTTCTAAATAATAAAAAAAATACTTACCTGTGTTTCCGCAGCCGCGGTGCTGCCATCCGCTGCAACCGTCGCAGCTGATGGCATGATGGTGACGATACACAGGCCTGCTACAGAACAAACACGGAGGGTTAGACATACTAACCACACTATGCCTAGTTCAGTTTTCCTATATAAAGTACGACTAAACCACAAACTTAATATGTCCACACAGAATATAACCGAACAACATGCATTATGACGAATTTAACTCTGAGAAATATATATATATGTTGCAGCGAGATTAAACCGTGAAAACAGCGGCTTCTATTGATCTCTCCTAATTAATTACATCATAACGATAGAATTAGCACATTTCCTTTATTTATTCACACTTTTATATCTTCACGTACCTTTAATTAACTCAACACAAACGCCGACAATTAAACTTTATTCCGTTTTTGTTGACTTCGAAGTTCTTAACAAACCATCCTTATATTTATACAATAATTTACAATAAATTTTACATGGGGTCCGTTTTAACCAAAGTGGCACCGTTTTGACTATAAATGGCACCGTTTTGACTATTATCAAGTCCGGCAAGTCCGTTTTGACTTTTTTATGGGTCCGTTTTGACCAATTTGGCACCGTTTCAACTTGGGTCCGTTTTTACTTGGGTCCGTTTTGACTGGTAACCGTTTCATCTAACGGACAGTCATCAAATTTCTTTATAAGTAATATCGGAGTAAGGCAGGGTGAAAACTTATCCCCAGTCCTCTTCTCGCTATACCTAAATGATGTACAAAATTTTTTACTACAAAATAATTCAGTCGGTATAGAGCTTGAACAAAGAAACCAAACTATTAATACATGGCTTAAACTTCTAGTCCTGCTTTATGCTGACGACACTGTTATTTTAGCTAATTCACCTGAGGATCTCCAGAAAAGTCTAAATTCTTTTCATGAATATTGTCTTAATTGGCATCTTAAGATTAACACAAATAAAACAAAAATTGTAGTATTTGGAGCACGAAGAACCAGTAACTTTTCTTTTACCTTGGGTCAAGTAATATTGGAAATTGTAAGCGAATACCACTATCTAGGTGTAAGATTTTCTAGTAATGGTTCTTTCAGTAAAGCCAGGAAACCCGTATCAGAGCAGGCAAACAAAGCCCTTTATCTTCTTTATTCTCGAATATTCAACGCTGATTTACCCACTGACCTCATACTGAAACTATTCGACCATACAGTCGCGCCAATTCTATTATACGGATCTGAGGTTTTTGGCTATGAAAACACTTCTATTCTTGAAAACATACACTGTCGTTTCCTGTGTCGAATAACTAGAGCAAAACAGTCTACTCCTTTAAATTTTCTGTATGGCGAACTGGGGAGATTCCCTTTGTCTATTCTAATCGATACCCGCATGGTAAAATTTTGGGCAAGTCTCCTTATGGGCAAACATAACAAAATATCTTATAAAGTTTACTCATTTATATTAAACGAACATCATAGCTACAATTTTAAATGGATATATAAGATTAAATCAATTTTTCAAAAAATTGGGCGGCCTGACATTTGGTTAAACCAAAACATAATAGATCTTAAAAATGTCCATAAGATTGTCAAACGTACGCTAATAGACCAATTTAAGCAAAATTGGCATTCCGAATTATCATTGTCAAATAAAGGAAACACATACTTTAATATTAAAGAAACACACACTCATAACATAGAACCATATTTCAAACATCTAACTAGGAAAGAAATATTCAATATATTTAGATACCGTACAGCAAACCATTCACTTCCAATAGAAACCGACCGTTATACTATCCCTTTTCAAGAAAGAACCTGTCCTATGTGTCAAACTGGAGCAGTAGGAACAGAGGAACACTATCTGCTTCATTGTCCCTTCTTTAATGCAGAGCGTGACCGTTATCTGTGGTTGAAATTTGACGCAATTTCTAATAATACACATATCAAATACTTTCTGTCTGGCGAAAACTTTACATTATTAAAAGCCGTTAGTAAGTTCGCAGGTATAATTATGTCAAAATTTAAATAATTACCGATACCTCATAGACTCTCCTGGAAAATATGTTACTTGTTTATACTTCCTAGTAAATATATATATAAAAATATATTGTGTGTGTTTATGTGTGTGTATTGCTGTATGTAATAATCAAGTCAAATCAATTGTAACTTGATGCCATAGACTTATAAACATGTTTTCTTCATTATATAAACAGTATATTAGATAAGGCTATCTAAATACATAAATTATAAATGGTTTCTGATATATTACATAATAATTTAACGAGAGAGAGAGATAGAGAGAAGAAAAAATGTACTTACCTCCATATTTCACTTTGTGCTATTCTTTTCATTCCCCCAGCTCGGATTGCATTTCATTTCGGTAAGACTTGCTGGAGGGTACTTGGTATTTGTTTACATAGGCGTGGCTGTGGGAGAAACTGCCAGCGTGATGTGCGGGAATCTTGTGAAAAGCGTGTGCTCATTTCATTGTGTCATTGTCTTGTGACAAGGCCTTTATCTACCACGGCCTCGCCTATTAATTAATGAACCATCATGAAAATATTGTTATTATTTATTTTTTTTTAATTCCTTTTTAATAATATATTTTTCTTCTTCTCTTTGCTTTCATATTACTGAAAAGAAAAGAAAAGAAAAAAAAACAAAAAACAAAAAAAACACTCCCTCGTCCTAATACTAGTTGAATATCTCTTACTATCTCTACATTCTCATTTATATGTACATGTAATTGTTTATCCTCCGTCTTACTATCCCTATACCCTCACATTGCATATATATAATATCTGATTTGTCTTTGTTGTTTAAATCTGTGTTCCCCCACCTCTTAAATTTTCACCACGACTGTTAACAAAAATCATCATTGTTATAATCATTGTATGCTGACCGGAACTCTCAATATATGTATAATTATATATATTTTTGTACATAACCCCATGTTGCATTTTGTATGCCTGGGTGAAATAAAAGATTTGTTCTGTTCTGTTCTATTTAAATGTGACCATGATCAATCAAGTGATTGTCTGAATTTCATTTTAAATACAAGCCTTTAAAAACTTAGAGCAAAGTAGCCCATAATAAAAGCCAATTGATGCTTGCATCTGTACTGAAGTCATTTTAGGCATTTGACCATGATTATAATTTGATGATGGATGGATTACCTTAAGTTTGGGTAAACAAATTATCTGTCTTAAGGTGTAAAATTCAGATAATAAGTATAGCATGACAAATGTTGCAATATTCTATGTCAAATATATATTTAAACAAACAAGAGGGCCAAGATGGCCCTGAAGTCGCTCACCTGAGAAAAACTGCATTCATTGCCTGTACAAGTTACTAAATTATAGCATAGTTGTACTGAATACATAACCATGAGATCATTTCATTTGCACAAACCAAACAGTACCTGTGGTCAAAATTTGAAGTCAAACTTGACCGAGAGATTATGGCTTTAAACATTGTCGATGAAAAGATTCTAGGTTAAAACGTGAAATTGGCATTTTTATTAATTAAAGGGCCAGAACTCCTGACCTAATTATCCGATATCAGCCATAGTCAAACTTGGCCTAGAGAGTATGCCCATGAACAATATTATATAGTTTGATAATGATTGCTTCAGAAATCAAGATGCTAGAGTGCAAACAAAGTGAAATCTGCCTTTTTTCTGGACGGTATTCAGTACTGTATATACATTACTGTTTTTAAGTACTGTATATATGTAATAGTATGTCCAATTAAAATGGGTTTTCACTCCTGTTAGGGCCTGTGCAAATTGGTATTGCAGTTGAACATAAAGCTGTAAATGTAATAATTTTAAGTGACTGATATTTTTCTATGTGATTGTTTGAGGGTATCAAATATGTGATTTATGTTTGTTTTAAATAGTTTCCAGTGTAATTGATCATATTTAATAAGTTATTAGTCAGTATATGTTTGTATTTTAATGATTTTTTATATATATAGGCCATGAGCTACTTACTGCTTCACTTGTCGGTCTGGACATTGCACATTTCATTTCTTCTGTATTGAGCTAGTAATTATACATAGTAGTTTGTTTATTACATGATGGGTGGGATAAGTAATGCGTAATGTTTATCTTTTTAATATGTAACTGTAATATAAAGAACGCTTGGTGTAGTTAATACAGTAAAATTGTCTGTGTAGTGCTGCTGTTTTGACACAGTAATTACCTATAAATAGCCTTATTTGCACCTTTGTTACATGCTTGTGGAATTAGCTAAATCGGTAAGAGTACTTTTCAGAAGTTCTATACCAGCTGGGGCCTTTTTTTCAAATTCTTATTGTGAAATGTTTATAGGTTGTTTTAAGCACTAGTTTTATACATCCAATACATATTTTGTTTTTGGTAATTTGTATTTACTTCCTTTGATTTAAACATAAACATACCCCCTCCCCCCCCCCCAAAAAAAAATAAAATAAATAAAAACTTAAAAAATCGACCTCTTCAAGTATAAATAATATATGGAGAAGTCAATTCTTTTAAATTTAGTTAATTTTTAAAAAAATCGACCACTCTAGTGATTTTTTTACCATGCATTGTTCATTTTAGATATAATGTTTTCACTGTCAGGATTCTAAAATTAAATTTCAATGCATCCACAAGATGCATAAAATATATGGAAAATGCTACTAAATTTGGAGTCATATTTTTTAAGCATAGTGAGACCAGGGACTCGTGCTGAGAAATTTATAAAATAATAACTGCCTCTCTTTATATAAATAGTCATAATATAAAGAGAAGTCATTTTTTTCCTTTTAATATGAAGGTCCTGTGCATAGACAGGTAAGATTATAAGGCCAAAACAGTAGAAAAGAAAAAGAGAGGGGACAGTATGCTTAAAACATTTTGTTTTAATCTTTTCTTGTTAATATAAAAAGGGGCATAACTCCTGACCTAATTGGCCAAGATAAGCCATAATTGAACTTGGAAAAGAGATAATGTAATTAAACATTGTCATAAGTTTGAAGATGATTGCTTCAGAAATGAATATGCTAGAGTGCAAAAAATGTGAAATATGGTGTTTTTTTATATTAAAAGTGGCAAAACTCCTGACCTAATCAGCCAATATCAGCCATAATCAAACTTGGCCATACGAATATGGCTATAAACATTGTCATAGAGTTTGAAGATAATTGATAAAAAAATGAAGATGCTAGAGTGCAAACAAAGTGAAATCTGGCATTTTTAATACCTAAAAGGGGAAAAAGGGGCATAATTCCTGATATATTTGGCCGATAACGTATTAATGGAAGGAGAAGAAACAGCAAATATTGTAAGATATGGAAAATAAGCTTTGCCCCCTGCCAGCTATAAATCCAGTGCAAACTTTTGGACAAGAAGAATTTTCAGATTTGTACTATATACATACAAGAGGGCCATAATGGCACTGGATCACTCACTGGTATCGTTAGGCTATGAAAAATCAAGCAATCCCTGAGGCAGGGGCCAATTTTGACCCCAGGGCCATGATTTGAACAACCTAGTGGTACTGTAGAGGTGCACTTGGCCATGTTACACACCATGTACCTAAACTCCAGGCCTTGTGGTTTCTGACAAAAGATTTTCCTATTTAATCTATGTAAAATTAAGTGATCCCTGGGGTGGGGCCAATTTTGACCCCAACATCATAATTTGAACAACCTTGGTAGAGGTCCATAAGATAATGCCACACACCAAATATCTATGTCTAGGCCTTGCAGTTTTGGAGAAGATTTTTAAAGACTTCATTTTATATATCTATATTTTGCTCCTGTGACCCAGATATGAAATGGACCAGAACCATTTGCACAATTTGGCCAAGTGGTTTCAGAGGAGATGTTGTTTAAAGAAAATTGTTGATGCAGGAAGCAGGCACGGACGACGGACAAAAGCATACATGCCATATCTCCCGGCGGGAGATTAAATCTCCCGGGATTTTGACTTGTCTCCCGATCTCCCGCCGGGAGGTGAAAATCTCCCGGCCTGACTTAAATCAAACTGGTTTCCCTTTGAACTCAGTATAATCCATTTTATTACCGACCTATGATACAGCATTAGGAAGATTACGTAAGAACATGTGTTAGTATCAATCCTGACCAGTGTGCTGTACAGCCACAAGCAATGTGTGATCGTCCTTATCCAATCAAATTGCATAACTCAGACAGGTAGCAGACTGGACACTCTATCAGTTGAACTAATTATCGTCGGGTAATTAGCAGCTATCAAGGCAATACTAAAGCTAGAATGAGTAAGGTTAGGACGGTACACTGTAATAAAGACGTAAATCTTATCATGGATAAAAAAAGGTCCCGGAGAATAGCTAATCCTTACTTACCGGAAGTGTAAACAATAAATGATAATTAGATCAACTGTTTACCAATCATTTAAATCTTAACAAAACTCATCATATTGACACATCATAGAAAGTACACCTCAGCTAGCGATAAATTGCAAATGAATTGCAATTTTCACACCGAAAATGACTTGATAAACAAGGGATATCGTCTGCTGAGTAATTTACTATAATGAGATGTCATGATCGGAAGAGTTGGGTAACCACTTCATACCACCATACCGTACACGAAAAATATTTTAAGCTAAATAATATTTTAGCTAAAAGCAATTTAATTCAGAAAAAAAGAATACACAGAAGGAAGGTGAAAGTATTATTAAATAAGATCTAACTTTTTATCTTTATTCATACCCATTAATTAAAACCTTATGATCAGAAATCATTCAATAAATCAAAGATACTGTATCAATTTAAATGTGTTTGATGCAAATGGCATGTTCTCCAATTTGTTATAAGTTAGTGTTGCATTTAATGTAAAACAGTGCTTGTGGAAAGTTAAGTTTGTATTTGAATTAGATTTATTAATAAATTTCATATTTTTTTACATATAAATTTCATATGGTATTTTAAATTAATGAATTTAATGAAAGGGTAATCAAATGTGTATTTTTTTTTATATTTTTTTATTAAGAACGTCTCTTCCGATATATGTCGTAAAATCTCCCTGGCTGGACCCCAAATCTCCCTGTGAAAATTTCAAAATCTCCCTGGGAGACATACTGAAAATATGGCATATATGCAAAAGGCAATCACAATAGCTCACCATGAACATGTTGTGTTCAGGTGAGCTAATAAGGAAAATGGGCTTTGCCCCCTGGCCGCCATGTTTCTTGACCAATCCAAGCAATTTAAACAATCTTGGTAGAGAGTGACCAATGAAACATCTGTGTCAAAAAATTTGAAATTCAGCCAGTACTTAGACAAGAAGCATTTTCAAATTTGAACTATATGCATATAAAGAAAAGGCAACAACCCTGGTGGCCATGTTTTTTTACCAATCCAAATAATTTGAACAATCTTGGTAAAGAGTGACCCATTGAACATCTGTGCCAAAAAACTTTGAAATCCAGCCAGTTCTTTTAGACAAGAAGAATTTTCAAATTTATACTACATGTATATACATATAAGGAAAAAGGCTCCGCAGCCTGGCAGCCATGTTTTGTAATGCACCAAAATAATTTGAACAACCTTGGTAGAGAATGCCCTAGGAACATCTGTGCTAAATAATTTTGAAATCCAGCCAGTACATTTGGAGGGGAAGATTTTTGAAGTTTTTTATATTTTTTCCCCTTTTAGTTGCCATGGCAACCAGATTTTGGCATGGAATTTAATTCTTTGAACAACTTTGGAAGAGGACCACCCAAGGAACATTCCTGTAAAGTTTTATAAAAATAGTATAGGAGGAGATGTTGTTTAAGTTAAATGCCAACGATGAATGACGGATGCTAGACAACTGACATTCATCAATCACAATAGCTCACCTTGAGCACATTGTGCTCAGGTGAGCAAATAAAACAAAGAATAAATATATCAAAGAATAAATAAAAATGTTCTTTGGAACACGTGTCACCTGCTGAAGCATAACAAAAAAGTATGACGAACAAGCACGATGGATAAATGGAAAGACAGACAACAGAAAAGTGATCCCTATGTGTCATATTGCTTACAGCAGGTGACACAATTAAAAAAAAGATGAAAAAATGTAGAAGATGCTGATTGGATAAGTTGGTCATAGGCAATATACAACATGATATACATGACTTGCTTGGATTTTATTAAAGGTAAAACTGATAACAATACAATTAACAGGTACACCACAATAAAGTTGTGTTTTCATTCCTGGAATTCTGAACATTTTAGCCTTTACCCCCCACCCCACAACAAGTATGCATTCTGAATTAACCCAGATCAGCCTGTAAATGACTAAATGGCTGATCAGGTTTTACATGGTTCTCTAATAATAAAACAGTAAAATATGGCTATATTGTGGTACTTTGTCTTGTGAGAGAGAATAAATTAATTCATAGTTTTGGTATGTACCAAACACAAAGGAACTGAAGGAGATGCAAATTTTGAAATAACGTATCTAATTGGTCTAACGGCTGCTGCATCGTTAATGAAGTCAGGTCTCTCTTGACTTTCCTTGTTCCTAGCTATAAACAAAAGCTTCTATCTAGGTGGAGTTAAAATTATTAAAATTCACCCATTCTATAGGTAAAAGGTTTGGTCGATGCAGAAAGAAATAAGCCATGTACCCCCAAAATTGTAGGGATTTTCTATATGAAGGTGTGCAAAGTTAAGGAAAAACAACATGGTGCACTTGAACCCCCAGTTACAAAACTGCAAAATGCAGGGTTATCATAACAGTGATTTTGTTGAAGCAGTGATGATATGTTGACTCATGTCTAACAGCTAAACACACAGCTAGAACACACACAAAATCAACACTAAAACCAGGATGGGTTTAGCTTAGTGTATTCACTCATTGATACAGAAGATGTGTATAGCTAAGTTAGTGTATTCTCATTAGCACACATGATGTATATAGCCAAGTTTATGAATTCCCTCATTAGCACACATAATGTGTAAAGCTAAGTAAGTGTATTCCCTCATAAGCACACATGATGTATAAAGCAGAGTTTGTGAATTCCCTCATTAGCACACATAATGTATAAAGCTGAGTTTGAGAATTCCCTCATTAGCACACATAATGTATAAAGCTGAGCTTGTGAATTCCCTCATTAGCACACATTATGTATAAAGCTGAGTTTGTGAATTCCCTCATTATTAGCACACATGATGTATAAAGCTGAGTTTGTGAATCCCTCAATGGAACAGTTTGATCAACTTGTATTTTCCCTCACTTGTACACATGATTTATGCATGCTTTCAAGGTGGAAATTGAAGATCCTCTATAACCTCCTCCAAAATGATTCCTGAAAAAAAAAAGACACATACTAACCTTCTTCCTTATATAGACTTTTTTGATGCATTGGCAAACAATGCTGACCTAGATCAGACAGAAAGGTGCTGTCTGATCAGGATCTTCTCTGTTTCTTCATACTATATCTCATTGAGAGACATAAACAATAGACAAATTCACAAACTTCTAGTGTAGGAAGGGGCCATATCTCTTGATAAACTTCAGAAAAAGAGATGTGCCTTCTGTAAGTAAATTAATATAAAAGTTTCATTTCTGTCTCCAAAAAAAATCTCTAGATATTGAAATTCTTGTAAATGAGATGAGACAGGAAAATGCATATAATTAACTTTGTGAAGCAGGGGTATGACCAAGATTTTTAAGTCATCTGAAATACAACTAGGAGGTCCAAGCACAACTTAATAACCCTGGTCAGTCTTACCAATGATTCAAATAATGAAACAATTTGTAGAGCTCCTTTCTCTTCTCGAAACCAGGCGCTTTGGGAATAACTTTGTGGTATGCGTTGAAAAACTTGGAGCTAAATCCCCCAAATAAATAGCTAATTCCAAGGTCATATTCTGAGTGGCCATAGAAACTGGCTGGGTCAAATATCACTGAAAAAAACAAGAGGGCCATAGAAGCCCTGTATCGCTCACCTGAGTATAGGGTTACCCAAGGAACATCTGTACTAAAACATTTTGAAATCTGGCCAGTATAAATTTTGAAGGAGATGATTTTTAAAGTTTTCAAACTTTTTTTCTTTCCGTTACCATGGCAACCAGAGTTTAACATGGATCAAGTTTATTTTAGCAACATTTGTGAAGGTTCACCCAAGGATCATCCCTGTTAAGTTTAATCAAATTCTGTCCAGAGGTTCCAGAGGAGATGTCTTATAAAGATTTCACTAATACATATAAGGCAAATTAGCCCCACCCAAGGAACATCTGTACTAAAACATTTTGAAATCTGGCCAGAAGTTTTGAAGAAGATGATTTTTTAAAGTTTTCATATTTTTTTTCTTTCCATTGCCATGGCAACCAGAGGTCTACATGGATCAAGCTTATTTTAGCAACTTTTGTGAAAGTTCACCCAAGGATCATCCCTGCTAATCTTAATCAAATTCTGTCAAGTGGTTTCAGAGGAGATGTCATTTAAAGCAAATTGTTGACGACGGACGACACATGACTACACACGCCGGATGCAGGATGATCACAAAAGCTCACCTTGAGCAGATAGTGCTCAGGTGAGCTAAAAAAGCAAAAAAACAAGAACAAAACACATAAACAACAGTAATATTTATAATCTTCCAATGTTTTCTTGTATTGTGATGCTTACTGTGGGACCATGTGAAACACCAAGAGGCATGATCAATATGACTTAATTGAGTTCTTTTTTGTTGCTGCTTGTTTTGACCAAGCAGTCCCAAATATTTCCCACACAGCAGCAAACTGTTCCATCCATTTTGTGTGGTAATACCCCATACATAGCAAGAATTTTTCTGGAAAATACAAATTGCCTTCTTTGCTTGCTTGGGTTAAACAACCCACTGACAGTATTTTAGTCTTTTGAAGATCTTGTTTTATATTAAGACATATACAGTGCTGCCACACTGTGATATCATGTAAAAAGGTGGCATGATACCACACCTGGGCCAACCTGTCCTGGAGCTAACATCATGTGCTGAGTGCAAAGCATCAGAACCACTTTGTTATGTCACAACCAGTAATGGAACACAAAGCCTTTCCACAGTGGATCTACTTGAAATGTTTTGTTAAATGTATTCCCCATCATCTTTACCTCGTTATCAATTTCTTGTTAAAAGCTCCACATTTAAATACAAATTCATACTTATTTTATCTTTTACAATGAGTAATCCATCTTATAAACAGACATAATGCCCTAAAATATAACTCTTTTACTAAACTTCGTATGAAAAAATACATATAAATATAAATATAAATAAATATATAGCATAAATTTTAAGACGTGAAATAATTTTTTTTTCTGTGATTAATTTTTTACAAAAAGTATTGTGTTTGTATAATGCAATGCATGGGTCAGCTCCCTTCAGGTTTTATCGTCAAAATAAGACATTAGTAGACACTATTTTGAACAACAGACTTACGACTAAGGTTGAATTTGATCATACAAAATTTAGTGAAACAAGTCCCTGGCTTCACCACAAGAAATTCTTCTTCAAATGGTCCACATACCCGGTCCCTCCTCAGTCTCACTGGCATTCCCACCCCACAGGTCCCCGTGTACTATGGCTGGTTCTATCTCCACACCTTCAAAGAAAGCTGGGAATCGATCCAGCACCTTGTTCCACAGCTGTCTGGCCTCTCGATCACCTGACTAAATATAAAATGGCTGCATGTCTGGAAAATTTGTATGTTTGACTAACACACAGGACTCATATGTTGTTAAAATTGTTACTTATCAATACACCAGCATCCTCTCCTGTCTTTGTGTATTGTGAGTCTGGGATGAAACAGGACAGGACCAGATATAACATAATGGGACGTGACAGCACCTGACAGGACAAAATGGGATGTGACAGGACTGGACAGGACTAATGGGATGTGACAGGACTGGACAGGACAAAATGGGATGTGACAGGACTGGACATGACTAAGGGGACATAACAGGACTGGACATGACTAATGGGACGTGACATGACTGGACATGACTAATGGGACGTGACAGCACTGGACATGACTAATGGGACGTGACAGCACTGGACATGACTAATGGGACGTGACAATATTGGACATGACTAATGGGACGTGACAGGACTGGACATGACTAATGGGACGTGACAGGACTGGACATGACTAATGGGACGTGACAGGACTAGACAGGACTAATGGGACGTGACAGGACTAGACAGGACAAAATGGGATGTGACAGGACTAGACAGAACTAATGGGATGTGACAATATTGGACAGGACAGGATGGGATGTGACATGACTAATGGGACGTGACAGGACAGGACATGACTAAGGGGACGTGACAGGACTGGACATGACTAATGGGACGTGACAGGACTAGACAGGACTAATGGGACGTGACTGGACAAGATGGAATGTGACAGGACAAGACAGGACTAATGGGATGTGACAGGACTGGACAGGACAATAATGGGACGTGACAGGACTTGACATGACTAATGGGATGTGACAATAGCCCCCACTTCTGAGAAGTGAGATTTATAATAACAGTGAACTTACCGCATATTTTTGAAACTTTGGGATTTTCAAATTTAGGGATTCTTCTGGAAAAGGCTTACTTCATTGTAATAAATATGAATGGTTGATATTTGCTAACATATTAAAACAATAATTTTAAACATGAACATTTTGATTTTTTTGTCAGGTACAGTAAAGTTCGTTTATAACATTATGCAGGGGACCAGGGTGATTTGAATGTTATAACCGATATAATGTTATAAACATTTTCAGTCTCTGAGCAGACCTGTTTTACACTAGGTAATTATCGAGTGCTTCAGTAGGAGGAGTTGCGTTCACAAGGCTGCAATATCAGTCAGCTACAGAGACTAAGTTTCAAGGGATAGAACTCTTGCAAAAATCAATGAACCAGAAAATCACTGCTTCATGCATATCTACCCATTACAGATATAACATTGACAAAGTATTGAAAAGATACAGTCAGAAATATAGGAAGAGTTGTGTTCAAAAGACTGCAATATCAATCAGCTACAGAGACTAAGTTTCAAGGGACATAACCTTGCAAAAATCAATGAACTGGAAAATTGCCGCTTCATGCACATCTACACATCATATTATGACATTGACCAAGTATAGTTATGACAGTGACCAAGTATTGAAAAGATACGGTCAGAAACGTAGGAGGATTTGCGTTCACAAGAAATGTGGACGTATGCACAGACAGACGGATAGATGGAGAAGGTGATGCCAATATACAACCGCCTCCGGCAGCGTATAAATAACTACTCCATTAAAAATCACTAGACAAAGATAACTTTCGATATACTTTGTGACACAAGTTTACCATATTTGTATGGGATGGCATATTGCATTGACGGAGCCCTGAATTTTGTGAGCAGTTGTACTGTCATGAAAAATCAAAAGAAACATGTCAATGACACGTAATCATGTTTTAAAGTGTTGTCCCATGCAAGCAAAACTATTTTTATAGGAACAGTGACCTTGAACTTGACCCTATTGACCTGAAAATCAATCCAAACCTTCCTCTTCCCGTAAGGTATCTGTATATTCAATCTGATCATCATACCTCATTCCTAAAGGAAGTTGATTGACGGAAACAAAAAAAATCGATTTTTCCACTCTGCCACTTAGAGCCTCATTTGAACATCTGGGGCCATATTCATAAAGCTCCTTAGGAACAAATTTCCCTTAGTCTCTAAGATTTTCCTTAAAATCACATAGATTTCCCTTAGGTATTAAGGATTTCCTTTAGTCTTTTATATAAAACACCTTAGGAGATTTATTCCAGTTAAGGAATTTTTTTCCTTAAAAACGAAGGAGCTTTATGAATACGACCTCATACTTCTAACCTAAGTCAGCATTTTGTACATGTAAATGCTCATGAATATTTAGTGAGGAAGCTGTTTGAAATTGACCTTTCATCCGAATTTATCCTTACATAAGTTTATATGAAATACAACCCTTTATTTGTTTGGTCTTTTCAAAAATAACCCTTTATCCAAAGTAAAGTTGGGCCCCCAGTGTACAGTTTAATCACCTGTTCACACCTCTTATCCCAACCTCTCTGCCATGTGCTGATAGGTTATTGTGTTTTCACACCTTACCTGTCAAACTGAGAAGGGGAGATCACTACAATGTCTTCAGCACAGCACACATTAATTTGAATATAATTTTGATTGGTAATCAATTAAAGGTCCCCATAAATTGATTATACGTGATTTACAGTGGAACTAATGGAAGAATGCGCTATTTAAAGAAATTAAAGAGGAGTTGGTATTCACTGTGTTTTACCGATAAAGCAAACTTACATCAGAAGAATGGGTATAAATGTGGACTGATTTTATCAAAGTCATCTCTCTTCGAGAATGGTTTCTATGACTAAAGCAGGCAATATCTAAGCTGAGCAATATAGGGATGGACCCAGCAATGGGTGAATATCCAGATAAGCCTCAATATCATTTTCATTATATATTGTTTCACTTGGAATGAAATAAGAGCTATTGATGTAGAGAAATAGGAAACAAAATGGCCAACATTTAAGATATTTAATATTTATCAAAACACCTATCTTACAACATACTGCTAAATACAAACATAAAAATGAAACATTTGACCATTATGGTTTATTCAAACAGATGCTTTATTCGTAGTGAAATGTTGGGATGGATGACTTCGATAACCGAGATCCGACTGTAACTAAAATTACGCAACAGAGAGTTATGGTTTTTGGTCACTGCACTTCCACTCGCTGAGATGTATCCACAATTGAAGTTTCATTTTGATACCTTTTATACTTTTTGAGTTACTGCTCGGGCAAAAATTAAGTATGAAAATTTACAAAGGGCACTAACTCCAAAGTTTCATGACAGAGACTTATGGTTCTTGGTCACTTCACTCCCCCTCAATGAGATCTATTTACATATGAGTTTCATCTTGATACCTTTTATACATTTTGAGTTAAAAATAAATATGAAAATTTACAAAAAAACCAAAAAACAGGGAGTTATGGTTCATGGTCACTGCACTCCCCCTCAATGAGATTTAGCAAAATATTAAATTTCATATTGAAATTTTTATACTGTTTGAGTTATGGTCTAAAACTCACAGACCAGGATTTTTGTTGAAAACCTGGTTAAAAACAATCCGATAAATGGGGTATTGGTTGATTTAAGTTTAGAAGTTCCAAAGACAAACCCTGTCAACTGGTTTAATAAAAAATTAT
Organism: Solen grandis; assembly: GCA_021229015.1. NCBI lineage: Eukaryota > Metazoa > Mollusca > Bivalvia > Adapedonta > Solenidae > Solen > Solen grandis. The sequence continues at coordinate 13,113,719 of CM037795.1, forward strand.
TAGTTCATTTCTCAAAATACTTTACCTCCTCCTCAGTCATTTTGATCTGTTTTTCAATCTTATTTGCGTAGAAAGTCTGAAATAAACATTGGAAACATTCATTAGAAAATCCTGAAAGAAATAAAATCAGCCCTATAGCAACAAAGTGATTTTTAAATAGCTTCCTCACTAAATCTTCATAAGCATTTTTATGTATAAAATGCTGACTTAGGTTAGAAGTCAGATGTTCAAATGCGGCTCAAAGTGGCAGAGTGGAAAAAGCATTGGCCCCCATATTTCAGAGTTGGTGGGTTTGATATCCAACTGCAATATGCCAAAGCTGGTTTTGGTGTCTGTATGGTTAGAGTACCTACCACATAACCAGGTTCTGATTCCCAACCACAACATACAAAAGTATTTAAAATGGTAGAGGTATATTTCTCTTGTACTTGCTCAGCACTTCAAGGCAGTTTCAGGACTGGTTGGCTCAGTGTTACAATAATGTGTCTGGGTGTGGTATCATGCCACTTGTCTATGGTGTGATACTCCAGTGAGGCTGCACTATATTTCTCTCAAGTAGACAAAAGCTCCCTGTTTACACACTGTCAGAGGGACATAAAAACCAAACATATCAGAAGCATAAACAGATTAGAGAAATGTGCATCCAGACTGAGGCCCCTTGATTACAACAGACTACTGCCTAGTAGTAGTGGTAACATGCTTCACTTCTCATCATTGTGTTCCTGGTTTGATTCCTGGTCACGTACATGAGAGGGTACAGTTGTCTCCTGTCCATACATGTGGGTTTTCTCCAGATCCTATTACATCTGTCAGCGTGGGATACTGAGCTAGCACTTTATTATTATGATGATATTCATAAGAGGTACATCAACCAATAAAAATGCTGCTTTAACACAAATGAGTACTCTTCAGTTGGAAATCTGTAAGTCAATGAAGGTTTGTCTAAGAGTGGTAAGTCAAGAGTTTCTGTTGGTAAAAAAATCCTCGCTACCTAGTGGGGCTATGAATCATGGCGCAGCTTTTCAAATTATTGACAACAAGAAAATGCTAATAAACTAATAATCCCACGGGCGATGTATGGAGTAACAGACTGAGTGCTTGTGGGTTTCCGACGCTGACCGTACTTCTGCATCCCACCTTGTCTTCATGAAATATGAGTGCAGGACAGGATGTGAAATGACATGACCAGACATGATGACAAGATGTGATGACCGGACATGATGACTAGACATGATGACAGGACATGATGACTGGACATGGTGACCAGACATGATGACTGGATGTAATGACCGGACATGATGACCAGACATGATGACCAGACATGATGACCGGACGTGATGACTGGAGATGATGACCAGACATGATGACCGGACATGATGACCAGACATGATGATCAGACATGATGACCAGACATGATGACCAGACATGATGACCAGACATGATGACCAGATGTGATGACCGGACGTGATGACTAGACATGATGACAGGACGTGATGACTGGACATGATGACCGGACATGATGACCAGACATGATGACCAGACATGATGATTGGACATGATGACCAGACATGATGACTGGATGTGATGACCAGACATGATGACTGGATGTGATGACCGGACATGATGACCAGACATGATGACCGGATGTGATGACCGGATGTGATGACCAGACATGATGACTGGATGTGATGACCAGACATGATGACTGGATGTGATGACCAGACATGATGACTGGATGTGATGACCAGACATGATGACCAGACATGATGACTGGATGTGATGACCAGACATGATGACTGGATGTGATGACCAGAAATGATGACCAGACATGATGACTGGATGTGATGACCGGACATGATGACCAGACATGATGACCAGACATGATGATTGGACATGATGACCAGACATGATGACTGGATGTGATGACCAGACATGATGACTGGATGTGATGACCAGACATGATGACTGGATGTGATGACCAGACATGATGACTGGATGTGATGACCAGACATGATGACTGGATGTGATGACCAGACATGATGACTGGATGTGATGACCGGACATGATGACCAGACATGATGACCAGACATGATGATTGGACATGATGACCAGACATGATGACTGGATGTGATGACCAGACATGATGACTGGATGTGATGACCAGACATGATGACTGGATGTGATGACCAGACATGATGAATGGATGTGATGACCAGACGTGATGACTGGATGTGATGACCAGACATGATGACTGGACATGATGACCAGACATGATGACTGGATGTGATGACCAGACATGATGACCAGACATGATGATGGACTTGATGACCAGATATGATGACCAGACATGATGACCGGACATGATGAGCATGATTCCTATACAGCCCTATCTTCTTGAGAACAAGGAGTATCACTACCAGTAGCACATAAACAGCATATATTCAAATAAGAAAAAGTTATTGACTAAAGACGGAGCCCAGGTACCAGTACCTGCCAATCCTGACACCAAGTGTTGTCCATCTCCAAGTAACCACAGCACGTGTTGACATGGAAACCAAATTGACTGACATACCCGCCTTTCCTTCCTCCTTGTGTACTGTCCCCTTGGCCTTCTCTGACTGTTTCTTCAGATTTGCATTATCAAGTGCAGTCTGGAAAATTTGTCACATCTCTGAGGACACTTTCACAAGTGAATTTAAAAAACATACATCTTATTTATTTTGTGGAGAACTAATTTCACTGATTTCAACCCTTTACTTCATATAGACACACTTAAACACACTGGCAAACAGAGCAGACCTAGATCAGACACTCCTATAGGAGCTGTCTTATCATGATCTCCTCTGTTTGCTCATACAATATTGTAGCTCAATTTTCACATAGTCTGTTTTGCAAAAATCTGTTATTTCATATATCATTTTCAGTTCAATACATTGATATTCATCAGGAAGAGGTATAGGGTTAATCGCCAAGAAATATTCATATAAAAGACCTCATATTTCCAGAGCATGATGACACTGGTATCACTCACCTTGGGAGGAAAAGAAACAGCAAATATCTTATGGTATTATGAACAAGTGGGCCATGATTGCCCTGGGTTGCTCACCTGAGAACCAGGTATTAGTGGGAGTAAAAGAAACAGCAAATATCTTATGATATTGTGGAAAATGGGCTCTGCCAGCAATAAATCGAGTGAGTACTTTAGGACAAGAAGAATTTTCAAATTTGTACTATACATACATGTGTATAAGGTAAACGGGCTCCACCCCATGGCGGCCATGTTTTTCAATGGATCAACATAATTTGAACAATCTTAGTAGAGAATGACTTAAGGAACATCTGTGCCAAATAACTTTTTTAATTTTTCTAATATAATATAGGAAAGGGCTCCCCATGGCGGCCATTTTTCAAGATCATAATTTGAAAATCTTTAGATGACCTAGGAACATCTGTGCCAAATAACTTTGAAATCCAGCAAGTACTTTTGGCCAAGAAGATTTTTCAAATTTGTACTATATACATATAAGGAAAATGGGCTCCCCCACCCCCCTGGCGGCCATGTTTTTCAAAGGATCAAAATAATTTGAACAATCTTGGTAGAAAGTGACCCAAGGAATGTCTGTGAAAAAAAAACTTTGAAATCCAGCGAGTACTTTTGGCCAAGAAGATTTTTCAATTAAGTACTATATAAATATACGGAAAATGGGCTCCGCTCCCTGGCGGCCATATTTTTGAAAGGATCAAAATAATTTAAACAGTCTTGGTAGAAAGTGACCCAAGGAATGTCTGTGCCAAAATGTTTTAAAGTCTGGCCTGTAGTTTTGGAGGAGATGTTTTTTTTATAGTTTTCACTATATACATATATAGCAAATTAGCCCAGCCCCCTGGCAGCCTTGTTATTTTTACATTTTACAGATCAAAATAGTTTGGACAATCTTTGTAGAGTGTTACCCATGAATCATCTGTGCAAAATTATTTTGAAATACGGCCAGGAGTTTTTGAGGAGGATGATGTCTTCAGAATTTTTCATTATGTACATAAATGGCAAATTAGCGCCGCCTATTGGTGGCAATGTTTTTTTACGGACCAGAATAATTTGAACAATCTTGGTAGGGGGTTACCCAAGGAACATCTTGAAATCTAGCCAGTAGTTTTGGAAGAGAATATTTTCAAAATTTTCCTGTTTTTTCTTTCTGTTGCCATGGCACCCAAAGTTCTGCATGGAATCAAACTTTTTGAACAACTATGAAGGGCATCACCAAAGGAACATTCCTGTGAAGTTTCTTTAAAATTGGCCCTGTGGTTTAGGTAGAGATGTTGTTTAAAGTTAAAAGTTGACGACAGAGGACGGATATTGACCCATCCTAATAGCTCACCTTGAGCACGTTGTGCTCAGGTGAGCTAAAAATATATGTACAAACGAAATTGAATATGTTATAGATTCTACATTTAATGTAATGAAAAAATATTTACCATATGATTTAAAAATAGAAAAAATAAAACTTTCTCTTTCATAGATAAGAAAAAGTATGCAAAATAGAATTACATACTAGTGTCAGAGTCTAGTTTTTCACCGTAGTCAGTTCAGCATCCCAAGACATATATAGACCAAGGTAATGGATCAGTTAAACACAAAATTCTTGGAAAGGAAGAAGAACTGGACAACTGAATATGAGACTAGCCTAGTATACTAGACTAATATTCATCCAAAACTGACTGGGATGGGAAAAACTGGATAAAAAGATCATGCAGTGAATTATTTGGATGTCATGCGTACAAATACATGTCTTAATATAAAAAATAATTTTACATCTACACCTGACAGTGACCACACCCACCTGGCCAGCTGATCCCCCAGGGTGGCTGCGTACTTGGACAATCCCCCGGACATCTCTAGATACTCCATCACCAGTAACGCCCCACCCCCGGGATGATCCAACACCTGATCAGAACAAAACATTGAGTTTGACAAACTTCTAACATGATATTCACATGAAAAATTAAGCAGATCAAGTATAATGCAAGAGAGTTTTTTGGAGCACATCTGTCACCTGCTGAAGTGTGACTGAAAAAGTGTGACGGACAAAGTGTGACAGACAGATGGGCAGACAGACAACAGAAAAGTGATCCCTATGTGTCACCTCTGCTTACAGCAGGTGGCACAATAATATATTAAATATATGTCTATATAAGTATAGTATAAGTATAGATTTTACTATATAACTAGTGTGCAAAAATAATCAAAGGGACCCAAACTTGTTACTTTTAAGACCATACTCTTTGAAAATCTTCTAATGGTAATACAGCATAGATCCTTTACAATGTGCTCCATTATAACACGAAATCCAAAACATATATAATACTGTCTAACATTGGACTTCTGTTAATTATTTATTTGATATAAAATTGCAGATGTATGGGGTTAAACCTAGGTACAGTGCTTCACTGAACCATATTTTTTATCAGTATGACAACACTACACAAACAGTAGATTTGATTTCCATTGTTTCAATTGCATCAAATTGGGTCTCACTTTTTTACTGTTTTGAGAAGATAACCCATGCCCTTGAAACTGAGAGAATTATGAAAAGATGGCAGAAATCTAGAAAATACATGAGGATTTACAATAACTATTGGAAATGACAGAAAAGTATAACTAGATCTGTCACCTAGGGGCTGACTTATACCCCCACCCACCCTAGAAAAGGTTGCAGATTCCATTCCTGCTCATGATAAACTTATATAGATTACACTTGTGTAACGATTAATCCAAGCAAGTTTTGTTGGTATCCATCAAGTAGTGTAGAAGGAGCACACTTTAATTACATGTAATGAAATGCAAACTTGGTCAAAGGGCCATAATTTAAGAAAAAGAACAACCTGTTATAAATTATACACATCTACAATGTGTAAAGATTAATCCCAGCAAGTTTCATTGAAATACATCCAGTAGTTACAGAGGAGTAGCCAGCAGATCGTTATGGTAGAAGCTGGCAATGTACATGAGATACCAAACGGTCAAAGGGGCATAATTTTCCAAAAGGGGAGATAAACTAACCCATTATAGCTTATGCACATTACAATGTGTAACAATTAATCCCAGCAAGTTTTATTGAAATACAGTCCATTTACGATAATTTGAACGGTCTGCGGACTGACTAAATTGTTCGAAAAATCGTGTCATCCGAATTACCATGTTTACCTACCGGTTGACATTTTGTATATTTGTAAGAAATACATGTCGTGATAATCAGTTGGCGTATTATATACATGTGTTTATAAAATACAGAACACAGTTATGTCTTATGTTTTAAATCACATATTAAAGCACAACATAGTCAACAATTAACAATTATTTACAAGCCTAATTTTAACCTGGGCCCTTCACTGAATTACATGTACTTTGAAATTGAAAATTACCTATCTCTATTCAGCTTCCCAACCTGGGCCCTTCACTGAAGTACTTGGAATAATACATGGTAACTTACAAATACATCTGTAATTTACGAATCTTTATTATTGATAGCGTGATATATTACTCTTGCAGAGCATACGACAAAAGTAAAGTGAGGTTCGAACACTCACGATATCTATAGTTAACTAAAAATTCACTCTGTTTGTTAACACTCTTGACAATCAAGTTACACATGTCAACACATGATTCTCAACGGTTTGCATCACTTTAATTAATTGAAATGACCACCAATCAATATAGGTGTAAGAAATACGCACACATGTAAATTACGGTGACACAGCGTCCTAACTATTGTGTCATTGATCAAGAACTTGATTGCTTGTTGGGTCTGTAATAAAGTTTGAATTGCTGCATTTATATGAGTGATTGTAAAACAAATTATTGCATTTATTTTAAATGAGATATATAGGAAAACTTGACGGGACCGTGACATTTATTCGAATAATGCCATCAAAATGAAAAAATCACATTCCAAATTATCGTAAATGGACTGTACATCCAGTAGTTCTGAAGCAGTTGCTGGCAATTGACATAAGCTACCAAACAGTCAAAGGGGCATAATTTTCCAAAAAGAAGAGATAGGTAACCCAACCTGTTATAGATAACACATCTACAATGTGTAACAATTAATCCCAGCAAGTTTCATTAAAATAAATCAAGTAGTTACAGAGAAATAGCTGGCAGATCATTATGGTAGTAGCTGGCAATGTACAAAAATTACTAAACGGTCAATGGGCATAATTTTCCAAAAAGGGGAGATAACCCAACCTGTTATAGATTACACACATCTGTAATGTGCAATGTTAAATACAAGCAAGTTTTCTTAAAATACATCCAGCAGTTCTGAAGCAGTAGCTGGCAATGAATATGAGCCACCAAAACAATCAAAGGGACATAATTCCAAAAGGGAGATAAGCCAACCTGTTTTTAGATTACGCACATCTACCAAGTGTAATGATTAATTCAAGAAATTGTTCATTGAAATATGTCCAGCAGTTACTGAGGAGTAGTTGGCAGATCTTTATGTCTGACGGACCGACAGCTGGACAGACAACTCGATTCCAGTACACGCCCCCTAACTTTGTTGCGGGGGGGTGGGTGTGTGTAATAAGTATTTATAATACTTATTAGTTTATCAACAATCATTATTGATAACCTGTGTACAAAAAAAGTATCTTTGTCAATTCTAGCCAAACTGAACCTTATTTTTCTTCCCTTGAAATTTACTTCCAAACTTTTACATTTAAACTGGGAAAAATACTCTTTTTTTTTACTGGCCTTGGGAATATAGCTGAACATTGGCTACAAAAACTGCTGAAAAAAACCAACACCCTGCTGTGTTATTCCAGAGTGTAAAATAATGAAATCGGTAGTACAGGGTCAAAATGAGGTTGGGATTATAACCAATTATATCTAAAACTTACAACTTACCTTGTATGGTTTTGGTACCCTGACAATGTTTGGTTCACAGAGGGCTTCCAGACTTGCATACTCTCCTTCAAACATCTTTCTGGCCTAAAAAAAGAGGGATGAATCTTCATTCAATGAAAGATAACAAAATGATCACCTGTACAACCAGTGTAAACATGACCAGCCCACAAGTCACTAAAAGAATGATCTGGTGTGACTTATCATATAATCTCATTTAAATGCTTCATAGGACTTTGCAATTTTCTCTCAATAAACTGATGTAAACCTCTGGTCTTACCCCCCAAACTAGTGTAAAATCTTCAACAAATTTAAAGTATATATTTTGTTTTAGATGTTGTTTCATTCAAAGATAAAAGGTCTGTTTAGATAGTACATGGAATACATGTAGATGCCTTTATGTCAATAAAGTACCTTAATGAACTTTTGAATTTTCTCTGTAAAAGAAAACAATGGGCTAAGGTACTTACAGTTAAGGCTTGAAGAAGTGATGAAGACATAAAAACACTTGTTAACCATCCCAATGACCGTAAAATTTAAACTGTATTATATGTGATGTATGTTTATTTTTGATACTGCAGAAAATGATCAAATACTGTCAATAGAATAACGGAAAAAAAGTTTCTATTAATAATCTTTTAACACATTAAAAATTGAATTTTTCCTCTACATCAAGGTGTATAAAATTAATGGGAACCTGCAAGGTTTATTTGGGCATATATCACAGACTTCCATCGCTGCTCATACATGGTTTATGAATATATACCCGGCAACACAGGGTAAACATGAGAAGTCAGTTGAACCAGCACCTAAGGTTTAAAGTAGACTGTAACTAGTTATTACCTATTACCTACCCCCGACTTGTTGTTAACTTTGATGAAAACCTTGCCATACTTGTCTGTGTCATACACTGACCCAGAACTGATGCATCCCCCACCACCTTGACCAGTAGCCTTCAGCACGGACAGTCCCAAGGCTTTCTTTACTGACTCTTCCATCACTGTTTTCTGTGTGTAAAAAGACATAATTATTAATATAGACATTGTATACTTACTATAAACTCTTTACTTCAAAACAGACCCCTGGAGGAACTTGGTGCCTGATCAGGATTTCCTCTGTTTGTTAATACAATATTGTAGCTCTCTGCACAACCATGAGTGCAATAAAGAACTGAGATTGACAGGAGAAAGGGGGGTGGAATAAATAACAGCAGTGCTCAGAGAGAAGGTATAGGATTGTTGCAAGAAGGGAAGACTCCAACTGGATGAAGAAGAGCACCATATCTACATTGAAGGGCTGAAGCCACCAGGTTGACCATAAGAGACATGTCAATACATTTTGTCAACCGACATAAAAATGTTAGGCATTAGCCTAGAAGTTAATGCCAATGATAGCTAGACCCAACTGGAGTGCAGCCATTATTGGAGGAGAGACCTGGACAACAACCTGAAAGAGATGATAATTCAGCAATCTACACAGCAAAAGAAGATCCATTCTTTCATATACTATTTAATGGTCAGTAAATTTCCCCTACATGAATATTCATGAGATTCAATATGTATTTGGTTTAACTTTCAAATGAAAAGAGGTTTAATATGTATTTGGGTTAAATTAACTTTCAAATGAAAATTGGACATATGGTAAGTCTTTACTTTTTGGAAATTAGTACTAGAATAAAACAATAATATCTGCGTAAGTATACTTGTACAAAATGGCCATCACACCATTATGTTCAAGAATCAAAATCTTCTCACATGAGTTTACGGAAATGTGTCCACAATTATTGGAAAGGATCGCTGGTAATTAATTATGCATACATTACTGTAAGTTCATGGAGCAAAAAGTCACTTATGCAACAAGGCTAAGCAACATTCTGTTAACAATGAGAATGGACGTTCTGTGTAAGGAAGAAAGGCAAAAACATAGAAAAGACACATCGAGGCCTATAGGGGCGAGATATGTATATTTCTTCTATGAAATATTGGATATGCAGTTTTAGGCATTTTTCACACTTTAAAACTTCTTCCCTTTGTATTTATATTTGAAATCCACACAAAAAAGGCATTAGAAACCAGAGGCATTCATGCTCTCCTTTGATGAAGTATTAATAGACAATACCCAAGAAAGGTGAAGAACTAGATCTCTGCGTAAATAATCGTGTCTGATGCCAGTCCCCTACTTCTAAATTTAATGTGAATGGGTGAGAGAAACCAGCAGCCTGTTTCTTGTCACATTAATATTATAATATTCTGAATGTTTCCGAATGGGACCGGACTGTTTCTGACTATGTTAGGTAATCTCTGTGTATATTAACCAACAGTAAAAAATCAGAGGTTTTAAGATTGTCCTATGTTCATATAACTTTTGTTTCAATCTTTCAACTTTTATGGAAATATTAATGCTGCACGCTACATTTTCACACAGTGTTTCAACATACAACTTTTGTCATGATTGGCTGATAAATTTTGGACCGAATACTATTTAATAAGGCTAAATTAAACACCCATAAAAAAATGGCCTTTTTTTTTTTATTATTGGATCACCTCGGAGAACATTCTGAGCACAGTGTGCTCAGAGTGGACTATTAGGATCAATAAATGTCTGGCATCTGTTTGTCATCCACAATTATTTTGTTCGAAATCCCTCTTGACCTCCCAGCCATTTTTTTTTTTTTTTTCTAATTGTTATTAATAAATTATTTGTGAGAACACACCAGGGCACTTTGATTTTAATTAATTGCACAAATCTTCGACTGATGATCAGAAAGATTTAATAGTTTAATTCAATACACACAATTTATGACATATCATCTCCATAAAAGAACATAAATGTGATATCAAACCTTACTTAATTAAAGGTTTAAAGACAGAAAGTGAGTACGTTACAATTAAAGGCCGATTTCAGGGGGAAAAAATACAAGTACAGGCCTTTGTTTCTGTCCTTGTCATTTAAGTATATTGCCAACTGATACTGTTTAAAAAAAGATCTGATCAATTCTCGGAATATATATGAAAATGACAATTTATTTAGCTTCATTTTAAAGTAAAATCCAGTGATCTGCTTACAAGTTTAAAGCCTTTTCAAGGATAAAATCCGAGTTAGAAAAGGTAGAAACGACCCGGTTAAATAGCGACAACTACAGTAATTCGAGGAGCTACAATTTAACGGTTTGATAGTTAATTGCATAGTTCTGCATTTTTATATTATCCTCTGCTCTCATATCCAAAATTGCAATCGTTTTTCTGACTGTTTTGTATATTGGTAACATTAATGCATTAATGCACGCTGAACCAATATTCCATTTCTCTCATAACCGGTGATAATGCGCGTGATACTGATCGATTTCAACAATTCAATTTCTCGGACTATATCATCGGAAATGCGTCTTAATATGTATCTGAAGAAACATGTGAAATATATTAATGTAATTTCATTCTCATTATTGATTTTCTGATTATTTTGGACAGGCAAACAATATCCGTGAGGAAATTGATGGAATTTTTCTTAAGTTCCAACATACTCAAACCGAAAGTGAAAGTGGAAGAAAAATTAAGTCCAGTGTTCACATTCACTCAGTATCTCAATCTGTAATAGCTACACTTGTATACTTTGCTTTAGTGGCGATGAAGTTGCAAGATGTCGCCAACATCTTCCATACCCCCCCCCCCCTTTGGATTTGTTCACACTCCTGTATAAGAGGTAGTCAATTGTTGACATGGTTTACACAAAAGAAAACAATGATTTGTTTGTGATACTCACAGTTTCAGCAGTTGACCAATGAATGGAGGTTAAATCTTGAAAGGTGCATTTGGTATCAAAGAAAAAAATCTAATTTCAACACACAATTCATTAATTCAATGTACATTTTATAACACACCAAAAAAAAAAAAAAAAAAAAAAACATTAAACAAAATTTATACATAAATATGTGTATGAGTGCAATAGAAGTAAGGTTGTGTTGTTGTTTTTACAGGACAGCTATCACTCAGATTAAATAATGTAATCATACTCATTCTAGGTTTTGGCCCTCAGGGAGATCACAGGCAGATAAAAATATACAAAATACAACAATAGAACAATTTACACATACTATAACAATAAAGCAGTTTGATTTATAAAATAAAATAGGGGAGAGAAGTGTAAAACTTTTATCTTTTTCAAAGATGGCTCTTACATATGGTGCTATTTATATAGATTTGGGTCTCATTGAACTATTGAACAATTTAACACCATTAGGTCAACTTTAAGTTACAGGACTTTTCTGCGAGTAAAATATACATGACTTTGTTATAAAATGATCCTTTTATTCTGATTTCATTGTATTTTTACACGGTCCATTACAGGAATGAAAACGGCAAGCTGACATACCTTGAATAAACAATATTGGGTGAAAATATTTGATTTGAATTATATTGTTTCCACTATTGAGCATTCCACTTCTGTGACAATGCAGGAAGCAATATAGGTCACATGCTTCTCCACTGCAAACATTTCAAACCATATAGAAATACATGGCTCAAAAGGTTTGATAAATAAAAATATGTTCCTGCATGTATTTTAAATTACCAGTCTCCAGATATTTATCCCAGAAAATGGTTTGTTTGGGGCTGATTTGTCAACAATCAAAACAATCAACTTGCCTCATCTGGATATCTTGGAGTAGTTCTATATTATAATATTGTCTTTCTAAAATATTTAAAGTCCATTGATCACTCTGTGGTCCTTAAAAAAGATATAAATTTATTTATGTCAAAGTTCAAAGTCATGTCAAATGTCAAGTTATATTTAGAAATGAGGTCGGGAATATGTGTGGTATGTTAGGTGGATGCTCTGGGACACCATTTTATCATTATAACTAAAAGAATTGTCCTATTTTAATTAAATTTTAAAAGGTTTAATATGTATTGCTGGGACTTACCGGCACTTTGAATATGTATTTAATACTGTGTACATCAGGTCATGGTCACTTTTACCAAGACTGGGTAAAAATATCCACTTAATTAATAAATCCTGACAGGGATTATATATTCATTATAGTTCAAACCTCAATTTGACTCACTGACCTGTGCATTGTTGCATATTTATTATAATTATCTCTTTTTAAAGAAGTACTTTGTGGGTTGTTAAATTCACATATCTCAGTTTGAAAGTTACATGCATAATCTAGCTTCCTGACTTCTTGTTCTTGTCGGGCTGTCCAGTCACAGTGATTAACTTTGTGGTATGTCATCTTCATGCAGATCCTCCAGGTCACCACACAGTTTTGGTTCAGTGGAGTGTCTGCATGGTGGCCAAGTTGCTGGTCTCTCCCTTTTGAGGATTTGCTCTGTGGTCTGTTTTTCTTCACAACATGGACAGCTAGAGTGGTGATGGTACCAGCTTGTATTTCCTGTACTTTTGTGAATTCAAACTGTTGTGACCAGATTGCAGTCTGACCATGACAACTTGCTCTGGTCTGTGTAGTTGATGATATGGATCGATTCTTGTCGGGCCTCAGTAGTTACTTGATAATAGCTACTTTCTCGTGGTAGCTTACACTGGTGTTTGGCTGTTCAGATTGTGCTCCAAGTTTTGCTAGTTTGTCTGCCTTTTTCATTTCCAGAAGTACCACAATGTACAGGTATCCACTGGAGGGTAACACTGCATGTTGTACTCAACTGGTGCAGTGCTTAGCTGTAGTGTCTTGGTGTTGGTCAGGGCTTATATAACAGATTGAGAGTCTGTGAAGAAGAAAACACATGAGCTCTTTTTACAAGGTTTACAACTATGAATTAAAATGGCTTCCATGGGTGCTTCTGACTCTGCTCTGTAATTGCTGCAGTGTTTTTCTGTCGGTGCACTAGTTGTTTTCGTACAGCTATTCGGGAATTGTATGAAAATACCAGCTCAAGCCCCAATCTTTGATAGCATCAGTTGCTGATCCATTTGTGTACACATGGATCCATTCGTCCAGGAGATATTGTCTTAAGTATTTGCTAGTCTGCCGCATGTTGTTCCAGCAAGCTTGCACATTATTGCCAATTTCATCTGAGCTGTCCTTTAATTTATTTATGCATTAGACAATGTTTGGCTTCCATGTCTGTCTTATGTCAAAACCACACCAAGATAAGTAGCTTAATTAATTAGTTTAATTCCCTCTTTAAGTGGAGAAGTGCCCACCCTGATGGTGCCTGCCTAAATCAGCTAAGGCAAACAGTGGTGAACAGTGTTGTGGATGACTTGCCCTTGTTACCAAGACACACCAGTCCTCAGCCCAAGTGGCGAGTCTATTGATGGCCTCCTGTATAGATGGCTGTGGTGGTATATTCTTCCCTGCACCATAACACTGGGTTGTCTGCCTACAGCGCTGCATGTACTCCCCTTGGTAGTTCTGCAACCAGATCATTGATGAAGAGCAAGAAGAGGGTAGGGAAGAGGAGGCCTCCTTGTGGGACTCCTTGCTGTAAAAGAAACTTTCTACTCTGAACCTTAATCAAGCTGACTCAAGCTCTCCTGTTGTGGAGATGTTAAGATCTGATCCATCTAAGCATGTTGCCTTCAGCAACCCCTCTCATCAGCTTGACAAGGAGACCATCGGTCCAGACTTTATCAAAGGCTCGCTGTTGGTCAGTCCATGCTGTTTAGATGACTTTCTGATTCTACTCAATTTCTTGAGCTAGATAATTATGTTGTTTGGTCTTTAGTGAATCGATCGAAAATGTCTTAACCCAGCTTGCTGGGTTGCAAATAGCTTATATGTTTCCAGGTAGTATTTGAGGCAATTAATGGTTGACAATCTTCTCCATGGTATTTCCAATACAACTGGTAAGGCTTATGGAGTGATAGCTAGCTGCCTGTTTTGGGCTCTTGCCTTTCTTCAGGATAGGTACCATGATGGCTTCCCGCCAGATCTGTGGTAGCATGCCTGAGTCCCAGCTGTTTTGTAGATGTCCTGGAGTTAGCACATTGCTGTATTGCCCAAGTGGGTCAACATTTCATTTGGACCTGATGACTTAATTCTTCTTTTTCAGCTGTCTAAGGGCTGTTTTTAGCTTCTGCAAGTTTAGCTGCTGATGCATGCTGATGACTTCCCTCCTGTCCTCTTCTACTGCTGCTCCTTATTGATGGGGTTGCCACTGACATATCTGTAGTTGTTAGCAAATTGGTTTGCTGCCTCTTTACCCGTCAACAATATGCCATCTTCGAAGGTGGTTGTGTCTCATCCATTTTCCTCATCATTCGTCTGTCTCGCCAGCTTCCACAACTCCTTTCCATCTCTTCCTGGTGGCCTCAAGCTTGTGCCTGAAAAATTTGGCTTTAGCATGTTGTAGGTCGCTGTTGATTTCTTGTGAGGGATGGGCTTCTGCTTCCCACCTGGCCACTGACAACCTCCCTTGTAATTCTTCCAACTGTTCATTCCAGTATGGCTTGTATGTTTTTCTTGCTGCCCAGTGTATGGACTTGTGTTCAAAATATTAGTATCGAAGTCCTTTACCACTTGATGAATGTCCTGGCTGCCAACTCTGATGTTCTTGCAAGGTTCATCACTCAGATGGTTGTATAAGGTCCAGTTGGCCTTCTTGTACTCAAATCTAGGACAGTGGATCCAGTTCTGTTCAAGGTCAGGTAGACTGGGCAGTGATCACTACCACCAAGCTGATTGCTAATTAACTTCTCTTCTGATATACCCATGTACATCAGGCAAGATCTGACATTGACATTTTGTCTATGGATAGTCCTCTGTCACTTGGAGAGTATATATTCACATTTCAGGCTAAGATAGTTCTTTCTGAGGCTCAACACCTGGAACTCGTGTTCACATAAAGTATTCCTGTCAACAGTAACTTTGTGCTCACATTAAATTTGGTGACCTTGACCATGACATGACCATGACTGACCTTTATAATAATATTGGTAAGTGAGTTAACCCTTTCCCTCATATATATATATACTCAATTTGACGCCCTCAATAGGTATCACATAAAGCCTGATCTGCAGAAAACCACAGTTAAACCTTACCAAATTTAATTACAAAATCCTCATTTCCAGACCACTGAGGAGCAGCGAACAGCATAAAACCTGATCAGCCTGCGAGTTACTCGCAGGCTTGATCTGGTTTTATGCTGTTCGCATAGGTCTTTTCATGGTTTCCTCTATGAGGGAAAGGGTTAAAGAACAGGTTTGAAAGTTTCTGGAAAAAAAAACTGATTGCAGTACCAGACCTTTTGATATATATTGTATTTATTTGGGTCAACTGATTTAAAATCTGTTTTTGCTTTTATAGTCTTGATATTATAAACATATAAGTTAATTCATGACAAAATTTGTTTTTGTTTCTTTCTACCTCCAGAAGTTTTAGCTTGAGTTGAAAGTGTCCATGGAGGAGGCAGTAAAAGAAGCATTAGGGCTGTCTGTGTTAATGGCCACTGGTATACATGGTAAAGGAGTCATCAGCTCTGGGTCAGCGTACGACACAGATAAATATGGCCGAGTTTTTATCAAAGTCAACAATAAGGCAGAGGTATGTTTTCTGCAGCCATTCATGTTAGTGGTACATGTATTATAAAGGTTCATACAACTGCTCAGAGTATGTGAGTATAGTTGTGTGCTACTGTTCACACTTGGGATGTGTGGTATTCCAATATATTGATTTATTACAATTCTGACACAGCATATACACATTATATCAATGTTGTTTACCCTTTTTACCAGTCATTTATTTTTAATCAATAAATACATACACTTATTATATTATTATTTTCGCAAAACATTTTGATGCACTGTGGTTAACATAAGATCAAATATATCTATTGCCATAAAATATTGTGATATGTATCAGAATATGCTCCGAGCATATCATGAAATATTGCAATGTGATACCCATCTCCTCTGTTCATAAAGTTACAGCTAAATAATTTACCAGTAATACAGATATAATTTAGCCTCCATTTGGAGAGTGTCTAAATTCTTCACTATGCAAGAGCTATCAAGTATGAGACCATTACAATCAGCATAAAACCAGATCAGCCTGCAAGTAATACTCAACCTAAACATGTTTCAGTTGTTCAGTAGACCATTTCACCAGGGGTTCAGAAATACTTGATATGATTCGCTGATTTAAATTGACCAATCCGTGACTGGTCAAAATCTCATGTGTATTCTCACTGAACAATGTGTGGAATTTTACACTAGCATGAAGATTAGGTGTTCAGGAGGTGCTCGTTGATTTATGTAGGTTTTTGTCTAATTTCAGAGTGAAATTGCCTACTGGTATATGTATCACTACCTACCATGAGATTTTAACTGTCAAAACTGTTCAGACTGAGAAAAGCTTTCAGTCATATCTGAGTTTCTATTGGTCTAAAATGAAGAAAAATGGGTACTAATGATTCGGGTATACAGTAATACACAAACAGGGATGTTACTGCTAGCAGTACAACAGAACGCACGTGTGTAACTTAAATTTTGAATTTCTGCAGATGCTACCAAAAGATATCCTGCCGAAAATGGCAAGAGAATAAATAAGTTTTATCAAGCAATAATCAGTGTTTGTGCGAGTTAAATCAAGCAATAATCAGTGTTTGTGTGAGTTTTATCAAGCAATAAGTGGTGTTTGTGCGAGTATAATCAAGCAATAATCAGTGTTTGTGCAAGTTTTATCGGGAAATGATCAGTGTTTGTGCAAGTTTAATCAAGCAATAATCTATGTTTGTGCAAGTTAAATCAAGCAATAAGCAGTGTTTGTGCAAGTTTTATCAAGCAATAAGCAGTGTTTGTGCAAGTTTTATCAAGCAATAATCAGTGTTTGCGCAAGTTTTATCAAGCAATAATCAGTGTTTGTGCGAGTTAAATCAAGCAATAATCAGTGTTTGTGTGAGTTTTATCAAGCAGTAAGTGGTGTTTGTGCGAGTATAATCAAGCAATAATCTGTGTTTGTGCAAGTTAAATCAAGCAATAAGCAGTGTTTGTGCAAGTTTTATCAAGCAATAATCAGTGTTTGTGCAAGTTTTATCGGGCAATAATCTGTGTTTGTGCAAGTTTTATCAAGCAATAATCTGTGTTTGTGCGAGTTTAAATCAAGCAATAATCGGTGTTTGTGTGAGTTTAATCAAGCAGTAATTAGTGTTTGTGCGAGTTTAATCAAGCAATAATTAGTGTTTGTGCAGAATGTCAAAAGTCACTTAGATATGTCCCAAACTAAATGTTTATTCATCTAACCTGACTTGATCAATATTTATCTAACTCTGTGAAATCATTCTTTTTCTTTGGACGCTAACTTTTGCTGATTTAGTGGAGGGTTTATTATACAAATATTTATCTCCACAAAAAACAATCTTTGTAATATATAGACCATGTTTTTTAGAATATGAATCCATGACTGTAAGGAACTGTTTTGGCATACTAAATGCATGCCATGTACCCAGAGCATTTTATCCCCAAAACCAAACTACTCACAAACAGTAGGTTTGAATTCCCTCAAATACATTATCAATGAAATTAACCCTTAATTAACCTGCTGAATTTCTCAAATGGACTTAGCCAGCATTTATTTTGGAACTGTCCATCATCAATTAATTTTAGGGATAACAAGATGAAAACTTGTAGTTGGTCAGCCAACAGTAAAGAGCCAGGATGTGCAGGCAGGCCTGGCTCTTTACTGGTGGCAAAGGTTAGCATTTTCATTCCAGGGTTAAATATTAGCAAAAATTAATGATTTTACAGTATGCAAATAGGACATAGGTCTGCTTATTGTTTTAAAGTGTGCTAGCTTATATATGCCAAGACTAGCATTAATTATGTTACTTCCATGAAATTATTGTGAATACATGTAGTTTGTTTCATTCACTGGACACCAACTAAAATCATATCATACAAAATCATCCTTATCCTTACCTGCAGGATGATCAGGATTTACACAGGTTTTGAATTTGTCTGAAAGAATGAATAATGAAGTTATATTTATTTTTCAATGAAACACAAAATGCCACAAGGTACCTTATGAAGGCATCATTTGCCTCCTTATTTTCAAAATTGTCTTTGAGCGCCGGTAGCCCAAAACCCTATTTCTGCTCTATTTTGGATCACTGCCGCATACATATTGTGTACAATTTGAAATCATCCATTTATGCACCTGAAAGTTGCCCCTGCAAGATGTTATTTTGTTATCTTTGGTGAAAATTTATCCCTTTTTTAAGGCCAGGAAGATGTTTGAAGGAGAGTATGCAGGTCTAGAAGCCCTCAGTAAGCCGAACATCGTCAGAATACCAAAGCTATACAAAGTAAGTTGTGTTTTAAATTTCCAACAGCTTTAGCCAGGACATGCATAATTATATATTATACTGGTACACTGATCTAGAAAAGGCTGTCACTAAAATGCTTTCTGTGTTACTATAACATAATATCAATAACAAGAAATAAAATGTTCATCAATATTTATTTAATTTATTTATTTATTTATTTATTTATTTATTACCATACACATGTAAGGCACTATATACAGCATACACAAACCTGCATTTAGAGCTTTCAGTCAGCTATGAAGTTTTCTTGGGACCATATACATGTGCCATGCTGTTTATATGCACCTTATGCTGTACAAAGGTATATGTGAACACTGTGGTTTATGACACTGAGACAGTTTCAAAGCTGACTGTAAGCATATGGTTGCAAACGTCGGACAAGTGTGCGAGGGTAAAACACAATGGCTCATGTGTCAATGTTGTCTTAAGCAAGCTACCTTTATTACCACAGAGTAAAACTTGTTTATTAATTTGTCTCTCCTCACACAAACACACTCATGCCAAGTACATAATCAAACATGTCCATATAAATACACACATTATGTTTAAAAACAATAATACTATAATTAAAATGCGTATAAATCATTTTTGTAACAGGGGTGAAAATGCCTAAAAGACAATATTTATAGCCATTAAATCTCAGCTAAGCTTGACTTTGGCTGATATCTGCCCATTAGTTCAGGATTTACAGTATTTTGAGTTAAAAAAATGTTAGATTTCACTTTGTTAACACTCTAGCATCTTCATTTCTTATGCAGTCATTTTGAAGTTTTATGCCATAATTTCTTGGCAAAGTTCGATTATGACTGATATTGACCAGTTGATTCAGGAGTTATGGCCATCGAATCATCAAAAAATGCCAGATTTTACTTTGTTAACATCTGCAATTATTGAGCAATCTTCATTTATCTTATTCACATAATCTCGATGGAGTTTGATTTTGGTTGATATTAGACAGATAGATCTACAGTTTAGGCCCTTGAAATATCAGAAAATCACACAGATTTGCTGTTTTGTAGCTCATTTGAGCACTATGTGCTCAAGGTGAGCTATTAGGATCACCCTGCGTCCGGTGTCATCCGGCGTGCGCCATCCATCGTCAGCAATTTGCTTTAAACAACATCTCCTCTGAAACCACTGGGCGGAATTTGATTAAACTTGGCAGGGATGATCCTTGGGTGAACCTTCACAAAAGTTTCTGAAATAAACTTGATCCATGTAGAACTCTGGTTGCCATGGCAATGGAAAGAAAAAAAAGTATGAAAACTTAAAAATCATCTCCTTCAAAACTACTGGCCAGAATGGGGCCAAAATGTTTTAGTACAGATGTTCCTTGGGTAACCCTCTACCAAGATTGCTAAAATTATTCCAATCCATAAAAAAAACATGGCTACATGGGGCGGGGCTAATTTGCCTTCAATGTATATAGTGAAAACTTTAAAAGCCTTCTGCTAAAAAACTACTGGCCAGATTTTAAAAAAGATGTTCTGTGATGTCCCTCTACTAAGAAAAAATTATTTTGATCCGTAAAAAAACATGGCTGCCAGGGGCGGGGCTAATTTGCCTTAAATGTGTATAGTGAAAACTATAGACACTTGTTCTCCAAAACTGTAGGCCATTAATTTCAGATTTTGTTTTGGCACGTGTTCCTTGGGTATAACTCTGCAAATGTTACTAAAATAAACTTGATCCATGTAGAATTTTTGTTGCCATGGCAACCAAATGAATATCACTATATTTTTTTTATTGCTTTATATATATATATATATATATTAATCATCTTCTGTAAATATGTTGGTAAGAATTAAATTTCATTATAAAAAAAAAAAATATCTCATCATTACCATCTGCTAAAACTGGTCATACAAAGCTGATCCCTTGAAAATTCAGCTTCCTAGGGATTATTTAGAAAGTAAACTTACACAAACCTGATGGTTATATTAATGACTTATCTAACCAAGGCTGACTTGGTATTGGACCACTATCTCCAAGTATGGCCCTTGAAGGATAAAAAATATCATATTTGTTTACATTCTTGCATCCAAAAGCAATCTTGTAGTTGAAGTTTGATTGATATTTTATCAACCACAAACTCCTTGAGGGATCACACACCCTCCCAACCCTTAATTATTCCCTTGTTATACCTTATTTGGCTCTTCATTATTTTGGACATCAGTTGTAATTACATAACAACTGAAGCAACTCGCTATAAAGACTTATCCTGCAGGGGCTGGGGCCAGGTTATCTCTGTGAAATCCTTCAAGGTGTTTTTTGGTTGATAAAATATCAGTCAAACTTCAACTTCCCATGCATCTACGAAGGTAAGTTTCATTTAATTTTCCAATTATGGTCCATGATACTTGCGGTTGCCTTTAGAGCAGTGGTACTCAGGTGAGCAATATAGGGTCATCATGGCCCTCTTGTTTACACATTAGTTTTAAATCTCCTTGTCAAAAGTGACCTGGCTATAAGCTAAGATATTCGGTGTTTGTCATTGTCTTGTGGTCCTTTATTAAGTTTGTTCAAATCGTATCTGGGGAAAAAAAATGGCTACAGCATTTGTTGTTGTTTTTTTTCTCATAGACTTACATGAGGTAGCTATGATCTTAAATATTGGACCACAGGTACAGTTTCGTGTGTGGAATTGAACATTGACCTTGGATGACTTTGACCTTGACCCAGTGACCTACATATGATTTTATAATGCTACAGCTTTCAAATTTGGACCTCAGGCGCAGTGTTTGGTTTTGTTGAAGTTGAATAGTTTTGCAGTATTTCTGCATGGAATTATGTATTCAGTACAATTATGATATGATATAGTAACTTGCAGGGAATGAAGGCAGGTACATCTTGTTTTTTTTGTTTCTTTTTGGTTTTTTTTCAGAATAGAAAACAATGTGAAGTACAGTATTTATTCATCAGAATATAAAATATAACTGTTCAGTCACATGTTAATATATTTCATAATGAATTTCTAGAGAGAGAGATGACATAATGTGTTTTTTGATAACCAGGTGTTGGATCACCCCGAGGGTGGGGCGTTACTGGTGATGGAGTATCTGGAGATGTCCGGGGGATTGTCCAAGTACGCAGCCACCCTGGGGGATCAGCTGGCTAGGTGGGTGTGCTCACTGTCAGGTATAGATGTGAAATTCAATGTTTGTGTTAAAATTATTCTTTTGAATTCCTTCCCAATTATTAGTAGATTTGGTCAGCACCCATAAAAATTACTAGTTTGAACTAGCTGATTTCTGTTTAGCTCACCTGAGCACAACTACTCATGATGAGCTTTTGTGATCTCATTTTGTCCGTCGTCCGTGCGTGCATCCGTCGTCAACAATTTCTTTAAACAACATCTCCTTCTAAACTACTCACTGGATTTTGATAAAACTTCACAGGAATGTTCATTATGGGGCCCTTTACCAAAATTGTTAAAATTATTTTGATTGGTCAAAAATCAAGGTCACAGGAGCTAAAAATAGATTTTAAAAATGAAAATTTTAAAAATCTTCTTCTCCGAAACCACAAGACCTAGCCTTTTGATTTTTGGTATGTAGCATGATCTTATGACTTTCTACCAGGATTGTTCAAATTATGACCCTGGGGTTAAAATTGGCCCCGCCCTAGGGGTCACATGATTTTACATAGAGTTATAATAAGAAAACCTTAAAAATCTTCCTGTAAGAAAGTATAAGGCCTGGAGCTTAGATATTTGGCGTGTAGCATCATCTAATGGACCATTACCAAGATTGTTAAAATTATGGCCCTGGGGTCTAAATTAGGCCTGCCTGCTTTTCACTATTGTGATCGCCCTGTGTCCGGCGTCCGTCGTCGTGCGTGGTCTACAATTTTCTTTAAACGACATCTCCTCTGAAACCGCTGGACAGAATTTAATGAAACTTGGCAGGAATGTTCCTTGGGTGAGGCTCTACAAATGTTGCTAAAATAAAGTTGATCCATGAAGAACTCTGGTTGCCATGGCTACAAAAAGAAAAATAATTTGAAAACTTTAAAAATCATCTCCTTCAAAACTACTGGCCAGATTTCAAAATAATTTGGTACAGATGTTCTTTGGGTCAACCTCTACCAAAGTTGCTAAAATTATTCCGATCCGTAAAAACACATGGCCGCCAGGGCGGGGCTTATTTGCCTTATATGTATATAGAGAAACCATTAAACAACATCTCCCTTGAAACCACTGGACAGAATTTGATTAAACTTGGCAGGGATGATCCTTGGGTCAACCTTCACAAAAGTTGCTACAATAAACTTGATCCATGTAGAACTCTGGTTGCCATGGCAACAAAAAGAAAAAAAATATGAAAACTTTAAAAATCATCTTCTTCAAAACTACTGGCCAGATTTTAAAATAAATTGGTACAGATGTTCCTTGGGTCAACCTCTACCAAAGTTGCTAAAAAATTTCCGATCCTTAAAAAACATGGCCGTCAGGGGAGGGGCTTATTTGCCTTATATGTATATAGGGAAAACTTTAATCAACATTTCCTCTGAAACCACTGGACAGAATTTGATTAAACTTGGCAGGGATGATCCTTGGGTCAACCTTCACAAAAGTTGCTAAAATGCCATGGCAACAAAAAGAAAAAAAATATGAAAACTTTTGCAGGGATGATCCTTGGGTGAAGCTTCACAAAAGTTGCTAAAATTATTCGGATCCATAAAAAAACATGGCTACCATAGGCAGGGCTAATTTGCCTTATATGTATACAGTGAAACCTCGTTAGTCCGGGCTCCGTTGTTCCGGAAACCTCGCCATCCGGACACTTTTCTCTTGGAATGGATTTCCACAACGTAAAAATGATTCGATAATACGGAAATTCGCGTTCCGGATCCGGACATCCATTTCGGGAACCAGTCTTCCATTTGCTATTTAAAATGACTCGATAATCCGGGTACCAGTTCAGACTGGATTTCCCACCTACTATTTTTAGACATCATTCAGACTACTCTGCGCGTGACTGTCATAGAAGTGTCACCTGCAGATTGTTTACACATAGCCGCGAGCGCTTCACACTAATCAGTCCAGAGAACAGGGGGCAATTAAGGGCTGGTATAGCCGCAAGCTACATATATAACTAGCGAGTGAAGAAGGTAAAATTTATTCACAGCTGCAGATGTATGCTGTAAAAAGAGACAGAAAAGCCAACCATCCTTTAGATCGTCTTTTGTTCATATGTTTTGTTTTCAGTGCGTACATTTAATATTCATTTGTTTGTGACTGTTTTGGCTAAAATAATTAAATCCAATTCATTTAGCTCACGAATGCAGAACAAGAAATGGGTCACAATTATGCTGTCACCTACTTAAGGTGTCTTTTTCTTCTCTTAAAGAATGCTGATGTCAAGGATGGATTTAAATAAAATTAAACCATCATTTGTAAACATCAATTTAAATACATAATCATATATAGTCCTAAGCATATAATTTTAAATATAATTATTATTAATGGAAAACAAACATAAACACACACACACACACACAGTGTACAATGAGAAAGTATGAAAGAAAGAAAGAAAAAAGAAGAAGAGAGATATGGATTGATTCATTAATACGGAAAATTCATTAATCTGGAAATTTAAACAAGGACCAAAGTGTCCGGACTAATGAGGTTTCACTGTATAATGAAATCTTGAAGTGACATCTCCTCTGAAACTACTAGCCAGAATTTGATTTAATTTTGCAGGGATGATCCTTGGGTGAGGCTTCACAAAAGTTGCTAAAATTATTCCAATCCATAAAAAAACATGGCTGCAAGGGGCAGGACTAATTTGCCTTATATGTATATATTAAAAACTTAAAAGGCCTCTCCTCTGAAACTGCTGGACAGAATATGATAAAACTTTGCAGAAATCATTCAAAACTACTGGCTAAATTTCATAATGTTTTAATACAGACTGATGTTCCTTGGGTTACCCTATACTCAGGTGAGCGATCCAGGGCCATCATGGCCCTCCTGTTTTTACAAAGAGTTATATATGAAAACCTTTAAAATTCTTCTTGTGAAAACCCATAAGGCCTGGAGCTTAGATATTTGATGTGTACTTGGTCAGAATGTTTCTCTCCATAAGATCTTGGACAGGTTCGAATTTGGGTCATGTGGGGTCAAAAAGTAAGTCATGAGGTCAAATCTTAGAAAAACCTTGTTAAAGCTCTAGGGGCCACATTTTTGACCCAATTTTCACTAAACTTGGTCAGAATGTTTTTTTCCATAAAATCTTGGACAAGTTCCAATTTGGGTCATGTGGGGTCAAAAAGTAGGCCATGAGGTCAAATCTTAGAAAACCTTGTTAACACTCTAGAGGCCACATTTTTGGCCCAATCTTTATGAAACTTGGTCAGAATGTTTGTTTTGATAAAATCTTAGACAGGTTCAAATTTGGGTCATGTGGGGTCAAAAAGTAGGTCACAAGGTCAAATCTTAGAAAAACCTTGTTAACACTCTAGAGGCCACATTTTTGGCCCAATTTTCACTAAACTTGGTCAGAATGTTTGTTTCCATTAAATCTTGGACAAGTTCCAATTTGGTCATGTGGGGTCAAAAAGTAGGTCATGAGGTCAAATCTTAGAAAAAACCTTGTTAAAACTCTAGAGGCCACATTTTTGGCCCAAACTTCATGAAACTTGGTCAGAATGTATGTTTCCATAAAATCTTGGACAAGTTCAAAAGTGGGTCATGTTGGGTCAAAAAATAGGTCAATATAAAAATAAAACAAATGTTGCTCATTTTTAATCAGGTGAGCGATTCAGGGCCATCATGGCCTTCTTGTTTATATATATAGATAGTACATTGTATTGGACTGCATTAAAATACATGAAAAAGCACCTAAAGGGGTTTGATCAAATTAAAATAAGATTTGGGATCCAATTAAGACCGTTTGATATTAGATTCAGTGTTATAGTGGAGCACACTGTAATGGATCTACACTGCATGGCCTGAAGTATAGGGTGCTATATTGGAGTTTGTAGTGAGACCTATGATAAAAGAGTTACAGGGCTGAGCGTACTTAATCATATAGACATTTTCTTATGCCTTGGCAAACAGAGTAAACCCAGATCAGACAGTTCCTGAAAGGAGCTGTCTGATCTAAGTTTTCTCTGCTTCCTTATACAAAATATTGCACCTCAGTTTTTGCACAGCAAAAAAAATCCATTGTTTCATATATACCAATTAAAGCTTTGCAAATTAATATTCATCAAGTTATAAATTTGTATATGAATATTCATGAGGTAAAGGTTTAAGTTGGGCATTCAGTTATATGTAAATTTCATTTTTATAATTAAGTATTTTATAATTGTTTTATTTCATAATATGTATACTTAGAATGAGTAACATAAACAAATATGAAACTGACTCATTTCCCAGACTGCACATGTACAATATGAGCCTGAAAATCCAGGCCGAGAAGGCTGCAGGGACAGTACACAAGAGTGAGGTGGAGGCATGTTACATTAGTCAGTTTGGTTTCCATGGCAACACATGGTGTGGTAACATTGAGATGGACAACACCTGGTGTAAGGATTGGCAGGTACTTATTACTGTATCATGTCGTCTTGGAAATTCAAATTTGAATTTTAACCAATTTTTATAAAAGTTAAGCTAATTTCTCTTACAGTTCCCATGTCTACCCAATACTTAGAACCTGTGAAGGAATTGAAAAATATTTGACACTGATGGGGTTCAAATTCTCAACCCTAGATCTGTAGTCTAACTCTTAATCATGAAGACTTATACTAAGGCCTCAGTGTCTTTGTACATCACTTTTCTGAAGGTAGAAACATTCCTTGAGCTTTGATTCTTGTCACAGAAATATAGGATGTATCATTCATCAGCTATTTTTAAAACTAAAATTTCATTAAATTGATCTGTTCATTCCCTTAACATTCAGCCCATGAAGTGAGCGTATTTGGGAAGTGTAACTTCATGCAGTCATTTGATGGCACATAAAATGGAAATTCTAAATATAGATTCAATAACATTCATAAGGCTCTTGCCTGTGATTGAGACACCACTCATTTTTTAGCAATCATGGAAAGATGCATAATGGTTGACCAAGTGTCTGTAGA
>CM037795.1:13141085-13191085 GCA_021229015.1 Solen grandis
AAACTAAGATTTTCCAAGTAAATGTTAATGGAAGCTTTCTGCTTGGCGCTTAACATATAAGGGTAGTTGCAGGACTGGCTGGCCCAGTTTCAGGATAATGTTACATGTCTACAGCCAGATGCTGCATTGTGGCAGCACTATATCTGTCTCAAGTAGACATGGTCTCCAAATGACTGAAATACTGTTGGTGGGATGTAAATCTCAATAAACTAACAAACTTATGTAATAAAACATTTGTGGATTACACATGAAAGTAAACAACTTCTTATTTCTTAACTTTTTAATAGCCGTACCTCGGTTCAGTAATAAATCTTTTTTTTCAACTTAACAGTATTTCTTTTACACAATAACAAGTACATATAAGCATGAAAAGTTAAACGGTCATGACTAGCTCTCTAGTTCCAATTAAATGCATACTCTATACATTTAAAGACCCTTTAAAAGTTGCTAACGTGAAAAAATAAAATTACAAAAAATATCCATATAGTTAAATGATAAATTGAGTACTTTAATTTGAATCAAGAAAATGAGAAATAAACTAAAACTTGTTCATTGTAACAAACATGAATGATACCTGAGTTGAACTATAATACACACATATATCAACAAATTATCAGTCATTATCTGCCTTTTTATGCCCCCCCCCCTTTTTGAGTGGGTGCAATAGAATAAAAACTGAAGTTCCAACTCAAAAAAAAAAAAAAAAAAAAAAAAAAAAGAGAAGAGGACTCCTCTTCCACAAACATTTTGCACTCAGGTGAGCTAAAACAAGGTTTTCTATCTCCTACCTCTTGCCTCTTATCTAACTTTAAAGAAAGTAAGGGCTGTTTAGGAAGAAAATAGTGTGAACCTGGGGAAAAATGATTGCCAAATGTGCAAAATAAACAAAGTGGCTTAACTGCTGCCAAAAACCTGGGGCACTTAAATACAATAATCCTGTAAAGAATTTGTTAAATTCCCTTAATAAATGTAGGGAAACAAAGTTAAAAACGTTTTAAAATATAACACAAAAACATTACAAACTCTTCATATGAAACTGAAATATTGGTTTGCTATTTAAACCAGTAATGCTGACAAAGTTAAATATTTGTTGTCAACCTTAATAAGAGCCGTCACAGACACAGCAGGCAGGCAGACATATTATTATTTTTGTTTTTGAAAAAGGTCCAATTCAATAGCCAATAACTGGATAAAAGGATTATTAATGAAATTACATGTATGTTAAGAGTTATCTTACATGAACACCAAAAAGCATGTGAGGTGATTATAAAGTCTTGTACTAAGTTTCATTGCCATACATTAAGTTCTTAATATGATATGAAAATAATCAGAATAACCAAATCATAATAAAAAAACAAAGGGCCATAATTTGAATAATATGAAAGACATAGTTATCTAACATTAATATTTATGAATGTTTGATGAGTGGGAAGTGCTGAAATTCCAAGAACAAAAATTAAAAAAGTAATGAATACTAGTAAATGCATAATACTCTCCTAAAATATCTATTTCAGGTTTTCACTAGACTTAATTTAAATAATTGAGTGAAGTGTAAAGCAAACAGTTCACTGAATAACATCTTATGTTTTTAAACTAATAACATAAAAAACCTGACTAGTAAGTTTTAACTAGAAACACTTTTCCAAATTAGTGCACAAAAATCTAACTCCAACCCATCAATTTGAAATCCTTAATGCAACATTAGCTGTAACAACATCTGTATTACAAAAAATGCCCCAATTAAGTACATATATTGAAAATGAATTAAAAATGAATCTGTTTATATTTCTTATAAACTAGCACTTAAAAATTCTAACACATTTCTTTACTGAAGCACGACAAATTGGGCAAAGTTTCATCTTTTCACCACACTGAAGACAACAAAGCATATGCCCGCAATCCAAGAACACTGATGATATCACTTTCTCCATACAAATTTTGCATGAATCTTGTATATCTGCAAGGATATTAAAAATCAAATAATTAGTCATGTAAATATAAAGCTGAATAAAAAAAAACAAATTTAGAACCTTTTTGTAATATTTGTTTACCAAGTGTCACTTAAGATTTTAATGCAGTTGTAAATTAATTATAATTTTTACAGCCTATAAGTAGAGATCCTACAAAATGTCTTTTACTGATTCAATGAAAGCCAAAATATGAGTTATAGTGTTTTTTTTATACAAATGAGAGATCACAATGGTACCAGAAATCTTTCAATTTCATCCTTCCTATTTTTTATCTTTAAATGCATTAATCAAAGCACTAAACATTAACATCTTTTCCTTGTGCCTCTCATCTCTTTTTTTTTGTTCATTAGCATGTCTTTCTTCCATACTTTCACTGTGCTTCTGTAAATACTGTAATACCTCAGAAACTTGTGTTCTGCGAACTTTTGGTGCAGAGGGATTACCTTCACTTTCATCCATTGTTGCCCTCTTTCTTCTAACATTACCAGTATTACTGGGACCTGTAACTTGCTCATCAGTGTTTCCCGGATTTCCTCCACCAGTTACAGTTTGGTTAACATTACCTTTTTCAGCACTTTTGGTACCGGTAGCTGTAGATGCACTGCTTATTACAACGTCAGGTCTAATATTAGGTCTATCCCCATACAACTCATCCAGTGCATTTTCGAACATATATGTGCGAGGATTATTGCCACTTTTTGCATTGTGATCCTTGACCTGCTTGTATGTTTTGGTAATGGTTTTTAGTCTACCTGAACACTGCTCCCCAGAAAAGTTGTAACCATGTTTTTTCATTACTACAGATATTTCATTAAATGCTTTTTTCTTTTTCATTCGCCCAGATTCAATTTTGTCCAGATGGCCTTTATACTCTTGTATTAACAACATGGTTGCCTCTTTTGTCCAAAAAAGAGATTGTTCAGATTCAGTTTGTATTTTCTGTTGAATGGCGATATCAGCTTCAGTAGTAGTTTCATTCAGAAAGATTCCTTCCACTGTTATCGATTCATTTATGTTTTGGTCTGCAAAGAAAATAAAACATTTGTCAATGTTAGAGGTACACCATAAGTGCATTATTTTTCCAGATTTCCAGACCTCTACTAGCAGATAGCCGAAAACCTTATTTGGATCAGCCTGATAGTTACTCGCAGGCTGATCTGGTTTTATGATGTTTGCATAGCCCTTTTCATTGTGTCTCTATGAGGGGAAGGGTTTAAACTGTAATTTGGCTGATCCGTG
Organism: Solen grandis; assembly: GCA_021229015.1. Lineage (NCBI taxonomy): Eukaryota > Metazoa > Mollusca > Bivalvia > Adapedonta > Solenidae > Solen > Solen grandis. The sequence goes on from CM037795.1 coordinate 13,144,295, forward strand.
GGTTTTTTTTTTTAAATAAAAATACGATCTATTTTTTTCATCCTAAATAAAATTTAATTAAATTGAATACTGTTAATAATACCATAAAATCTAGATTTATTTAATTTTAACGAGAATTGTCCATTTGCCGTACACGCCGCCGCACAGTAGCTTACGTAATGTACCACTATGCATTGCTTTTGATTCAAGAACTTGCACAGCGCAGTGGTCAGCGTGTCAGTTATTGGATAAATCTCGACATTGTTGCGTCCATGGTGCTATGAATGATGTTGGTCTGGTTAAGTGTGTGGAGTCCGAAGGATGCAACAATGTCGAGATTTATTCCTTAAATATTTACACCTATAATTACTACTAAAAATTTAAAAGAAATATTTTATTGAGCACAAAATTGACATTTAAATAAAAAAAAATACACCCACATGCAAAATTGACCGGTCCTAATGCATCCAACAGGCAATGAAGCGCAACTCCTTTTGTATAGGATATTGAAGAAATGGAAATTGAAGGTGTAAATATTAATAATTGCAAACTAACCTGTTGCTTCACAACACCCATGTTGCTTGAAAACTTCCATAGAAACAAACCAGAGACCAGATTCCTCACATTGGAACATTGTGCGCCTTTCTGCAGCAGCCATTTCGGCCATGTTGATTACGGGTTGATGACGTCACTCTTCTAAGTGCCCCACGTTTCGAGCAGGTGCATTCAGAAGAGCCTTCGGAGCGCTCTTCTATGACACTTGATTCATAAAATTTCACTTCCGAATAAACGGAATGTCGAATCAAGCACACCCCAGATCTTTTTCATTGTTTAATGCTTTGGTTAGCTTTTGATTCCATAGCAATTTCATAGTGTTTGGTTTGACTTGAAATAATGGCTAGTTTCAAAATTGAATTTCATATACCGGTACTCTGCATACTAATCCAGGTACAAACAGTGCATGAGAGGTTGAGACACACATGAGATACCACACTGTGAACGTGTGTGTGTGTGTGTGTGTGTAAGAAATTAGGGACTGACATAACAAAAAAATCAAAAGCCATAATTACACAATGCATTTTAATACCTATATAGTTTCATTCCCTAAAAAAATATTCACAATATAACTTTAAACAATGAGAATTCTTGTCTGTTATGTCATCAAACAGATTATGCAACAGTGAAACAGACCACACTTTACTGATCACTACTAACAGAATATCCTACAGTAACCAAGGCAACCAATACACTGCCTGATCAGCCTGCAATATCTCACATGCTGCAGACATTTTACATCGTATGCTGATAAATCACTGTATGCTGATAAATAATTGAAACCAGATTGGAAAAGTTGTGCAAGCTGACTTTATTCCAGCAGATACTACATCTCAAATCTTGTCTCTATAATGTTTTGGGTTGATCATCTCTGATCACTGGGACTGAAATATTCTGGTTGATTAAAATACACCATTTAGAAACAATGGGTAAATAATAACTATGCATACGACATGGTGAACTCCTGTAAAATACTGCTTTAGAAACAATTTTGATATTACATGTATATACACACAATGTGATTTTTTTTCTCCTTCAAAATTAGCTACTAGTATGAATTAGATTTTTAGCCCATAAATATGAATATGAACAAATTTTGTTTAAAATTAAACAGATGTTCATGCTGAAAAAGTTACATGGCAATAAAACAGAATCAACTGCTATGTGCAGTGTACAAGGTAAAGTTGCGTAAAAAAAAACAATACAGAAGATATACATGTACAATAATTTATGTATAATTAGCACTTAAGAAGCTGAAATAAAAATATTATGCAATTTTTATGCAACATTGATAGCTGTATATGACTGCTTTACTCCAGATGAACACCCAATAAATACCAGGAAATTGTGATTCCTATACAAATTTTCCTGTTGACAAAATCCAAGAGATGTGACATGCATGTACATGTAAATGAAACTGATTGATAAAGAATAGTTATATTGACTGCTTTCCTGTCTGAATGGCTGAAATAAATAATTATCTTGGTTCAATGCACCTGTTGTATATTTACGGAAATGACGGTCACTTTGTTTCAACTGTGTCAAAAAACCCCAAAAAACATAGAACAATTTATGAACATCATAAGGGAAAATGGGAGAAAAAAATCATAGTTCTATAATAACCTTAACACACACACACACAAAAAATAACATGTATTTTTCAACAAATGACCATGCAAAAACAATACCACAACTTTTCCACTTGTTCTTTGATTTATTCGAACATACCATATTAACATTACCAAACACCCACAGATCTTATGGCTTCTATTGAAAAAAGCATCTAACCCCTTAACCTAATACAGAGGTATTTTGATGCCTTGGCAAACTGAACACAGGCACATTTGTTTGCACATACATCATGAAGCTCATATTCTGCAGTCTGAATGGTGAAGAAAATCCATTGCTTCACATACATTTCTAAATTTAATGAATTAATATCAATCAAGTTTTGTACAGGAATATTCATGAGGTAAAGGATCCTCAATCATACATCCTTGCCCCTCATAGTCAACTGACACAGAAACAGAACCATTTACAACTGTATTGTGTACTGTTTTAAAACCCAACTCAAATTCCAACAGCAATCCTTACAGTAGCGCTAGGTAACACTTGAATACTTAAAGGCAAAATTGTTTCTCTTAAGAAAACATCCAAATTCTTCATTTCTTAACAAAAATTGGATGTTGATAATGTAATAATTCATGTCAGCTTAGTTATATACTCGAATATTTCACAAATTAGGAATGGCAGAATGTCTTTCTTCCTAGTTTAGAATTTAAGTACTACATAGTGCTAAGTATTGTTGGTGGAATTCAAGCCAGAAAGTTGGTTTATATTTTTATATGTTGGTCCTCACAAAAGAGGAGGAGGGTTGCTGTTAAAGTTATGTTTACAATCATTATTTCTTGAACACAATCATACTTTTGGCAATTATAACAAGACCGTTAACAGTTCAAATTACAACAAGATAGAACACTCAACCATGCAAACATATTGCACTGTGATATAGACCAGGGCTCATCAATATTTCAAACTTTCATCTTAGAACTAAAATAATTACAATTAACAAAAAAAAAAATGTATTGGACTTTAAAGGTTCTGTGACAATATTTTAGTCATTTAGCAACATCCAGCTAATTATATGTGGAGGAAGATTCTATGCAGGCAAGAACTATCAGCCTACTGCAAGCCACTTTCTTAAAAAGTATAAGTGACCAGACTGGAACCCAAAATTCAAAGTGATGTTGAAATAATTCATGTTAACATTTTGAAATATGAAAAAAGGACTTCTGATTCCATTACATTCATTAAATGGGTATGATTATTTTCACTGGCACATTAAACATTTAAAATCCAGAGTCTGAATCTAAAAGGTAGACTTCAAAGTTCAATGAATTAAGGCCCTGGTTTCTATCCTTGAAGACAAAATATCTGTCTGACCAGTGAAAAAATTTCAAAATGCAAGTTCAATCTGATCAGGTTTTGCTATGAAACCTTTGCATTCCAAATGTATAAACAAGCACCAAACAGAAAAAATATACCATTACATAATTCTGGCCCCAACTCTCAAAATTGTACTTAAGTATGATCTGTAAATTTAACCTCAAAACACCACCTTTAAAGTTGATGTAGATTCTCGCATGTATTTGAGTCTGAGCTTGAGATGGTTCTTAAGTATATTCGAGAACTTTGGGTCTGATATACATTCACAGTGAACTGAATACTGGTACATACATAAACACAAACATACATATATATACTTGTCATGTGCATGTCACCCTTAAAAACTTATTCAATATGAACTGTACAGTCAGTTAAGAACCAGGTCCCATGTTCTCAAAGATACTTAAGCATGAACTCAGACTCAAATTTGACTATCATGCTCAAGTACCATTTTTATTTTTGAGAACATGGGGCCTAATCAACATGCAAGAAGATCTGGTTTCACTCTGTTCCTCCCTATTAAATCCCTACACACGAGAAGTTGACATGATTCAACCTATTGTCTGAGAGATGCTTATATTTATACCTTATTTAACACAATACACTCTCAAATTGCGTTACACAGTATATAAATATAGATCCCTTTTAACACAGATACATGTACATGTATCAGGCAGTCCAACACTTAGGGTGACTTTATTACACATTATGACAGTAACAATGAGGCCCAATACAGCACGGTTTCTAGACTTGATTGCCCATGATATTGTTATAATGAAGTTTCATTGTCACTGAGAGGCAAAAGATTTACAAGTGATTTCAATTGGACATTTGCACAGGTTTTGTTTTCATGCTTCTCATCATTTCTTTATATTAACAAAGGTTTCTTTCCTTGACTTGGTTCCTCTTACTACAGTGCAATACCTATTATAAGTCTTTCCTAGGTGATCCAAACAAACATATTACACATTGATTACAACCTCGCAATAGAGGTCATTTGAAATATATTAAAACAGTTATTTCAGATTTTTTTTTCTGATTTTGAATACACAAATGTTTAAAGTACAGTTGATTTTTTGTGCATATTTTTTAAAATTATGCTTCCTTGTTTTCTTAACTCTCTGCAAACAATCTTTATGAACTTATCCCCCACAAAAAGTATAATTAACACATGTTGTTGATTGCATATAAAAGATATTTAAACAACAAATTTAGCTCTGTATTGCCGTAGAACATGAAAAATGAGACAATCTCTAGTAATAAATCACTCCTTCACATCTTTCATTTACAATTCTCAGACTATCACTTCAGGAATTGAAAAACAAAAAATGCTATAATTTCAGTAGATTTGCAATGTATACACTGAAAATAACGAAACTAAGTACATGTACATGTAGCTATCTTTAACAATCAATTCAACTACAATAATTATATAAATTAAGTCATTATCTTTTCTAGGATTATACAAATGTCAACAAAAGGTAAAGACAAGCTATGAATGAACAGTCAGGCCATTCATATCCACCAGGCTTTATACGGTGATAACCTTTTTATATCATTGTAATTTATACAAATCAAAAATGAAGTTCATGAATGACATCTGATCTATGCTTCCCATTGCAAAGTTTAACTCTTCATTGTTGGAGGGAGGGACTCTCCTACTGCAGAGGGGAGAAAGGTGTCGGTATTAAGATCCTGGATTGCATGTGTCGTATCAATGGCACTGGAAGAGACAGATTCACATGTACATCATTAGTTGCCATTATCACACACACTTATCCAACCAAGTAGAATCTTTGACAGATAATTTAACATTTGATATACAACTTAAGTTTGTGAAAAAAAATCTTTATGATCTCAGATCTTAAGTGCACAATTCCATGTCCTGATGAACTACCTATTATGTTTAAACCAGGAATTATAGATACTGAGTAATTAACCCTTTCCCTCATATAGACTCATTTTGACGCACTCAATAGGTACCACATAAAGCCTGATCTGCAGAAAACCACAGTTAAACCTGACCAAATTTAATTACAAAATCCTCATTTCCAGACCACTGAGGAGCAGCGAACAGCATAAAACCTGATCAGCCTGCGAGTTACTCGCAGGCTGATCTGGTTTTATGCTGTTCGCATAGGTCTTTTCATGGTGTCCTCTATGAGGGAAAGGGTTAAGATGTGAAATGCCACTACACTGTCTGGGGCTGTAATACATCTTTAACTGAATGAATCTTAAAATTAAATCTTAAGATTAAAAACTATTCACAAAGGTCCATCTTTTTTTTTTGCTTGCTTTCTTGAAATTAATGTCGCACCAGCAGTATTTCAGTCATTTAGGGACTTTGTCAACACATTACACATTCCTGCCTTTCACAAAATCACAGTTTAGACAATTTGCATGATACACACCTGGTCATATCATACTGACACTTGGTCAAGCAGTCCTGGAACTGCCCTTATACACTAGGCACCAAATGAAGGCAGGTAAGAGGATCATTTTTAACAACTTGCTGCAAGAGATAAAACCCAGTCTCCAAGTCTTGGACTGACTTTCTATCCACATGGCCAATGGGACTGGCCTTTATAAATGTTTGTTTCATGCAAGATACACATACACATGAATGTATGAAAATCTTCATGTTGTTGAAAGCCAACACAAAGTAAGATAGCAAGTAACTAGACTACCTGTGTATTGAACAACCTCATCCCAGCCTGGTTTGCTCCAAGCATTCTCCCTCGTCTCCTTCCGGTCCTGCAAGTCCTTGTAACCTGGGTAACAGAAAAATATGAAGGCAATGATCTCATTGTCATTAGCAATTAAACCAGACCAGCTAGTAAGTAATGATACTATGATATCATGCCACAGATATTTTGCATTTGACCACACCCAGTCATATTATCCTGACACTGGGCCAACCGATCTTGGAACTATCCTTATATGTAGTGTGTCAAGCAAGGGTGGTATATAATAAATTTCATTTTTGAACAGATTGCTTGTAGAACTTTCCTATGGTAGCACAAATTTCTGCATCACACATTTCGGGACATCTTTATTTAGAATTTCCTCTTTTTTACTACGCGAGATAAAGTTCATAATTTTGTTTATCACTTATTGGTGATGTTTTTTTTTTTTTATATAATTGCTTTATGCAAGATGAAACTGGATTAAACTAGAACTATCACTAAATGTGATTAATACCCCCGCAATACTGCTTTAGAAATGATGAAGTTATTAGGATTAAGAAGAAGAGTATGAAAAACACATTTTTACATTAGATTTTTTTCCAGATTTTTGGCCCGATTACACAGGTTGTGCTTGACCATTGTATGAAATTGTTTTGAATTCCAACCAGTTTTTTTCAAGTTATGCTATGGACAAGGAAAAGTAACAAAGGGAAATAACTCTGTAATTACTCTAGATAGAGTTATGGTTCTTGTGCACTGCACTTCCTCTATTGTGGTTGACATTGTATGAAATTGTTTTGAATCCAACCAGTTTTCAAGTTATCTTGGACAAGGAAAAGTAACAAAGGGAAATAACTCTGTAATTACTATAGATAGAGTTATGGTTCTTGTGCACTGCACTTCCTCATATTGTGGTTGACCATTGTATGAAATTGTTTTGAAATCCAACCAGTAGTTTAAAAGTTATACTCTGGACAAGGAAAAGTAACAAAGGGCAATAACTCTGTATCCTAAATAGAGTTGGTTCTTGTGCACTGTTCCTCTTTGTAGCTGACCAATTATGAAATTATTTGAATCAATCATGTACTTTAAATTATCCGGACAGTTACAATTTACTCCAGCAGGAAAAAAATTACAATGCAATAACTCTGTAATTACTCTAGATAGAGTTATGGTTCTTGTGCATGCACTTCCTCATATGATGGTTGACCATTGTTAAAATTGTTTTAAATCCAAGCTGTACTTTTTACAGTATGGCTCCTGGACAAGGAAATAACAAGGGCAAAATCTGTAATAAGCAGATTGAGTATGTTTGTGCACTGCCTTCCTCTCATGTGCATGATCATTGCATGAATTTTGATTGAATTCCAAAATGCAGACCTTGGACCACGACCGACCACCGGGTGACTCCTATATACCCCCCCCAAACTTTGTTTCGGGGGTATAAAACAAAACTCCTGGCATTTGTATTGATATAAGCTGCACTGTATCTATTGCCTGTGACAAATCTTTATGTAGCAGAGATCTAAAATAAAACACACATAAAACAGAACAATAACCAAAGAACACTTACACCAAATATGATGAACCTGGTATAACTCTCCTATTTGTGAAAACAGACCACAGACAGGATTACTGTCCTTCCTGTGTTGTAACCCTCTTGACCTAAATAAACAATGAGAAAAGGTAAGCAGTCATAACACAAGGCATCAGTGATTTTTTTTTTTTAAGATTTTTTTTTTTACAACCTGTGGCTTTCTTTGGCCAAAAAAAAAGAAGTTCCGTTTCTGTTCTTCTGACTGACCCACATTTTTTACGACCGACCCTAAAGTTTTTTTTTACCTTTCTACTTTTAAAAAAATATTTATCTTTTTTTACCTTTCGTTTCATGTAAAAAAAAAAAATAAATAAAATCTCGACCTACCAACCCTCTTTTTTCATTTGCTGGAGACCAGAAAAGGAATTCTATTTTTGGCCTTACTGCCAAAAAAAAAGTAATATAAATAATAAATTTGGAAATCATAAGATAATGAAAATGTTTTAAATTAAAAAAAAAACAATCACCTAATTATAGGTGGTATATGTCATAGACAGTTTTGAATCAAAATGAAAATTATAAAAATAACACAAATTTTATTAAAATTCTATAATTACTTTTAATGAAAAAAAAACTATTTCCTTTGGAAAAAAGGTTGTCATTTTGGGAAAAAATATCAGTTTTTGGCTAGGGGAAACCACTTGTAAGGTAGTAAATTACCCCTAAAAATCAATGGGCATATAAATGCAGCTGATGACACTGTTTTCTCTATGTCTAATTGTAGAATTAATATTGTAGTAGCCTCTTGATTGTTATCATTGGAACTGTTGTGTATTCTATGTACTAAAATCACTTTTACAAGATAACATAAATGAACAAGTGTAAAAAACATCTCTTACCAGTTATTTGCCCATTCAATCATAGTTCCAGCCTGAAATAATAACAAAAAGATGCTATCTCAAGCTTATTATATAAACTGCTTTTGATCATTTTCACTATAATATTATTTTTTTTCCACGGTGTACTTTAATGACAATTTTATCTAAATACTACCTACAAAAAAGAATGCACCTTTCAAGATTTTTGCATGTGTGTCCTTTAGTGTAAACCAGGTCAATCATTGACTACCCATTCTTCTGGTGTAACTATTCAGAAGCCTGTAAGTCACTTTGAATACATGTGTAAACAATGGAAAGGTCCATTACTTTTTGATTCTGAACCTTTCCTGTTTTTGTTGTGAACATTTCAGCCCCAACTTTTTCCGTTGCTTGAGTATTATTTTCCATTCAAAACTATGACAACTGCTCACAAAACTAGAACTCCCCGAGTCGGATGTGTCGCCTGACGATGACCTATCTGTTGACAGTAAAGATGCCAATTTGTCACTTTCTTTTAAAGATGGGGTATTAATGCGCAATGATGTTGCCATCAAACAGAGAAAGGCTTATAAAGATCAAATAAAAAATGTAAGGACTATTATAACTTAAACATATTTAACAAGTATAATGAAATATGCTTACTTTTTTGTTGTTTAACCATTTATCTGATAGGAACACCAATAAATATGTTGTATGCAAACAGCATAAAAACAAAGGGGAATAACTCAAAAAGCGCACAAGGTAGAGATATGATTCTTGTGCACTGCACTCCACATCATTGCAATAAAAACATACAATCCAGTCATTTAACTATGTGAAAGAATGTCTGGCAAGAATCTCAAAAATCTATCAAGAATAACTCAAAGACAAGGAAGTTAGATTCTTGCGCACTGAACTCTGTCATTCAAGAACATCATATCAGTCTCAATCATTAAACTGTGAAAAAGATATGCTCTGGGCAAGAAATTCTCAAAGAAAATCTATCAAAGGGAATAACTCAAAAAGCGCACAAGGTAGAGTTATGATTCTTGCGCACTGAACTCTGTGTCATTTCAAGAAACATACATATCAAGTCTCAAGTCATTTAAACTTATGGTGAAAAAGATATGCTCTGGACAAGAAATTCTCAAAGAAAATCTATCAAAGGGGAATAACTCAAAAGTGCACAAGGTAGAGTTATGGTTCTTGTGCACTGCACTCCGGGTCATTGCAAGAAACGAACATATCAAGTGTCAAGTCATTCAAACTGATGGTGACAAAGTTATGCTCTGGACAAGCAGATGGGGATGCTGCCGCCGCTGCCGCCACCAACAAAAGTAACCCCTATATGTCGCCTGACTAGTCAGGCGACACAAAAACCTGACGCTAACTCTTTTGTGTTAACTAAATAAACCATTGACAAAGTGGTATCCCTGTCAAGCAATTGGAAAATCTGGTAATTCTATTAACAATTGAAACCTATTACTACTTGGCACAATTAATTTTATACTGTATTCAGTTCTAAGAAAACAAGAGCTGTCAGAGGACAGCATGCTCGACTATTCAAAATGCTTGTTGGTAAATAAAATGAAATCTATTTCAATTCCTGCCCTTCACATACCCTGTATATAATAATGGTCAAAAACTAGAACTATCACTGAAGGTGATTCATACCCCCACCCCCATCTTTGACACAGGATGTATTCACATGACACATAAAACGAATGTTCACACATAGGATTTGGGCTTATAAGCATACCAAAAAAAAATATTATCACTAAAGGTGATCAATACCCACACCGGAAGTCTGTCATGTGTAGGAATACAGTTTCAAAAGTTTGCGTGAGTGAAAGACTACATGTATGTAAGGTTTAAAGTTAGTGTGAGCAATGGTTCAAAAGTTTTGGACAATGCTTAAAAGTTTTGACAGACAGACAGATAGACAGAGAGACACACATACAGACACACAGAAGAAAACAATTTGCCCCTAAGATCTGTAGCTGAGGAGAATAACAAGAGGGCCATGATGGCCCTGAATCGCTCACCTGAGTACCATTGCTTCAACTGATGTCAAGGTTTTTAAACAGACAAGGATTCTGATATAACTTAATCTAAAACATTTTACCCCTGACAATACTACACACCAAATATCTAAGCAATGGGCCATATGGTTTCAGAGAAGACTTGGGCGCAGGGTCATTTATCACCGTATGGCCAAGACTTTGAAAATCTTTGTAATGAACCATTAGATGCTACTACATACCAAAAATCTTAGCTCTAGGCCTTATTGATTCATAGAAGAAGATTTTTTAAGATTTTCCTATATAACTCTGTGTAAAACAAGTGACCCCTGATGCGGGGTCATTTATCACCATAGGGCTATGATTTGTACAATCTTGGTAGTGGCCCATAAGATGATGCTTCATACCAAATATCTAAGCTCTAGGCCTTATGCATTCATGGAAGAAGATTTTTTAAGATTTTCCTATATAACTCTATGTAAAACAAGTGACCCCTGGTGCGGGGTCATTTATCACCATAGGGCTATGATTTGTACAATCTTGGTAGTGGCCCATAAGATGATGCTACATACCAAATATCTAAGCTCTAGGCCTTATGGATTCATGAAGAAGATTTTTTAAGATTTTCCTATAAAACTCTATGTAAAACAAGTGACCCCTGGTGCGGGGTCATTTATCACCATAGGGCTATGATTTGTACAATCTTGGTAGTGGCCCATAAGATGATGCTACATACCAAATATCTAAGCTCTAGGCCTTATGGATTCATAGAAGAAGATTTTTTAAGATTTTCCTATATAACTCTATGTAAAACAAGTGACCCCTGGTGCGGGGTCATTTATCACCATAGGGCTATGATTTGTACAATCTTGGTAGTGGCCCATAAGATGATGCTTCATACCAAATATCTAAGCTCTAGGCCTTATGCATTCATGGAAGAAGATTTTTTAAGATTTTCCTATATAACTCTATGTAAAACAAGTGACCCCTGGTGCGGGGTCATTTATCACCATAGGGCTATGATTTGTACAATCTTGGTAGTGGCCCATAAGATGATGCTACATACCAAATATCTAAGCTCTAGGCCTTATGGATTCATAGAAGAAGATTTTTTAAGATTTTCCTATATAACTCTATGTAAAACAAGTGACCCCTGGTGCGGGGTCATTTATCACCATAGGGCTATGATTTGTACAATCTTGGTAGTGGCCCATAAGATGATGCTACATACCAAAAATCAAAAGGTTAGGCCTTGTGGTTTCGGAGATTTTTTCAAGTTTTTCCTATATTAGCCTATGTGAAATCAAGTGACCCCTGGGGCGGGGCCAATTTTGACCCCAGGGTCATAATTTGTACAATCCTGGTAGAGAGTCATAAGATCATGCTACATACCAAAAATCAAAAGGCTAGGCCTTGTGGTTTCAGAGAAGAAGATTTTTTAAATTTTCATTTTTAAAATCTATTTTTAGCTCCTGTGACCTAATTATGCGATGGACCAGAACCATTTATACAACTTTAGTAGAGCTTCATCCAAGGAACATTCCTGCAAAATATTTTTCAAATTGGCCAAGCCGTTTAGGAGGAGATGTTGTTTGAAGCAATTGTTGACGCCGGACGCACGGACGCACGCACGGACGACGGACGCCGGACAAAAGGCGATCAGAAAAGCTCACCTTGAGCACGTTGTGCTCATGTGAGCTAAAAATGCAGTCTAATTATGGTTCACATCCATACTTATTGTTTGCAAAAACCTGTCTTTAAGAATTTACATTGTGGTTTTCTTATGCACTGCACTTCCTCTCATCAAGATCAATCTACATATGAAGTTTCATCAACCTAGCTACTTTAGTATTGGAGTTATGGTCCGGACAAAATCAAAAGATTAAAAATGACAAAGGGCAATAACTCCTTTCAAAATACATGCAGAGTTATGGTTCTTATGCACTGCACTTCCTCTCATCAAGGTCTATCTACCTATGAAGTTTCATCAACATAGGTACAGTAGTTTTGGAGAAATGCTCCGGACAAATATTTGTAGACCAACCGCCGGACCGACCAACCGACCGACGGACCGACCGACAGGGTGACTCCTATATACCCCCCCAAATTTCATTTGTGGGGGTATAATGATATACCTTGATAGTCTGATAACCCTTAATATATTTATGAAATCTAAAATCAATCCCATGCCTAGTTACTGAGACATAAGCATAATAAAACTGTGCATGCAAAACTTTAACCAAGTATCCAAGTCAGAAAAGGGCCATAATTTGTATAAAATTCAGTCCAAAAGTTATCCTTCTTGGTTTTCTGATGCTGAATACACTCCTTAACTTTCTGGTCAAATCCATAAACAATTTCTGAGATACATGTATAAGCTGGATAGTAGCTGGAATGCAAAATTTAACCAAAATTCTAATTTAAAAGGGGGGCCATATTTTTTTATATATTCCATAAAAAGTTATCTACCTTGATAGTATGATACCCCTTAACTTATTAAAGATGTTTCAAATCAATCGCATGCCTGGATACTGAGATATAAGCATGAAAGTACCATGCATGCAAAACTTAAACCAAAATTTCTAAGTTAAAAAGGGGCCATAATTTGTAATATATTCCATCAAGAGTTATCTACCATGATAGTATGATACCCCTTAACATATTAAAGATGTTTCAAATCAATCGCATGCCTGGATACTGAGATATAAGCATGAGAGTATCTTGCATGCAAAACTTTAACCAAAACTTCTAACTTGTTGATTTGGGGTTTACCATCTTTGCGATAGTATTTCAATCATATAGCGACGTCCAGCTAATTACAGGTGGAGGAAGACCCCGAGTACACAGAGGTACCCGGGTAGAACCATCGACCTACCACAAGCCAGCCGGAAGGCTTCCTCACATGTCTAAGTTAAAAAGGGGTCATAATTCATATTAAATTCAGTCAAGCGTTATCTACCTTGGTTGTCTGATGCCCCTGAACATATTTATAAACTTTCAAGTCATACCATAAATGGTTATTGAGATATAAGGTTGACAGTAACTTGCATGCAAAACTTTAACCAAAAGCTGCAACACCAACGACGACGCCAAGGTGACTACAATAGCTCTCTTATTCTTCGAATAGTCAAGCTAAAAATGAAGATGTACCTAGAAACAAGGCATTGCTGCTTTGCTGATATATGCTCTTATAAAGTTGCATGATCCCCTACCTGAACACACAACACAGACACCAGGCCAAGTAGTCTTGGAAATATCTGTGATACTACGAACACCAAACGAGAGCTACGCCAGTATAAGTTTTCATATTTTGGTACATGACAGTAATGGACTGTACCACCATGTCTAAGGGTGGCTGCTATAACCAACTGACAATATTTTGAATAAAATATTTGTGTCTATACTCTTGCAATATGTAATGTATATTGTTCTTGCAATATGTGGTTAATGATTTGTTATTAATCTTTTACTTCATATAGACATATTTCAACGTCCTGGAAAACAAAAGCAGAGCAAGATCAGGCCATCATTAAACAAGAGTGCCAGTGCTGCCACAATATATGCCGCCACAAAATATAAAGACCAAGAGGGTCCTTTTAATTATTGCTTTTAACATTTCTGTAAGCATAAGCTCATAATGAAGTCTGTGAAACCAATTAATTTAGCTGAACAGAGATAGAACCCTAAATATGAATTATGAAATATGAAAGTAGGTCAAATAGCAGTATCAATATGAATCCTTTTTTCTTTCTCCGCATAACTCTTGCAAAAATCACTGTACCAGAACATCCCTTCTTTATGCACTTTTACCAGTTTAGAAACTTGAGACCATGTTTAGAAAGACATAACTATTGCAAATATTGATGAACATCAAAATCCCTGCTTTGTGCATATCTACCCAGTATAGTAATGACATTGACCAAGTTTTGAAAAGATTAGGTCTGAAACATACAAGGAACTGCATTAACAAGGCTGAAATATCAATCAGCTCAAGAGACTAAGTTTCAAGGATCATAAATCTTGTAAAAATCAATGAACTAGAAAATTGCCACTTCATGCACATTTACCAATTTTAATAATGACATTGACCAAGTTTTGAAAAGTTTCATTCAGAAAGGTTGGAGGAATTGCGTTCACAAGGCTGCAATATCATTCAGCTACAGAGACTAAGTTTCAAGGGACACAAATCTTGTAAAAATCAATGAACCGGAAAATCACCACTTCATGCACATCTACCCATTATAGTAATGACATTGACCAATTTTGGAAAGATTTATTCAAAAATGTAGGAGGAGTTGCGTTCACAAGGCTGCAATATCATTCAGCTACAGAGACTAAGTTTCAAAGGACACAAATCTTGTGAAAATCTATGAACCGTAAAATCGCCACTTCATGCACATTTACCAATTTTAATAATGACATTGACCAAGTTTTGAAAAGATTCATTCAGAAATGTAGGAGGGGTTGCGTTCATAAGGCTGCAATATCAATCAGCTACAGAGACTAAGTTTCAAGGGACACAAATCTTGTAAAAATCAATGAACCGTAAAATCACCACTTCATGCACATTTACCAATTTTAATAATGACATTGACCATTTTGAAAAGATTCATTCAGAAATGTAGGAGGAGTTGCGTTCACAAGGCTGCAATATCATTCAGCTACAGAGACTAAGTTTCAAGGGACACAAATCTTGTAAAAATCAATGAACCTGAAAATCGCCACTTCATGCACATCTACCCATTAAAGTTATGACATTGACCAAGTTTTGAAAAGATTCATTCAGAAAGGTAGGAGAAGTTGTGTTCACAAGGCTGCAATATCATTCAGCTACAGAGATTAAGTTTCAAGAGACACAAATCTTGTAAAAATCAATGAACCGGAAAATCGCCTCTTCATGCACATCTACCCATTATAGTAATGACATTGACCAAGTTTTGAAAAGATCATTCAAAAACGTAGGAGGAGTTGCGTTCACAAGATATGGACATACGGACGTACAGACATACGGACGTACTGATGGAGAAGATGACGCCAATATACGACCGCCTCTGGCGACGTATAAAAATTTTTTGTTTGTAGTGCTCAAACCCTTAATTCCAGGGGTGGGTAGGTAAGTAGCTTTTTCTTTCTTTTTTTTAAATTTCAAATGATAAAAATATAGACAAAAGAGCCTTTTTTGTATGGAATGGACAACACACACACATATATATATATATTAACTTAAAGACCTATAAAAAAAAAAATTGGAGTAGGGGCCATTTTGATGGGTAGTTAGGAGCACTACAAACGAAAAAAATTTTAATTGTGGTCTCAGACATCTCTTAAAGAAGCAGTCTGATCAGACCAGGATCTCTCCTGTTTGTTCATAAAATATTGTGGCTTGGATTTGACACAGTCTGTATCCAATGCTTAATATACCATTTAGAGTTAAGTAAATTGATATTAATCAACTACGTACATGAATATTCATTTAAGGTAAAGGATTAATTTTTACTCTGCACTGTACTCACTTTCAGTGTGTAAGACCTCATCTCATACAAGTTGTTTCCCTCTCTAGGCCCCAGTTCTGGCCAAAATGTGAAATTCAATAAAATTTGGTTCTTTCTTCCCCTGAGCATAGTGTTACGTGCTTTTCTAAAGTTAATAAAATCCTGAAATATACATAAAACATGTTTTCTTTCTGATATTTTTATTCTTCTCTATCAAATAATTAGAAAAGAAATGTTCTAACACAAAGTAGATTGTAACTATTTTAAATTCTACTTTAAGTGAAACAACAAAGATCATTTTAGTTTTATTAAACTGAGAACAGAACAGATACACTGAGTATAAACAAAGAGGCCACTGCTACTGGTAATCTGTAAAAATATGCTTTTTCTAATCACAGTAGAAAATGTTAAAAATGCTGAAATACTCAAGGGAACACTAAATAATCAGATTACCTTGTCTGTTCTGTATATTTGTGTTGCTTTGTTGAGAACTGGATAACCTCCTTTGTACTCCCAAATGTGAACTGAAATTTTAGCAAATGAAGAAAACCTTACTTATTATTTAATGTATGCTTTTTTAAATATGAAACAAAGTATACAAACTGATGTAAGCTAGCAATTTAAATGACTGCATATTGACTATATGTATAACTATTAGTTATACAAACACATATACAGAGAAAAATCATGAAGTTCTATTTAAAATGTGTAAAATACTGATCAGTGAATGAAAAGTGATAAAAAAAAAATAAAGATTGCACATTAACCCGATTAATTTAATAAATGTTTCTTAAACTGAATGCAAAATATATTTATATTTTAAAGCAATGACACTGCTTTGTATAGATCAGGGGACAAAAAAAACAACAAAAAAATTCACGAATCAATAAAACCAATGAGGTTGAAACATTTTGTATTACAGTATAATTTAAATTTGCCATAAATCTCAGTGAACTTACTGGCTTCATCTTGATCCCCAATTTCCACTGTGAAACTGCCAATTAGTGAAGCACCTGTGTCCTTCTCATGCATCAGTTGCTGATACACCTGGCTACACAACACATGGTATACTTTATCACATCATTGGGTTATTATAATACACCTGGCTACACAACATGTGGTATACTTTATCACATCATTGGGTAATTATAATACACCTGGCTACACAACATGTGGTATACTTATCACATCATTGGGTTATTATAATACACCTGGCTACACAACATGTGGTATACTTATCACATCATTGGGTTATTATAATACACCTGGCTACACAACATGGTATACTTATCACATCATTAGGTAATTATAATACACCTGGCTACACAAAACATGGTATACTTTATCACATAATTAGGTAATTATAATACACCTGGCTACACAACACATGGTATACTTTATCACAAATTAGGTAATTATAATACACCTGGCTACACAAAACATGGTATACTTTATCACATAATTAGGTAATTATAATACACCTGGCTACACAACACATGGTATACTTTATCACATCATTAGGTAATTATAACATCATCAATCATGTACATGTATACAAAAATTCAAACAACAAAATCAAAATGATAATGCTTGTTTTCTCAATAAGATTTATTTCCTTTAATATTTTTAATGACTTAAGTATGTCGAAGCAATTATTTGAACCCACAACCTCCCAGTTACATGACTGAAGCTCTAACCATCCTACTCTGTCCATATGTAATTATGTATTATTTATGTTTTAAATAAATTGTGTGGTGTTTTTTATGTTTTTGTTTTGCTTGCTATCAAGATTTGCATATCCACTGGTTTTGTTAAAAAAAAAGACTCCTCATACTTACAACTGTTTCAAATATTCTTCCATATATTCTGGTTTAACCTGATGAACTGTAAAACAAAACACACACTGATAGCTTGAAATTTATAATATTTTAAAATTATAGTATCAAATATGCTACAAAATCTTAAAATTTAAAACAGTTCAAATTTTTTATCAGCAATATTTATCAGCGTCTTTTGAAAGATTTACAGCCAAAATTCAGTGAAGCAGTTAATATTTGACTATCAACTCAGTCATGCATTACTTACACATTACTTCAAATAGGGTTTCCTTCTTGGAGAGCTGGCTTGAGTGGGACTCTTTGCTAGGGGCGATTGTTCGAACACTGAGAAGATTCTTCAGCCATCCCTTCTTTTCTATTTCCTCCACAGTAGCATCAGGTTTCTCCTCTTCCTTTCTCAAAACTTGGGCAGTACATATTTGCCTGAAATATAAAATTAATAAACTGCATCATATTCCTTGGTTGAAGAATTTCATTTTCCTGATATGTGAAATATTATAGGGCTGAGAAATGTGACAAACTCGACCTGGCCTAGGATCGAACCTGGTCTGCCTGCATGCAAGTCCAATGTTCTAACCACTGAGCCAAAGAGTCGACTCCCTGACGCAGTTGTCAGAGATAGTATTTATACCTGTGAAGACACATTGTCACATTACTTTCCCCTCTGAGAAGTCTCGACCCAAGACTTGGCTTGGGAAACATATGGGTACGGCAATTCTGGTCAGACAGTTGACATTATCTTACTGCTTCCAACAATGTAACAAACTCAAAACGGCCCAGGATCAAACCTGGTCCACTGGTGTGCAAGTCCAATGCTCTAACAACTGAGCCAAAGAGTCGACTCCCTGACGCAGTTGTCAGAGATTGTATTTACAAATGTGACAACACATTGTCACATACAAAAACTGGGGGTTAAGTAAAATTTGCAGGAAAACAACATGAAAAGGGGCCTTAAAAATAAAAATGAAGTCACTTTTCATGGACGCAGCGGGAGTAAACAAGATTTCCTTCATCTGCTTATTAGCGCATCTCTTGGTTTTTGATCTTTGAATTATTAAAATTTATAAAAAATGTAACTTATGTCTTTTTCAGTAAATTTATCTGCACATGAAGAAATGTTGAATATACATATTACTTAATAAAAATAGCAAACAGTTTGCTATTAGCCATTACTTCACAACTTTCTTTGCACTTACCCCACCCACTCTGTTATAATACAGAGTTTAGAGGACAGTAAAGGACGGTATAATATATGTAGTATAATAAAATGTCAGCCCACTCAAAACTTATGCATTTGATATTTCAAAAAATTAGAATGAAATTTACCTTGAAAACTGAGAAGGCTTTAATATGCGCCGCCCATTTAACAAAACACTGCGAACTTGTCTCAGCTGACTCGAAATGGAAGCCATGATTTTTACTTTGTAATCTCTAACCCAAAGGAATAAATATATGATATCTCTATTTACAGTGTGTATACCAATTAATTCAGTAGTTTTACATTAAATAATGTTTTCTCTATTTTTTTCTGAAAAATTAAGTAAGTTAAACCAATATCTTTACTTATTGAAATGTAGAAATCTTCGTCATTTTCCAGTTGCTCGGCAACTACTCCATATTGTTTTTAAATGGCGGCGGAAAACTTAGATAGAATTCAATAAGTTTTTTATTTACATTTTCTTTCTAAAATTGTTACAGAACCGCATATTCGCCATGGCGGTCAGTTTAGAAGAATATTTCAGAACCACATTTGAGGATAAACTCCTCGTGTAAGTATTTTCACCTTAAATCATTAAAATGGATACATTTTGCCACTGACACGGTCTGAAAACTATAGATGAAGACATTG
Source organism: Solen grandis (assembly GCA_021229015.1). Lineage (NCBI taxonomy): Eukaryota > Metazoa > Mollusca > Bivalvia > Adapedonta > Solenidae > Solen > Solen grandis. Next base: position 13,164,056 of record CM037795.1, read on the forward strand.
CAATTCCAGAAATGTCTGTACCAGTGCCTGGTGGAGAATGAATACACATGAAACAGTTATTTCACAACGCTGACTGAACTAAAAGAATATAATAAAGATTGTTGGAAGCATCATTCAATAGAAAACATACACTTAGGATGAAAGTTATAGGTTATATTTTACTCTTAAGACAGCTTTAATACGGTTGACTAACCAGTTTTCGTGGTATAACAGGTTTTCAGGTATTTTATATTTATGCGTTTGTGCATAAAAATGCAGTATGACAAACTGGTTTTTGATATTCCACATAATAAATCAAAACAAATGTAAGCCATGCATGCTTTAACATTAAAATCCAGTTATTAAAGCATTAATTCCCTGAAATAGATTTTTTTTTTCAAATTAAACTGAACACTGTGTTTCCTTTTAGAATACCCAAAAACTAATTACAGGACTTGAATTTAGCACTCACAAACTCACAAAATGCGAGTGGGAAGTGAATTTTGTGAGTTCATTTTGTAGGCTGCTCGCATTTTTTTGCGAGTGCAAAGTTTTGAATCTATTCAAGATCAGCATCCTGTTTTCTTTATCCGGACAAGTAAAAAGTAAAACCTATTACAGGGAGGCATAATTTAAACCTACGCGCACCTGCTAGACTGGCACCCAATGTTTTCGTATTAAGTCGTCATTACTCGTTAACTACATATGTTGCACAGTCTGACTGTTTTAACACACACTTTTTTCACTTATTTTATGCAGCCAATTCAGACCTGTGAACTTTATTCTGTCTGAAAGTGGGAGATCTGTGCTCCCAAAGTGGGAGATTAGGTTGTGTGAGAGGGAGATTTTTCGCAGCGCGTTTTTTTCGCACTACAGTAATAACAAAACACATTTTTTTTATTATTCATTTACTTTTATTTCATTTTTTATTACTTATTAACTAATTACTTACAACATGTAAAAATGTTTGCGCCAACACATTCGCGAAATGAGAAAAATTAGAGCCAAATTTAAGAAGTTGGAGCCAAATTTAAAGCAAGTGGCTCCAATATGTTTTCAGAATACTTTATTGTCTTTATATTCTGGTATGATATATGCATTTGTTATACTTGGACTGTCAAAGACATATTCAATTGGTGCATAATATTTAAAAATAAAAATTTTAAAATTTAAAAATATGTTGAAATAAAAACATTACAAAAACTGTCATATAATTCTAAATGTTAATTAAATGAAATTTAAATATTATATGAAAATATCAAGTGAAAAAAAAAAAAAAAAAAGATACTTGGGTACGTTAAATATTGGGTACGTTTTGGTTTGGATACGTTTTGACTCGCTCCATTAGCGATTAACATCGAGTCATTTATATACATTGGTACATCTATGCTATTTACCAGTTGGAATCTAGCTAGGTTAACCAATTAATCAATTTAAATGTTTTAAAAGAAACGGTAGTAAACATTGCTGATGTTTTTCGCAAATGGCCGCCATTGTGATGATTGCGCAATTTCATAACAGTTCCAAATGCAGGTATAAACAAAAGTCAGTAGAGGGTGTGACAAATGTAAACAAGTTATAAGCTGCCAATACTATCCGAGTATTCCACATCTTTGCATAATTAGGAAGCCTTAAAATGCGTGTTGATTGGATAATCCCACAGCAGGTGCTGGTTACTTTAAGTAGTATACAGTGTAGAGCGACCTGTATTTTTGTGCATTACGGAACTTAAACAACCGCGGTACTAATTTACTGATTTCTTCTTCGTATGCGCCAAACAAAGTTGATAAGCGGTATATTGGGGGCCTTGAGATCAAAGGCGGTAGATTTCTGGTGTTGGTCGGTAGACCGGGAGATGCAAGCAATTATCGGTAGCTCCCGCTCAAAATCGGGAGAGTTCACAGGTCTGCCAATTTGTAACAAATATCAAAGTGTAATTCACAATACGTTTTATTTTCCTCATTAAGAAAAAAAACAAGAGTTATAATCAAATTACCAGACATTATTGATATATTTACAATTTTGTACTATTTTGATAAAGTATTTGTTAATAATTTAGCTCGGGCATCTCACACTGAGAGGAATTTGCCTTCGTTAAATATATACCATTCATGAAATTGCAAGTGAACGATAAATTTTGCGAGTTGAAATTTCAGCTACTCACAAATGCTTAAGAGTGGCAAGAAAAGTTAAATTCGAGCCCTGAGTTAGTAACTTTTAATTATGTCACCAAGAGGTTAAAGAAATTAAAATTACCAACTTGAAGCTACTGAAGGATACATGGAGATATGTTTGAAATATACAAGATTACTAGCGGGAAATATGAAAAGGAGGCAGGAAATTTCATTAAATTATGGAACGATAAATCACAAAGATCAGGAAAAAGGGGGAACTCAAAGGAACAGACCTTTATCCACAAAGACCAAAGTTAGACCTAAGAAAATACAGCTTCTGTGTCAGAATAACAAAAGTATGGAATAGTCTGCCAGAAGAAGTGGTGAGTGCAGAAAACTTAAACATCTTTAAAAACAGACTAGATAATCTGTGGGAAAATCAGGAAATCAAGTATAACAATTATTTTAAGTCTGATATTGACACTACCAGGAGACATCAAACAGAATCAAAAGGTGTTAATGAAATAAAGGAGTCCCTTTATTATCATATCATCTATGATATGCTCTCATAACTTTGGTATTTTACTATCAATACATTTATGTCATGATTACACTGTATGTATGTTCAATATGCTATGGATACTCCATTCCATCACCGATTGATGTTCACACATTACCAGTATTGCTGTTGCATATGTTTTTTTTCTTCTTCAGCAAAATGCCTGAGCGGGAGGATGACCATCTTACTCCTGCAACACGGCTTTTGGAAAAGCGCCGAGAAATGGCAGAAGTGGAGCAGGCTCTTGCTGCACAAAAAGAAGTAAGAAATGAATAAAAAAATCTTATGTTAAATTAATTATACAATTAATCTGGGAGTGCAAGGCCAGGCAAGAAAGCCTGCTGTGAATATTATAGGTAGAACTGCTGAGAGAAATTTCACTTGGCTCTGGCTAAGAAGCATAGAAAATTCATTACACTTCCAGTTTAGGGAGAATTATGTTAGCCAGTGCTACGCTTATGTGCCTGCAACCTCCCAAGTGTGTAATGAGCTACTTAGAGGTGAAATACTTGATGGCAGCTGTGTGCTCAGCTATCCAAGTCTTTACATTTTGTAGACCTGTTTGTATGTCACATATACAAAACAAAACAAAAAAACAAAAACAACAGCGCTCAAATGTTTCCCTCACTTAATCAGAAATGGTATTTGAATTTTAGAAACACAAATAGCAATTTCTTAAGGAAGTGCTGTTTCCTGGGATGAAAATGTAAGTTCTGAGTTAAAGTTTCCAAATATCAAATTCAAAAAAAGGGATAGAAAAGATATCACCATGCAGCACTCATGCACTGTTCTAACATGCATTTTAAAGTATAACAAGACATAATACTGGTAAATTAATGGTTATGCTTTTATGCAAAAAATTGGATATCTTGTATTGTTATATTTTTATTATAAATCATATTAAATTTATTTAAGGTAATTTATTTTTATGGATTAATTAACATCTCAGAGTTTTTAATGCATGTATCAATAACTTGTGTTAATGCACTAATGCATATATAGATGTATTGAATGTCATGAAAATGACTGATAATCAAATCAGAATTCTTCTTTCTCCTTTTAGGAATTTCAAATGAAAATGGAGAGTTTGCAACAACGGCGAGAGGAACTTGAGAGGAAAGAGTTTCAGTTGAAAAAATCCTTACTGCAGTTTGACAAATTCTTAAAGGTAATTGAATCATGACTGATGTTTAAGAATATCACTGGGAAACATATACAATTTAATTAAGACACTACCAAATTTTTGCCTTTTACTTGTATTTTGTATTCCTCGTGACATACTCCATAGAGATTGATTTTTATTTCTCAAATTTTATTAATCTGCTGTGGGTTATTTGAAGAGCAAAACTTAGTACCCTTGAAAAATTTTAATTTGGCATTTTATTTGATCTGTGCTGGAGACAGCATTTGACCACTGAAGAAATGTGTTGCATTATAGTTGTTCAGATTTGCATACTGGTACATGTCGGCTTTTGCTTTTGTATTTTCAATGAGGAGTATTCAAAATATTAGGCATGATTTCATTGGTCAGCAAGAAGCTGATTAATATTCATGAAAACAATGTTTTGCCAGTTGAAAATCCCATGTTATAGTATATATGGAAGTGCTAATAGACAATCTGACAATGTTACAAACCTGCATTGAATTCGTATCACTAGGGGTCCATCATCTAAAATTTGAGCAGTCTGTATATTTACCACCTCTCATTTTCAACCAGAAATGTTTCTTCAAAATATAGACTTTCATTGTTGTCATTTAAGAAAAAAAATATTTTCCTGGTTCTTCATGTTTTTTGTATATTCAGCCTGAGACCAGGACTCAAACCCTTTGGAGCCTTTGTTTATAGGGTGAATTCTCAACTTGACCACAAATTTCACTGATTTGAGCCACTTACATAGGCAACTTTTGTACATGTGTATAGGTTAATTCCGCAAACCTAATCAGCATAGAAAAGAAATCAAACAGTTACACATATATATTTATTTACTTATAGTACTGCTTTTAGTGTAAAATAGATATTTTAATTTGATATTGATAATGTTTGCTTTAAAGCTAAATTAACATTGTATGAGAAAACAGGAGACCCTGACTTGACAGCTCCTGTTTACCATTAGTGTCTGAATGAGATAAAGAGTTAATATCACCTTTCTGTTATGTAATGAATACAGCTGCTGCTGCGTGAGCACATAAAAATTGGAATGAATATAATCATATTGAAGAGGCAAAACATAAAGTAATTCTAATATTATGTAAGATATATATAAATGAAGTGATTAAATGCACTATATATTTTTTCATTACAGTATAATTTCAGACAAGAGCACCACATCCAGGTGCCAATGCTTGTTTTTTTGTTTTTTTTTATAAAGGGAGATGAATTAGATGAAAATGGACCTAAGAGTTATGGCCATTTATGAGAAGAATGTAGCCCTTTATTGTGATAGTGGAAAATTGATGACAGAAGCGTTTATAGTTTAAAAGTTATGGCCAAGGTTAAAATTTTCATTGACACCACAACGACGATCAGACACCAGAGTGATGCTTTACTCTATATATCTCAACTTTCTTTTTCTTTGAAAAATAGACAAGCTAATAAATTTATTATCAATTTTCTTCAGGATAATGATTCCAAGAAAGCTAGAGCTGTGAAAAAAGCAAATGATGAAAGAGAGATGAAAAAACAAAAAGAAAAAGAGATAGACAGACTGAAAGAGGAGACATCCCACCTTGTTCAGGATAAGGAGAGACTTCAGAGGAAACTTGAGAACTACTCAGTATTCCATAAATATATGGAGAAGGCTTTAGAGAGAGGGGAAGAGTTTCATGAAATGCGGGATGTTATCGCTAGATATGACACACTGACTGCAACCCATGAGGTGAGTACTTAATCTACTGCAGACATTTTTCATGAAAATTTGAGGGTATAATTATTACATATTGTATATTATCAGCTTTGAACATTTGATTATTATGGTAGAAGCTTACGTCAGGTCTGACCATCATAGTATTAATTCATATGGTCAAAATGTTTGGTTCACAAGCAGTTGACAAGCAAAGATTAGCATTAAAAGTCTTGAATTCTTAGATAGATTTGCGTTTTATGAAATATCTAAGTACTTGTACATTATTAAGTTGACATAAATTATGACCTTAGGAGATAACAATTTTTGTGTCACCTGCTGGATCACTTATCCGTCGTCTGTCCGTCCATCACACTTTTTCTATCACACATAAGTAGGTGACACATTTGCTTCAAAGAGCACTTGTGTTTTTAAAGAAATGATATAGTTGGGTATTTTTGCTCAAGAAGTAAGTATTAAGTATTTATGTGTTTCTAAGTGTTAAGTATGGTTGAGTAACTTTGAGCCTGATGATATAGCAAATCCAGGCTTTTCATTAATAGATATAACAAGAGATTTAAAAAAAAAAGAAAAATTGGCCATGTGTCAAAGGGGGATTTTGGACATTCAAAACTTCAAATATTGTCAAAAATAACCAATTTTTTTATTTGATTTTAACCGATGATTTTGATCTGCAATCGGATTATAATGAAAACCCTGAAATCTAGATCTACCCATGAGATTTTAACAGAATATTTGTAAAAATCTTTTATTTAAGCAATATTGTTCTTTATCAAACATGCCATACTGCAGCTTACTGACAGAATTGTTATAAATTCTCTTATAATTCTGCACAGGTTGTCATTTAAATTATGGTAATCAATGGTTTTGAGGAGTACATGTAACCCTTGTAATTTGTGAAGTTAATTATATCCATTGGTACAAAGGGTTGTCAACATAACATCTGCAATTTACACGGCAAAAAGTCAAGATGAAAGTGAAACCCCCCCCCCAAAACCAGCTAAAATCTGAGGTCTTAATATATGCAATTTTTGTTCATTTACTGCATTAATTGATTCCCATATATTGTTGAAAATGTAGGATGTTAAAGAATTATTGATAGTTGACTGACACACATGTGTGCTTAAACATGTGAATTAAAGCAAAACCCACTGTTGTTTGTTTAAACATACGGAATGAAGTTACCATATTTTGTACAGTTATTATTCAGCAAAAGTCTTTCTTTCCAAGTGGATTGGCCATGCATATATATTTGACATCAGATCTTTAAATCTAGCAAGAAATCATAATTTCTATTCAGTGATTTAAGTACAAGTATTTGTTTAAATAAAATAACCATATATTCAACCATGAATTCAAATTCAACAAATGCAAAAAATAAATTCATGTTTCTTCTTAATTCCGTAACTATTGAAAATCTAATGACCCACAGTAGAGAGACTTTGTTCTGAATTATGTATTACATCCGACAAGGTGACGTGAAAGCCAGCTTTTTTCTCTCTCTGGGACAATTTCCGTCTCCGGCTCAGACACTGTCAAGGTTTTATTGCTCTTTTAGGGAACACTTGTTGCAATAGAAGAAAGTATGATCAGTCAGTGTACATTTTATACCAGTTGTAACATTTCACCACTCTGACAGGGACACCACCATTTCATCCTTTATGAGACATACATTTATAGGAGACAGGCTGTAGGAATAGGTATCTCAGACTCAACAAGTTTTACTGTGTTGTTTTTCACCTCAAAAGAACTAATGAGTAGAATTCTGTATCAAGCTTCATTAACTTATGTATTAACCCTTTCCCTTACATTAAATGAATATTCGTGTATATATTTATAACTTGATGAATATTGATTTACTGACATTTAGATATATATATATATATATAAAAGTATTTTTCTCTTTCCTGTGTAGAATCTTAGATACCATATATATTTTTTTTAACAAACAGTTGAAGCGGGAGATGTGTTTTGATGCAAACTGGGCAGACCCTGATCAGATAGTTTCTGAAAGGATTAGGGACACCTATGTTTGTTAAGGCATCAAAACATGTCTTATATATTTGTTAATGATACTTATTTAAAGGAAAGAAAAAGCTAATTTAGTATCACAGTATCTACACATTTTGGTTCATTATTGGATGTTCATGTCCCCATTATGTAAAGTGAAAGGGGAAACTGGAGATATAGATTTGCACTTGTTCATCTAACAATATTATAGAGATGCTCACCATAATGGGATGTTTTACATCCATTGGATGTTGTCAGTTTTATTTTTCAAATGTCCCAAACATATATACATTGCATGGTAATTGATGTCATGAGATTTTAAAGAAAAATGGGTTTATGAGACTGTGCTAGATTCAAGTCACCTAACTTGTCATGTTTTGAAAATAATCTCCTAAAAGTGGGTCTTGAAATTTCATTGCAAAATCTACAAGAAAAATCTCTCATCCTAAATAGTTAACAAGATGTAAGTCTCTAAAGTCCTTGAGGTCAGTGCTTTATGGGTGGAATAAAAATATCTCTCAATAAGAAATGGGAAGGATAATCAGACTGCATGCATTGTCAAGAGTGTCTTTAATATGATCATGACAAAATTGTATCAAACCAAGGCAAATACTGGTATCTGATATGGCAATTTTTTTTTTAACTGCAAGCCAACTGTAAGGCTTCTAATCGCATGAAATACCTGAATTCATTTGAACCCACAGCAGTGATCAGGGGGTGTGGTGAATGTAAATAAGCGACTATAACTGATCCCTGGAGATCCCTGAGTGGCTGTGTTAGTCATGAACGAGTTTAATTTCTTTTTCAGGACCTGTTGAAAAATGACCAGAAAAACCAAGAAGTAATAGAAAGGCACAGGCAACAGTTAATGAAATATATAGAGGTAATTACTAGTGGTGAGCTGATTAATCATAAAGTCAACGAATCAGTGACCAGCTACTGGTTGACGTGACGATGACGACGAAAATAATTCGTTGACGAATTATTGACCAAAAAAGGGGGTGTTGTTAATATTTCAACGCGCATCTGATTGGGTAATTTCATTAATTTGATAAATTGATACTTGCCAAATTGCACTTTGCACATCGTTGGCCTCTGGTTGTAACCTCTTATACTTTATCTCGGTTCAATGTTTATACATGTATTTGAATATTTGAGAAATTAACATCTATACCTAATACATATCTATATAATCTATATAGTACAGAATACTTTATTTTCATGTTGTACAGTAAGAGAGTTTTAAAAGGCATTTACTCCAAACATGGTATATTTGGTATTTAATCATGATTAATCAATTAATCAGTGACTTTTGTCTCTGATTAATCGACGAATATTTTTTCGACTGATTCCAATCACTAGTAATTACTAGTCTCTCTCTCTCTGTCGAATAAACCTTAATACTTGTAGTTGACACAGAAACTCTATGTGAAATTATTGTAATTAATTTCTCTCTCTATCTTTCTTTCAGAGACAGAAATTCAATCTGAAATTGTTTTGAGATAATTTCGCTAAATAATGCTAATAATTTGGTTAATTTCTTCCATTCATTTTCCTTGAAATTTTAGTGTTCAGCCTCAAACTTCAAGCTAAGTGTCATTTATAAAATCAGTGCTCATAAATTTGCACTGTTTATGTGTGTGTGTGTGGGTGGGAGAGAAAGAGAGAGAGTAAAAATAGTTAAAATTAACCTTTTCCCTCATAGAGGACACCATGAAAAGACCTATGCGAACAGCATAAAACCAGATCAGCCTGCGAGTAACTCGCAGGCTGATCAGGTTTTATGCTGTTCGCTGCTCCTCAGTGGTCTGGAAATGAGGATTTTGTAATCAAATTTGGTAAGGTTTAACTGTGGTTTTCTGCAGATCAGGCTTTATGTGGTACCTATTGAGTGCGTCAAAATGGGTCTATTTGAGGGAAAGGGTTAAAAACTAAATTAATTACCATCTATTGTGAGAGTTTGCTATATACACACTGGTTTATGGGATTGACTTTTTGCAAGAGGACAGTTACATGTCTATCCAGGTTTGTACCATGAAGTTTATCCACATTGTTATAGTGTTCATGCATGTCATGTTACATTTGACTCTTTAACTTGGCATCAAAACAAGATGTGTGAAAGAGAAGGTGAAGAAACTTAAAAGTATGAGAGAAAGAGGGAGAAAGCGGAGACATGTTTGTGAGAGGGAAGAGAGAGACTGTGAGACAGAGAGAAAGAGAGAGAGGTGGGGGACTCTCTATGCATGAAAGCATGATTGACTTTGTGAAAGAGAGACTGACAGTGACGGTGATATCCAGCCTCACGCCTGTAACCATGGTAGCACATTATATTGAGTGCTCATCATTACAGGAAAAGGACAATGAGATTCTGTCATACAACAACCAACTGTCCACCCTCCAGACAAGACTGGATGAGTCCCAGAGTGAGGCCGTTAAATGGGAGTCCCAATGGACACACATCAAAAACACAGCTGCTAAAAAGACACTGGAGCTTGGGAGAATTAAAATGTAACCACCTTGGCCCTCCCTACCTTATTAATCTCTGGATTCTATATTTTAGGCCTAGGCATCTTGAAATAATCTTTTTTTTTCTTTTTATATAAATGCATATAAAAAAATTCCAGAATGTCAAATCATTATATTCTTTATAGAAAAAAAAATATTTGGTGGTAATGTCACTTTAAAAAAGTTTTTTGAACCAAAGTATGAACTCGGAAGGTCGATGAATTTGGGTCATGGCAGGTGATTCACAAAACATTTCAAATTTAGATTTTCCTCAGCTCAATTAAAAGGATTTCAATTCCTTTAACTATCATTACAAATACTGATAGAGCATGCTAATAATAGTAAGTTGCAAAATTTCTGGTCTGTGGGTCAAATGCAGACCTTTCAACAACAACAAAAAAATATATATATATCATACTCATACATTGAATTTAAAGGGCATACTTTGGGTTTAGCAAGAAAATCATAATTTCAAACCCATTTGGCTTATTTTAGTAGCCATTTTCCCTTTTTTCCTTTGAAAAACAATACCTACCATACAAGTAGACATAAGTGACACATATTAATCTACTGTATAAAGTAGTTTAGAATTTAAACCTTCAGGAACATGAGTTCTAAGTTTATGTATCCAAAAGGTTTCTTTGCACAGGCAATCAATGTTGCTATTGATAATATCAATAGGCATAAATGAGAAATCATTTAAATTATGATTTTCTAAATTAAAATGTAAAGCAACGGTAGAGGAAAATGCAGGATCCATAAAATTACGAATATCAAACTTATGACTGTTCATATGTTTTGAGACATTTTGCTTGGTCTGACCAACATATTGTATGTTGCATTTTGAACATGTAATAAGATAAATGACATTCTTAGTTTGACAGTCTGTATTACAACGCAAATCAAACTTTTCTCCTGTAACATGGCTAGAAAAAAACGAGCCAGTATTTATACGGGAACAGTGAGAACACTTAGGTCTGTTACAACTTTTAGAGAGAAAAGTTTTAGATTCATTATGCGTAAAGTTTGAATTCACTAAATAGTCACGTAAACTTTTGGGACGCTGGTACGCAACAATAGGTTTAAAATTGTTGTGAACAGATTTCAGATTTTTCCTTTTCGATAACTTCAGAAGGTCCCAGTATTTATGTAGAATACCGCCTATATTTGGTAATGTTGTATTATACATATCAATGAAAGGAATTACACTTTTCTTTTCACCAGTCGCAGAGGCTAATGCATCCTCTTGAGACATATGGGACACATTATTAAAAGCTTTGTCTATCACCGATTTTGGATAGTTTTTTGTTTTTTTATCAATTTACATTGGAATTAATTGTTTTTGTTTGCATTTGATAGGGCCACCCATAATTTATATCAGCTTGTGAAGCGACATCAGAAACAGGCAGCACAGGCAGAGGAGACACCAGATCAGTTGAACCAGGTATACCTTCTTCTCTCTTTTTCCTTTTCTCTCTTTCTCTCTTTCAAGCAGTCTCTACTCCCTTACACAGTTTCTCTTTCACAAAGTCTTCCCATCTACATCTATCTCTCTCACTCATTCATACATATACACTCTTTCTCATTCAGCATTTCTCTCCCTCTTAATATCTTTCTCTCCTACACACACAGTATCCTGTTATACAGTCATCTCTCTCTCTCTCTCTCTCTCTCTCTCTCTCTCTCTTTTAAATACACACACAAATATCATCAAAACTTTGTCAAGAGGGTTAAACCAAATCAGGCTTTAAATAACCAATGTATCAAGGTAAAATAAAGGTGATAAATAACAAAACTAAGAGAGATAAAACTTTAATCATACCCTGTTCCACTTTCCTAATTCACTCTCTGTATCTGTGTTTTGATTTTAATCATTGTTTGTTGAGATGAATGTCTTGACACTGGGACAGTGGATGTGTTTGTTGTTGTTACTTCTAGGGTACTTGGGTAATTTGTTTTCACTTATGTTGCATTTCGTATGAATAATCACTAAACAACCAAGTTCTGTATGTCATCAGTGAATCTCATGGCTTCTCTCACTTTCAAGTGCAAAACAAAAGTTTAAATTTTATTTATTGTTGGATTTTTTTTTTAAAAAAAAGAAGAAAGTATTATTGCCTACGGGTAGGTTTTTATTGACTTTTCAACCTTCTAGATTTGATTAAAAGAAAATCCATTTTGAATAAATCTATTCAGGCAAATGCGTCAAAAAGATTTACAAGGAATTTTTTTATCAATGCCTTTTGTCTGATGCATATATTTGTAAAAAAAATAACATTTATGCTGTCAGTTGACAGCCAGAGAGTGCTGTTAGCTTTCTTTTTATATATGCTACTGGCTCCATCTGGGAAATCCCCTGACAATATATATAATAGATTGTATGGCACAATTTTTGGGGGATAATTAATAAACAACCAACATTGAAGTTTTAAATGAATATACCTATAAATGTATTTGTGGGTGGTATCATATACAAATGTGAACATTCATATAGTATATTTATTTATGAGATTTTTTTTTCAGGTTTTAACATTTACAATGAATTCTATACCAGTGATGTTGAGATTTTTTTCAGATGCAATCTTCTCCAAGTCTTATGAGTTTTCTCTGCACTGTAACCTTGTTCTAACTGCTTGCAGAATTTATAATTCTACTCTGTTACACATTAGATATTTGCCTGTCAGCATAAGTTTCATGCAATATATTGAGGATCAAATATGAGTACTGAAGTTATAAACATTTTGCTAAATCAGTAAAAAAAAAAAAAAGAATTGACTGAAGCTCTTATAAGTTACCCATTTTTCGGGTACATGTAATACTTTTTGGTATTAAGATTTAAGGCACTATTTTATCCTCTAATTTGCAAAAGGTGAGAAAAACAATGTCCTGATTAGTTTAAACAACTTCAGTATTCAGTGTATATGAATGTTAACCCCAAATATAGAAGTATAACAAATTTGTGTTTTATTTACAGTTAATTGCAACTTGTGAAATTTTGCCATTAATTTGATAACTAATTTGATTTGAAATATATGTTGCATGAAATTATGCTGGAGAGAATCATCTCAAATAGCTTCAATAGGAAAATAAAATCTGATTTTCTAGCATGGTGTATTTTCTTTATTTAATTTTTCTTTTTTTTAATGCTGTTAGCCATGAAATTTTGATAACACCTAAAAAATCTGTCCTGTACAATTTAGAATTATCATACTTTTTATGAAAAAGGCTGTAACTGACTAGAAAATTCGATTTTTCTTTCATAGCTAGAAAATCTGCTGTTTTTGTGTACAAATTAATACATCTCACCTTGTTTGTATCATGTCGCCAGATATTTCACTAATAAATGAACTTATCATGCTGAGTTATGATTTTTCCTCTGGTTATGCTTCTAGCTTGTACAGCTTGTTTCTTTCTGCTTTAGCTGCCTATAATATTTCTAGCTTTACTTAATTACTCTTCCCATTGACAAATCAGCAGCAACCTTCCTTTGCTCCTGGCATTATATTCTTTCTCCAATACTTTCACGATGTCTGCATATAGCAATTCTTTGTATAGAGGTGTGGTGTTTTGTTGTAAAATGTTATGATTCTAGTGTTTTTGTTTTTTTTAGTGATCCACATAAAAATAAAAATTATAGATTTTCAAAGCATTTTATGACCCTTTGATACAATAGAGGTGAAACATAACACCTGGTCACGAGTAAATGACCAGTTCAGTAAATTGTATTTATATTGTAACTGGTTTGGACGTTTCGGTAAAATGAATTTTAATAGTGTTTACCTACAATATGTATATCACACCTAAACGCATGTGTGAAAGTAGATTTTTTATGCTTAATGTATCATTAACATAAACAAAAAAAATTTCCTAATACACTTATTTAGTCTCGTAAATTTTCGTACGAGACTAAATAAATTCAGCAGAACCTTTGTATTTTTAGCTCACCTGAGCATAGCTCAGGGTGAGCTTTTGGGATACTTGATTGTCCGTCGGCCGTCGTCCGTCGTCCGTCGTCAGTCGTCCGTCGTCCGTCAACAATTTTGATGTTTACACACTAGAGGCCACAGTTTTGATCCAATCTTCCTCAAACTTGGTCAGAATGTTTGTCTTGATGATATCTTGAACCCTTTCGAAAATGGGTCAGGTTGGATCAAAAAGTAGGTCAGTAGGTCAAATCTTAGAAAAATCTTGTCGTCCATCAACAATTTTGATGTTTACACACTAGAGGCCACAATTTTAATCCAATCTTCCTCAAACTTGGTCAGAATGTTTGTCTTGATGATATCTTGAACCCTTTCGAAAATGGGTCAGGTTGGATCAAAAAGTAGGTCAGTAGGTCAAATCTTAGAAGAAATCTTGTTTACACACTAGAGGCCACAATTTTGATCCAATCTTCCTCAAACTTGGTCAGAATGTTTGTCTTGATGATATCTTGAACCCTTTCGAAAATGGGTCAGGTTGGATCAAAAAGTAGGTCAGTAGGTCAAATCTTAGAAAAATCTTGTCGTCCGTCAACAATTTTGATGTTTACACACTAGAGGCCACACTTTTGATCCAATCTTCCTCAAACTTGGTCAGAATGTTTGTCTTGATGATATCTTTAGCCCTTTCGAAAATGGGCAGGGCCAGACCGAAAAGTAGGTCAATAGGTCAAATCTTAGAAAAATCTTGTTTTTGCAATCTTCCTCAAACTTGGTCAGAATGTTTGTCATGATGATATGTTTTGTGGATGGGGTCAGAAAATTCCTGAACATTGTTTCACCTCATCATCTTAATTCTGAAGCAATCTGTTTTGTACAGGCAATGAATGATACTTTTCTCAGGTGAGCGATCTAGGGCCATCTTGGCCCTCTTGTTTTTATTCATGTAATATGTAAATTCAATAAAACAGTAAAAAGTTTATATATTGGTCAATTTTATAAACATAAATTTACTGCAATGGCTGATACTTAGAAAATTGACCAATATATAAACTTTTTACTGTTTTAATGAATTTACATATTACATGAATAAAAAAAATACAAAAAAAAAGTTTAAGAAAAACTTTCTTTTTCTTCCTCTTCACACATCTTTCTCTCTCTGTCGCAAAATTAAATTTCATGAATGCCTATATTAATGATATTTTTGTATAAACAATCTATTTTCACAAAGTTGTGATACACATATCATAGGTACACACAATAATAATCATTTTACCGAAACGTCCAAGCCAATTACTATATAAAATCAATTTACCAAACTGGTCATTTATCAAAATGTCTGGAAATTGTCATGAGCAATAGAAATATCTTGTGTATAGTTGGCAGTCATGTATAATGCACAACCTAATCAAAGGAATAGTAAAGTGATGACAGTATTTTTTAGGATAGTGAGTCATAAAAGTACTTAAAGGGATTATCACCTGTTATTTAGATAAACCTGATGACATCAGGCTGGATCATTGAAAGATGGCATTTATATGTCTGAATGATTTCTCCATGTCAAGAGATACTGATGTGTAGCAAACAGGACAAAACCTGATCAGCCCATAGGTTTCTCTCAGGCTGATCTTGATTTGTTCTGGTTGGTGTCATAGTAGAGGATGAAGCAAAAACTGAAGACATATATCAAGCATTACAAGTTGACTGTTCTTGTCAAAATTAGAAATTACCCAAATTAGTTAAATATTTTGGAAACAAGTTAAGGAAGCACACACAAGTGTACAGTACTATACATTATAACCCATGGTCTCCAAATGTCTCATTTATTGAATACAGTAAAACTGGGATAATCAGAGAACAGACTTAGAAAATGAATTCTCGGATAAAAACTGATGTATTTCCCTCTGAAGTTTATAATTCTCCCTGACTGTTTCTCTAGAGTGGCAAAGTAGTCAACACATCCTTTAAATTGGCCACAGTACTTGGATTATTGCAGTTTTACTGTATAAACTTAAATATCAAAGTTTAGTTGAATTAATTCAGTTAAAATAAATTATCACACATCAAAATTATGAATGTATCACTGCAACATGATTTATAACAGGGAATGAAATGACTTATTTAATTCATAGATTTTTTATTCATTTATTTTTTTTTTATTATTTTTTTTTTATAAAATGTTAGATGTTAGATCTGTTTGGGTATTAATTAGTATTTATGGATGGATGATATTTCAATGCATAGTTCTCTAGATCTGTTGGGGTATTAATTAGTATTTATGGATGGAGGATATTTCAATGCATAGTTGTCTTGATCTGTTGGGGTATTAATTAGTATTTATGGATGGAGGATATTTCAATGCATAGTTGTCTAGATCTGTTGGGGTATTAATTAGTATTTATGGATGGAGGATATTTCAGTGCATAGTTGTCTAGATTCCCCTCACCTATACACAAACACATTCAGTAGCCACACCATAATAGACAGGAATTAGAATAGCTCCTTTTTCCACATTTTCATCCCTTTCCTCTTGTAGACATTCATATTGCCTCCCCTTAACAAAATTACTGCTATTTACCTCCCTTGCATGCATTCATATACTAGCTAGCATTTATATTAACTCTGCACATGCTAGCCCTAATATTCCTGCAAACAGCCTCTAACTTAACACACATGAACGGAAGATGGGGTTGCAGTCAGGCAAACATACGTAGCAGGTCAGTACCGCAACACACTGTATGTGTTTTTTCCCTTTGTTGAAATAAATTCGAGTACCAACATCTTACGAATGTGTGGACCAAATCCTTGAATTTTCCCAATTTTAGAGAACATGTATATAAACTCCTGTCAGTGTTCTTAAACACATATGTTGTACTTAACTCATTACCTCATACAGACCAATTTTGACACATAGGCAAACAGAGCAGACCCAGATCTCTGGGGTCTCCTCGTATGATATTGTAGCTCAAACTGGATACAGTCTGCATGGCAAATACATGGGCTTCACCTCATCAACCTCGTTGTCTATACTTTTTACTGAGATGGAAGATTCTAAAATATGAATAAGTCTTTTATGAAAAAGATAAACAGTTATTCTGGGTAATTAATCACTTTCTTTATTAAAAACATAATTGTAGTCACCAAAATAAATAAAGATGTTATAAAATATTTGAAAATAAATATCTCCTGAATTTGAGAGGAAATATAGATTCCAAGTTTTGGAGAAAATATAGATTTATGAGATTGATGAATTAGGGCTCAACAGATAAATGAATGTGAGAACGGCCATACATCATGGCTCAGTTTGTAAATCGAGGGATGATTGCCAAACTTCTCAATCTTCATATATTTCTATATGCATTTTGAAAAGTTTCATGGTTGGCCCTCAAAATGAAGAAAGTAATTTTGGTATTGTAGTGTGAGCAATATAGGATATTGCAGTGACAGCCATTAAGATGCCAAACATTTGTGTTAAATGGAATCATCCTCTGTGATAAAAAATTACAAATAATAAATTTGATATAGATTATTATTATTAACATTTTCATTGTATATGACTTAATTGAGACACCACATGATCAGAAGGTTTATCTAATCCCAGTGTAAACTAGAAAGGTCAATTGTTTTTAGGTTTATACATTATTGTGTTGGGTCCTATACCCCTTCTCTGGAAATACAACAATGTGTACCATTTTACAACATACCTCTCAGTTTTGTCATAGATTTGGATAAGCAATCAAACAGTATAAAATGTGTTAATGCTTTAATTATCTCACAAGTTGTTGTGGCCTGTATTTCACAAAACCTATCTCAAACTCAAATGTTCCATTTACACTTAAAATTTGTTTGACCTAGAAATCAGTTAACTCTTGATGTAAAGAACAGTAATGTTGCATGCATGCTACATGTATTATTAAAATGGACTTTCTTTAGTGCCTTCAATATGCCATATTTGTGGTAAAACTGAAATTGATATCTTTGAGAACTTGAGAGTTTTGTGAAACACTGGCCTTGTGTGAGTCTGGTTGCCAAGGTTATTTTTAAAATTGTCTTCATATGGTTAAGGGTTTAAGAAAAATCTAAACATGAAGGTCATTATAGCTTTTGTCCCAACATTCCTATTAATTAATTATACTTCAAATATGTCTTTAGGTATATTTTATCCAAACAGAACATTGACATTTAAGTATAATTTGATATTTATGTGATAAGCATTCACATGGTATTTTTTATTGGCTCTTTTTCAGATCCAAATGTTTCTAGAGGACCTACGTGACATTGTGAGAGACCTCAAGAAACAAGAGACCCTGACGACTTCTGTGGTCCCATCTTCCAGCTAACCTCCTGTAGTCACATCTAGTCACCTGAAACAAATCTCAACATTATTGACTCATTTTGTCTTTTTTTTTTTTTCATACTGTAATTGGATGAAACATTTTAAGTATATTGTATATGTTATTAATAATGAATTGGTTAAAATGAAAAATAATGAATGTGTAATTGTTTTTGTTTGTTGCATTTGTTACATTTATGTAAATTGAGCAGAATATTTTTTTTGTCTGTTGATCTTCACAACTTCTTAGTGCTATGTAATTAATGCAGAAAAAAAACTTCGTCAAATGTTGTTTGTTAATCAGAACAAAACAAAAAAAGTTAGTGTCTGACAATCTTTTCCTATAAAACCACAATGCTTTTACAACAGTTGAATTACTTGAACATGTATATTGGTTGAAACACTAATATTAACTTATTACATTTACAAGTAAACTATATTAGTTTACATAAAATGCCATTTATACAGAAAATTGCTAAGCCAAAACTTATTTAATTTTATATTTTTTTCAAAGAAATGTTTATTATTATTTAAAAAAAATATAAAGGTCATTTTATATATAGGTCATTTCAATGTCATGATAGTCAAAGAACTTTGCATCAATTACTTTAATATGTGACTCTTCAAGATCAGGCCCTGAGGTTATAAACATTTTTCGTGCTCAAATCGGGTTTGTGCTCAAAGTTAAATTGTTCTAGTCAGTTAAGTTTTTCATATTTTACTATACTTTCTCTGTTCCACAGTTAGCCCCTACTACAATTTACATAAATTCACTATCAAAGTTACTCAGTTTGTTTTGATATACATAAAATAAGCAAACCAAGTTTCAGTCTCATACTGGGTTGAGCTTGAAAAAGTTTTATAACCTTGGGGCCTGGCCAATATATCATGGCCAAAATTATTTAAAATTTTGAAAAGTTAAGGTTATTTTTATACTCATTCTTTTAAATGTATGTTTAAAGTGGCATGTACATCTTAAGAAATTACTGCTCAGAATAGAATGAACCATAATCAAAAGAGTTATATCTTTTATTTCTTAAATATACATTTTTAGTAACCCCATAGATATATATACATGTACAATTGGGTAAATCTGCATTTGCGCACATGCAAATACGTTTTTTTTTTTTTGTATAGAGAAATAAAAAGTATGCCTAACTTCTATTTATTCAGTATAAAACTTAAGTTTTACCCTATAATATTTAATGTTATCTAGAATCTTTTCAAGGAGTTTGAAACCAGATCAGCCTTCAAATATCTTGCAAGCTGATCAGGTTTTACTCTGTTATTCATCAATATGAATATTGTGATAAGAAGTGGAAACTGAAAAAAAACATTTTTAGATTCTGTACTACTTTTTATCTGAATTGCCTTTTCATTTGTTTGAATGAAGTGAAATGGCTTGTTCTAATGGTCCAGGTCAATTACTAATCTCTCTATTCTATATATTCATACTTTTGCACCATTGCCCCATATTTCAGATCCAGATGTTTATCCAGGATTTGACCACAATCACAAATGAAATAAAGAGGATGGAGCTGTCTGGGACTTCAATCATTCCCCCTTCATCAAGTTGAATGTCTTCACTGTCGTTGCTTATTCTGATTGGTTACCTGTATTTCTTAAAGGTGTGCAAACAGAAATGTTGAACATTGAGGAAAACATAACATATGTCAGCTAAAGAATCACAAATAGTTTCTCATACGGCTGACAGTTAAGTGCCTTAAAGGGTTAACATGAACACATTTTAATGAGCACTTCCTTAAACAGGTCATGAAAATTTACCAAGAATCTTAAAAGGAATGACATGGTACTGGTATAGGTTTCCCCATGTTATATATATATGTAACTATACATTTGAAAGGTGTTAAGGTGTTATAAGAATGATATTTCAAGTGTGTTAATCCAGCTGTGCCTATATAGGGAAATCATCTGTCATTGTTAGACCCCCATCTGAAAAACTCTGATTGCATGGTGTGAGGAATATCTGTGTAGAACAAAAATGCATTTGGACGTGTTAAACCCATGTAACATCTACTTACTGGCATATGCTGTATTAAGTAATCACAGCAGTTAACTTTCTGTCGTATATTTTTTTTTTTTTATCAGGTGTTATAAATAGGTAATCTCATAGTCAAAATTTTGTCATTTCAAATTTGTTTGTGCACCTTTAATGTTTGGTTTGAATGGCAATGGGAAATGCATGAACAGTAAGGGTGAAATTTATATGGATAGGTGTTACTGTAAAGTAAGTGAGAGAGAAACACATTAATTTTTTTAATTGCATGACATACTTGATATAAAGCAATCTTTTACATAAATAACAATTAATTATATAATTTACTAGTTACAAACTAAGTACTTAATACATGCAAAGATTATGGTTGATGGTAATTGTAAAATATGTTATATATCATTAGAATGTTACATTAGTTAACAAAGTAATTAACATTCAAATTAAGTGCAATGGTATGATTTTTACCGTATAAGAAATTTAGACAATATTTTTTTTTCAAGAAACTTATTTTCAATTAGGTACCAATTTCAATTAAACTATTTTGTTTTCTTTTTCCTTCTGTTTTTCATTAAGGAAATGATTTTTCCATTCAGTCAAATTTCAGGGTTAGTTTCTTTGATGTTTTCAAGGTAAATATTTTCTAGTTTGTATTCTCTTGTACAGAAGGATAAACATTTTTATAAATTGTTGAATTTACAGATTGTATTACAAAGTGGTACTTGTCATATATATGCACATACCTGGATGTATTATTGAAAGACTTGTTCATATATTGACAATGATGTTATAATATACATATGAATTTAACCCATGAAGTTGAGTCTGATTTTTTTTCCAAACAAAAACTGAACAATATCCGACACACCAAACACTGTGAAGTGGATACATTTCTATCGTACCCAATGTATCCTCCTAATCTCAGTCATAGCCAAATATACTCAAGTGAAAGACCGGTCACGGTGATTAAGTGTTTAGGGCATCGGCTCCGTAACTGGGAGGTCGTGGGTAAGATCCCAGCACTGGTATACCTTCCTTGCTTGGTATTCAGCATAATAAGGGTAGTTTATCCCAGTGCCAGAACGCGGTATTAGGTCACATGTCTATGGCGGGATAGCATTACAACCTCTCATGTAGCTAGTTTCCAAATGACTGAAATGCTGTTGCTGGGAGTTAAGTAAACACAATCCAAGCAACGAAACTTGACACAGGATGAGGTGTCCATTGTCACAAAGGCTGCCTATTCATGTATGGTTAAATGTCTGATGTTGTTTCCGTGTAGGCCATTGTTGTGAAATTTCTGATACAATTCTATTTATTAGATATGTTTTTCTTCCGATGCTGATACCTACTGTTTGTTGTCTCACATTGATGGGATATTTTTTATTTACACGTACTGTTCGTATCAGAGAAAAACATTCAAGAGGTGCGAGATTGGACTGGTTTAAGCACCCCATTCGGTTCTTTTTGAAGACTGACCATTCCAAGCATTCACATATCATTCACAGCCATTATTTGGTGGGATGTGTGTTCTTTTCCTCTTTACTCTTAATATAATAGCAAATCCCGGGGATGGGGGTGGGGGTCATGATCCCTAAACCCCCTTCTGGATCCTCGCATGCCATGGCGGTAACTTTGCATTTCTATATTTTATGAAATGTACTGTCTCTTTTTTCCCCTTTAATATACATCTTCTTTTGGTGTTAGTTCATTTTAAATGTATGTGGGTTTTCTCATATGACTCATTGTCCTTCGATCCCTATTCCGTTGTATTGCGATGAATGGGACATGGTCGTGTTAACTATAAACGGGAAAATGCGGGGTTATTCATCATATACGTTTTCATATTCAAGCCCACAGTTCAGTCACTTTTTTGACCTGCTGGCCCATAAATGTATATAATACACGCAGACATATATCTCTTTCACGGTCAAACACTCAGAAAACAAGAGGGCCATGAAGGTCCGAGATCGCTCATCTGAGAGCAAGGTGGTGGCCATGTTTTTGTCTACAAATCCAAAAGTATTTAGCAATCTTGGTAGATAATGACCCAAAGAACACCTGTGTCAAGTTACTTTGAAATCCAGCCTGTATTTTTGGACAAGAATATTTTTAAGTTTTATATTTTATGCATAAAAGAAAAGGACTCCGTCCTTTTGCGGCCATACTTTTCTACGGATTCGAAAATATTTTGTAGTCTTTGTCGGAAGTAACCCAATGAACATTTGTGCCAAATGCTAGATTACCAAAATCCATCAAATACTTTTGGACAATAATTTTTTTTGAAGTTTTCACATTTCTCCCCTTTTTGGATGTCATGGCAACCAGATTTCTGCATAAAATTAATTTCTGAATAACATTTGAAAAGGACTACTCAAGGAACATTCCTGGTAAGTTTTATGAAAATTTGCCACGTTGTTTAGGAGGTGTTTTAAGACAACTGTTGACGACGGACGTCGGACCTTCATCGATCACAATAGCTCACCTTTGAACGGTGAGCTAAAAACTGCACACATACATGTAAAATATATTACCCCCGTACATTTCAAGTATATTACACTGTATATTGGTAATTCACAGTTTTCTGACATTGAAAATTAGTTTCCGTACCAACTTAAGTTTATTTTTTATCCTATTCACTTGAAACAAAAAGATTTGATTATCATTATACGTTTCCATGGTGACTTACGATTGTGAATACGGAATATTTTGATATTGATTACAAGTTAGTAAGAAAACCGACCCTACTTATTAGATAAAAATATAATTCTATGGTTGCATACGAGCTTGTGGAATGACCTTGTACATCGCATCTATACATGTACATTATTTATAGGTGTGCGTTATTCACATTATGCTAGTAAGAAATAATAAAACAAGCAAGTTAATTCTATTTGTCAATTTCAAAGAAGATATTATTATTCCAGTCACAAATTACCCATTTTTACATTTTCATAAGGGCAATACACAAAACCATCCATAAAAAAATGTATGTTTGCAGTGTCCTAAATGTTTCATTTTAAGCCCTTTATTAAGATAGTAAGGTAACTATATATGCCATTTTAGTATTTTATTTTAATTCTTTGTGAAACAAGAATGGTATTTTAGTCCTATATCCCGTGGGTTCGAGTCCTGGCAGGGTCATTCGGATTTTCACGTGGGGAGCCTTACAGCTGGCTTGCGGTAGGTCGGTGGTTCTACCTGGATGCCTAAGTGCATTTGGGGTCTTCCTCCACCTGTAATTATATGACTAAAATACTGTCGCAGCGACAGGTAACACAAATCAAAATCATCTGGTCTTATATAAGATCATTAAGTACAGATATTGTCAAACTCGTGGCACTAACAGTGTGGAGCATACAACTCGTAGAAGTGGCTATTTATTGTCCCATGTTTTCAAAGCCTGTCATAATTCAATAGTTGATAAAATAAGCGTAGCTTCTCTACTCGGGTGGTTGCTAAGTGGAGGTCGTATGTCGTCGTGGTCCAGTGGTAGTGTACCCGACTGTGGATCCAAAGGTTTTATTGGTTCGAAACAATTGGTAGGTGCAAAGATTTTTCATGACTTTCCCTGGCTCAAAGTACTCGCTCAATGCAGGAACCGTCAAGATGATAAGAACTTGTTTCCTAATTCGACATTAATTTCATTTAGAGTTTAAATGGTGGTTATATATATAATTTTAAGGAGGAAAAAGTGTCTGGTTGGCCTGGTCGACCATGAATTTGGACAAGAAGATGATGTGTTACCGGGGGTTAAAAGCAGTCTTTAAAAAGTAATTAAAGTATCTTACTGGGCATTATAAAACGTTGAATATTTTGAATATAAATAATCGTAATTTATATAAGCAAATACCGGGTATTATGTGCTTGATAACTAACAAAGTAATACCTACCTTCCATCGGAAACCGTCCCCGGTGGACGAGTGTTTAGAGCGTCCGCCTCGGAAGCGGGAGGTCGTGGGTTCGATCCCCGCCCGCGACATACCAAAGACGTAAAAAATGGTATTGTTATAGCCCCCTTGCTTGGTGCTCAGCATATAGGTGCAGGACAGGTTGGCCCGGTGTCAGGATATGTAACTGGGTGTGGTATCATGTCACATGTCTACGGCGTGATACTGCAGTGTGACACCACTATACCTGTCTCAAGTAGACATCGTCTCCAAATGACTGAAATACTGTCGGTGGGACGTTAAACCCAACAACAACAAAAAGAAGAAAACATCAGATAACATTATTTTTTTAAATTATTTTATTATTTTCGAGAGCGGGTTGCCTAAATTAAACAGATTGACTTTTTAATTAGTACATATTAATTAGCCACAAGCACACTTTAACTGACGTTCCTGATGCCCAAGAGTATTTGTATGTATAGAATTCAAATTATCTTTTCCGAGGTTAAAATACAACAATACCAATGGCTGTAAGAAATTTTTTTAGACCATAGTGCTTTAGATCTGTTAACAAATATTACACCAAAATTAATTTCTACATCAAATGTTTGTTTTATTGATCGTCATCATTTATAGAAACAGACTAACGCTAGAACCTGCCTGCGATGCTTTGCTTTTTCCAAGTAATTACAAAACATATGGTTACATAATTTAAGGGAATGGAAAAAATAATGTCGGAGATTTTAGATATTGCTGTGACAATCAGTTATAATCCCGATATATTTGATTTCCCCATACGTATGATGATACTTTTTGTCTCACCGATAGTATTTCAGTCATTTAGGAATTTTAGTGCTTCTCAATGCGACAAGATACATACACACTGTCTCGTTACTATGATAACGGATCGATCAAACACCTTTATACTAAAATTTGAAAGGAATTTTGCAGTCTTTCTCAAAAATTGCATCCGAAGTTTGATGTTTATCTATTTCTATTATATCGGAAAAACATACATGCACCCACATTTTTTTACTTTGAAAGTACATTCTAGATACATACTTGTAACTTAAATTTATTTCACACTTTCTTATGAAATATGATATGCCGGTTAGGAGATAAAGCAAACTTGTAAATGCTTGTCAACTTTGTGAATGAACAGCTGCTTCAGAAGTTAAAGCCATTTTTATTTACAAAAACTGTTACCAAGTTTTATTACCTAAAGACAATGTCAACCGATGGTTTATTGTTGCTTTGGACATTAAATTAAAGCCATAGCAAAATGTGGCAGCCAACCTTTATAATCATTACATACTATTCTAACAGTTTGTTGCATTTCGTCCCGAAATATAGAGCAGACTTAACCACTAGTAACAATTTAGAGCAAAATGTTGCTGTATAACAATATTAAAAAAGTCAACAATTTCGTCAAACAACACAGTGGTATAAATATCTTATTTTTATAGACTATTTTTGATATAAAGCAAACTAATGCCCATGCGATGTAATATATTGAAGAAGCAAAAGAAATATATACCGGTGTGCTGTTGCTTTCCCAAAATGTATATTTTGGGAGAAAACTGTAAGTATATTTTAGGTATGTGGGACTATTGTTTGGAAAGACAACAGGATTATTCATAATCAGTGAAATATTTCAATGGGTTTAAAAAGAAAAGAAAAAAATTATAAAAAAGTTAATATAGGCAATGCATGGATATCAAGAACAATTAGGAATTTCATAGCACAATACGATAACTACAATACATATTAATATTTTTCATTTCAAGAAAATGCCACAATCCTTTGTAAGTCTTACTATTTTTTACTACAATCTTACTACAATATTTTTGAATTCGATACACTGGCTGGCCAAGAAAGAGATAAACATATGTATCGTACCTGGAAATAATGCATTAACCCTTTCCCTCATATAGACTCATTTTGACGCACTCAATAGGTATCACATAAAGCCTGATCTGCAGAAAACCACAGTTAAACCTTACCAAATTTAATTAAAAATACTCATTTCCAGACCATTGAGGAGTAGCGAAAAGCATAAAACCTGATCAGCCTGCGAGTTACTCGCAGGCTGATCTGGTTTTATGCTGTTCGCATAGGTCTTTAGGTCTCTATGAGGGAAAGGGTTAATGTCGTACGAATACATGTACATGTATGTAAATATGACTATTAATGCTTGTTAAGATATGATTATAAAATGAAAATTAATAGCTCCTTGTGTAGGTAATGTCCTGTATGTAATTCATTCAATGGTTGTGGCCTGGTATAATTTTGTAAATACGTTTTCTTTTAATTACATTAAATACGTATTGTGTAACATGAGGAACGTGACCACACTCAGCGGTATTCTTAAAACGTCTTAAGTTGCGTGTTTCACTGATAGTGAATAAAAAAAATACAGTGATTTTTGTTAAGACACAACTATTATTTACCATTCCTATATTTTGATGAGTAAAATATCTACATAAGCAGATAAATTTATTTTCCTTCTGTTTTGTACATTAGCTTTTAAGTCTAAAAATAAAATATTTAAGAATATAATTTTATTTACCGCAGTTAACAAATAGATAAGCTCTGTGCACTCCCAAGCAGCATATGGATATATGTTAAGCAATGAGATGAAACTACTCTGTGTGCGTGTGTGGATTATGGTTGCAGCCAAACGCTTAAATAGACAAAATACTCAGAATTCAGTTTAAATACTTATAAAAACAGGGATGGGGGTGGGGGAGCTGTTAACCATCCTTAGTAAAACTTAAATCGTGTCACCTGTTTAAGTTGCTATTTTTTTGCATGTTTATGAAGTTTTCGGTAGACCCAGCGACCA
>CM037795.1:13191185-13241185 GCA_021229015.1 Solen grandis
AGAAGCTAAATGATGGCAAATGGCACAGGATAGATATTTTTAGGAAGAAGAAGGTAAGTAAAGAGGAGTCTTTGAAATTAGAAATTAGTTTCTTGCTGAACAGGCGTAGTTCTGTTCTGTTGAGTATTATAGTTTGTATTGTGTTGATTTTAGGATGCTTTTTGTGTCACATGCTGTAAGTGGAGGTGACATATAGGGATCACTTTTCCGTCTGTCACACTTTTTCCGTCACGTTTCAGCAAGTGACACAATGTCATGTGTTCCAAAGAACACTCTTGTTATAGATAAAACATTTCTGTTTAAATGAGCAGGTGCCTGGAAGGCTGCATGGTGATCCCATTTATATAATACATGTATATACAAAGGTATTGAAGATATTTTCACTTCATTTAAGAAATCAAATTGCCAAAAAAAAAATACAGCATGCAAATTAAATATTCAACAATAAATTATATCAATTTTTACAATGTGTTAAGCTTACCAGAACTTATCAATATTTCTTGTAGCATATTGATTATTGATTACATGAACATCATCGTAATTTTACGTAATGATTGCAGTTAAATCCGTCATGAGTTGCTAAAAAAGGTTGGATGCTTAACCCTTTACCTCATTTGGACGTGCTTTTGATGCCTTGGAAAACAGAGCAAACCCAGATCAGGGTCTCCTCTGTTTGCTCACTCAAAATTGTAATTTAGATTTTATACAGTCTGCATGGCAAATAAAAGCCAATTATTTGCCATTGAAGTTCAGTAAATCATTATTCATGAAGTCATAAATTTGTACATGAATATTCATGAGGTAAAGGGTCAATACAGGTTCAGCTGTATCACCAGGGTGTTTACTTGCTCTGATTCAGATGGTGCGACTGGTCATCGACAACTGCATGGACAGCGTGGTAACCAACGGTGTTGAAGATCGGTCCAACTGTGAAGTGAGCGGGATGACTCAGGGAGAGAATATTTTCCTCAATGTGGCCAATCTCCTTCAACTAGGAGGACGTCTGACGACCTTGAACTATCCAGCCAACCGGCTGACCGACAGATTTGAGGGCTGCATGAGAAATCTCATCCACAACACAGAGGTTGGTCTTCAGTCAGTTTCATCATGACTAGATTAGTAACCCTTCCATATCAGAGTCACAACACCAAAAAAGTTGTTTTTTTCTGGTGGCCGTACCTGTGGTTTATTTTGACTGGCAACTATAAAATTGATAAAGGTCCTGCTGAAAAATATAAAAAAGGAAACAAAATTCCTTGCAGTAAGATACAAAAATAATACATTATCCCAGAACTTTTTGAAATGGGGGCTATACTGGAATTAAGGATGCCACATAAGGGCTCCAATGTGGCCCCTGTAAGTTTAATATCTGAAAACATTAATGTAATTGTAGTGCTTACAGGCCGTTAAACCAAAGGTTGTGGGCTTGATATCTAACAAGGGCTATACATGTAATTCTTCAAATCCTTCCCTGGTGGTAAGAACTTATCCAATTTAGGAGTGAACTTGTTGGAATAACATTTGTATCAGTCATTTTAAAGTGACGAATATTGAAGAGAAATGAAAGCCTTAAAAGTGAGATTATTTGTATATTGCAATTACATTACAGGAAGGTCTAGATACTGATATGGTATTTATATGCTAAGATTGAACCCTGTTTCAGATTTATGACCTCAGCACTGGTGGACAATTCCCTGGAGCCAGAGACGGATGTCCAAGGGAGGATGAGGCGTGTGGAAGCAACGGATGCGGTCATGGCCAGTGTGAGATTACAACCGTTGATGGAAGCGGAACACCCGTTGGAACTTGTCGCTGTGACGAGGGCTTCCGAACATCAACTTCTGCTATCTGTGATACCAGTATGTATTTAAGAGTCTGTCTTTAATTACGGAAGAATGCTGTTATTTAGAAATGTCAGGATCATGCTGGAAACTCTTTGGATTTGCGTTCATATCTGGTCTTTTAAGAATCGTCATGTGAGGTTGTCTTCCAGTTTTCTTGCTGCAAATTGGTTGTTCTACTTGGGTGTACTTGTGAAGTCCAGGTCTTCCTTCGCCTTTAATTAACTGGATGTTGCTTTTTGACTGAAATACTATTCTGGTTAACTTTAAAAACAAGAGCATGTAACAGGCTAAGACTTACACTTTTTGCATTTTTATGGTCAAGATGTAGTAAAAAATTTATAAATAAAAAAGATTTTTGAAGAAAAGACATATTTTCTTACAATTACTAATAAGTGGCAAATAACAGAATATAAATGTATGTTTTGGATAGAAAACGATTTCATTTATTTAACCCTTTCTCTCATAGAGGACACTATGAAAAGACCTATGCGAACAGCATAAAACCAGATCAGCCTGTGAGTAACTCGCAGGCTGATCAGGTTTAATGCTGTTCGCTGCTCCTCAGTGGTCTGGAAATGAGGACTTCATAATTAAATTTGGTAAGGTTTAACTGTGGTTTTCTGCAGATCAGGCTTTATGTGATACCTATTGAGTGCGTCAAAATGAGTCTGTATGAGGGAAAGGGTTAAACCATATCTAACAATATCTGTCTTGTTCACAGATACAACTGCTGTTGACATGAAGACTAATAGCTTCCTGGACTGGCAACTGAAGAACACGTTTAGAGCCATCTTAAATAATAGACAAAACAAGATCAATTTCTGGTTCCGCTCAAACGATGCGGACGGTGTAATCTTTTCAATGTCAGATGAAAACATTCCTGATCAACACATTACGTTTGTGGTAAGTCTTCTCCTTTTCAAAATCTTTATAATTTATGTACAACAAGAGATAAGAAATATTTCTTATTGAAATCTATTCGTTGACATTTATGGTGATGAAAAAGCATTTTTCATCAGGAATAGGAAATGGTCAATAGAGTAAGCAGTTACAGTTATTAAAATAAGATGCCAAAACTTAATAGATAATCATTAAATAATCATTTGAACCATTTCTTTTCTAGACAGTAAATACTTTTGCATTTCTCAGTTGTCACCTGCATACCTTTGACAATTCAAAAATCTCCTTTGTGTTGTGACTTCCTGAGAATGTATCAAACAACTCATAAGTAGATGCCACGTAATGATAAGACCAGTCGTCAACATTAGTGGCAGTTGACGTCATAGAATGGCCTATCTTAAAGTTGGAAATTACTGACAGTCAATAGGCTTTCAAGAAATTAATTGTTGCTGATAAAGCCATAATTGGTTCATCACTAGTATGTAAGTAAAGATCATCGTTTTTTCTGCACAGATGGATAACGGGCGTGTCCAAGTGTCATACAATCTGGGAATTATTGGATATGACATAACACTGTCCCATGTTTCGGCCAATGATGGACAGTGGCACATGGTCACCTTGGAGAGATACGGCAAAGAGTTTATACTCAAGATGGACAGTGGAGAAGGACGTTTCTACGCTGAGACCTCCCCTGACTATGTTGATGGGATGATCACTTTCTTACCAAGACAGGATCAGATGTATGCTGGAGCTAGTCTCTCCTACTCATCTGGACAACCAACCTTTGTCGGGGAAGATTTTCAAAATTGTGAGATATATCATATTGCATATTAATCTCAGGGAATGTCCTTAAAACATACTTCCAATTCTTTTTTGCCTATGCTAAAAATACAGATCATATCTCTCTGTAGAAGTTTAAAAATAGTCAGGAGTTTTTTTGTTTTTTTTGTTTTTTTTCAAATTTCAATCTCTTTAATGAAAATACTTATATCTGTGTATCACAAAGTGAATTACACATGTTGCTCTGTCTGGTCCTATTGTGTCCCAATTTACAAATATGTGTCCCAATTTACAAATATCTTTTTACAGTGTTGAGTCAAGGCAATGTAGTGAAGCTATTTATCACTTCCAGTGATAGCTCTAGTAAAGTGTATGCAATAATTGTCATTTATCTTATAACTTTGTCCTTACAGCATGCATGAATGATTTCCGATTTGACTCCGGCTGGTTCCCAATGACGAATGAAGAGGAAGGGGACAGTCCAGCAGCTACCCTTGAGCAGACAACCAATGTTGAGCCTAAGTGCGAGCGTGATGAATGCTCTACCACGTCATGCGCTGGGCCATATTTTACCTGTGCACCTGCATGGTGAGTGCAATGCATTGATGCGTCACGGTTGCTACTTGGAACTTTTTAAAAAATCCCTCAGTTACACCTTTAACAACATACAACATAGTTAGCCAGGAAAAGTTTAATCAGACTGAGAGTTGGTATAATGGGGTCGGTCAATTTTCAGACTGAGGCCTTTTTACAGTGTTGGTTATACATTTTCATTTCAGATGTATCCATCCTATATATGCTTATCACAAAGGTCTTTTCCTAATTACCTGTCCTGAAAGAATGTTGATAAATGACCTTCACATCCAGCGTCTGTTTCCTATAACCCAGTTTCTGAAATGACTGAACTTATGTTAATATTGGATATTAAACACAATCAAGCAATTCAAAATACAGGTTTCTTACAGCAGTGCTTCTGCCTCATAACTGCCAACTCAGGCTTAGCGTTTAACATTGTAAATAATTCTTCAAATTAAAAAGAGAGTTTGAAAAAAATGCATCCTTAAGAATAACAGACATTTTCCATTTTTCCCCAACAACAGCTGTGCCGAGCATTATCAGTATGTGAATGGTGCTTGTATTCCCATCGACTACTGTGCCACTTTGCCATGTTTTGGTCCATCTGACTGCATCAACAACGTTCCACCTCAAGCAAACCAGTTGCCGTACAAATGCAATTGTAAAGAGGGGTGGTTTGGCCCACAGTGTCAGTGTCACCCAGCTCTCAACTCTGGCGGTGCTGCGTGTGTTCGGGAAACAGAAGAAGAAGAAGTGGTAGGAATGGCCAGTGGTGCTCTCATCGGGATCATCCTCGGTATCCTTGTATTAATAGGTACGTCCCCGAATTACAGTTTTGTTTATTTATTTAAATTCATTTTTTAAAGGTAAATTAAAGGTGTCATGATCCAATTGTAGTTGTTATTGACTATGTATCAGTCCAGTGGTTGCAAGTTGGATCCCCTCTGGGGACAGCAATACTTTAAGACCTTCCTAGGCACTGAATACTTGTCAGTCCCAAGAACTGTGGAAAGGGAATTGAAGTAAAAAATAGTTTTCCAATCGATGTAAAATTAAGTCATTTAAATTAACAAGTTCTTTAAACTTATGTTTAGTCTCTTCACCAGTTCCTGATTTGGACGAGGACTTTACACCTAGGAAGGTCATGAAAGAACCTTGACTTCTTTGGTGTTCAAACTTGAAACTTTTGACTCTAGAGGCAATGTGTCTCTGGATCTTGGTGCATATTCATTGTTATATTCAAGGTTACAGTGATTTACTTGTCTCTTTTCTTAAACTAAGTAATTTATCATTTCAAAATGACTTAAAATACAAAATATCAATCTTAATCTATATTAGA
Organism: Solen grandis; assembly: GCA_021229015.1. Classification (NCBI taxonomy): domain Eukaryota; kingdom Metazoa; phylum Mollusca; class Bivalvia; order Adapedonta; family Solenidae; genus Solen; species Solen grandis. Next base: position 13,196,625 of record CM037795.1, read on the forward strand.
TTTTTTATACATATTGATACCGGTTTTTATCTTTTCAGCTGCCATTATTGTCATCGCAATATATGTATGTCGCCGCACGCGACCAAAAGACGAGTTACTGGATGAGGATCCAGATGATGACATCAGAGAAAATGTCATGTATTATGATGAAGAGGGCGCAGGTGCGTTTTTTTCTCTTTTTTTTAGGCCTTGTTGTTTTTGTTTCATCTGCTGTAAAAGCAAGGGTGAAACATAGGGATGACTTCTCAGTCATCTGTCTGTCCGTCTGCCTGTCACACTTTTTCTGTCATGCTTTGGCTGGTGAGACATGCGTTCCAAGGAACAGTCTTGTTTTAATTTTAATGTCCCATCAACAGTATTTCATTGAATTATGTGACTTTGTCAGCATGAGACGCTAAAGACAAGTGGCATGATACCATGCTCAATCACATTATAATCCTAAAACCAGACTGACCTGTCCTGGAACGAATACTAAGAACCAGTCAAGAACTGTTTACTATATACCATTTTTAAGGACTTTTATATGTCGCGGCCAGGGATCAAACTTGAGACCACTCAAAGCACTCAACCACTGGGACTTCATCTGTCAGATAGAGTAAGATTGTACATGTATATGCCTTACTGTCAACTTAATGTTGCAGAATTACTAATGTATCAGTCATGAAATAAGTGACATGGAAATATTTGCAAAATTCTGCAAAATCCGCAGTCTTGTTCACCACTGTAAACACACAATCATTTGTATAATTATATTACTTTGTACAGTGCAGCTACAATATAATGCTATTTTTGGGGTCCAAGTTTACTGCACTATAATGTTCAACAAGTAAGTTAAGACAAACACAAAATACAGATATGGGGTCCAGTGTTGAACCGTATTATATTGGATTTCAGGTTATATTGGATTTCATATTATACTGGATTTCAGGTTATATCGGATTTCATTTTATACTGGCTTTCATGTTATATTGGATTTTGTGTTACAAATGTATATTGGATTTCAGGTTATATTGAATTTTGTAATATATAGGATTCCAGGTTATATTTGATTTCAGGTTATATTGAATTTTGTAATATATAGGATTCCAGGTTATATTGGATTCCAGGTTATATTGAATTTTGTAATATATAGGATTCCAGGTTATATTGGATTCCAGGTTATATTTGATTTCAGGTAATATTGGATCCACACTGTACTGTACACATTTTATCTCAGCATCTTATAGCTGTAAAATAAAAGTACATGAAGTTTTGGATTTGAAAAACTCTTGCTAGCAAAATTTCAAATGAAAACTTTTTTTTACGTTACCTCCTTTTTGTTTTACACCTCTCATTCATAATGTCTCTGATATTTTCAGGTGAGGAGGATCAGACTAGGTATGACCTTAGTCGACTTCGAAAGCCCATGGATGGGGAACACCCCAGTACTTGGGATGTTCCTGACATACAGAAATCCAGCATGAAGCCACTGGGGTCCTCAGGTGACCGACCAGACATCGGCGATTTCATCAACAGCCGTCTCAATGATGCCGACGGTGATCCAAATTCTCCACCATATGACTCCGCCCAAACATTTAACGAGGAAGGGGGCGGAAGTGACGCGGGCTCACTGAGCTCTCTAAACACGTCCAGCTCGGGCGACCAGGATTATGATTATTTGAATGAGTGGGGTCCCAAGTTTGCCAAACTTGCAGATATGTATAACAGTAATAATTACGGTGACGAGGATTTCTAGTGAACTGAGGAAATGTGGAATGTGTGATTCTCCTTTTTATATTAATATTTTTACAACATATGCAAGATTTTCTTTTTCATTCTTGACTATGGAAATTTTTATGTTCATAATTGACTTTTTGAATTTGTGCTTGGATTTGTAATGTATTTCTATTTTTATATAGCATTTAATTCATATCATGACAAATGCATCATTTGTTTGCTTTATGATTGTGTTGATGTCAACTTTCCATATGAAGATGAAAGTGCAAAGTTACAGTAATTTCGGCCCCATATATTCATTTTAGAATAATATTTACATTTCAGTCACACAAACCTTTTTATAACACCACTGCCGATAGCTTTCTGCTTCATTTTATTGACTAATGAAGAGTGCTTATTAAACCTGTTCTTCACAACGTACACTGGTAGCAAAGGTGTTGTGTCATCACGTAGTTCCATTATAGAAAAGAACCTTGTTTTTATGTTATATTATTTATGAGTGGAGGCATTGTAGTGGGGATATTCATCACCTTAATTGATCCCTCTAATTGTATTTTTTATAATTTCCTTCCTTTTGTTCCCCTGTGATTGATATATTTGATATCAGTATAGACAAATGTATTTAGATACAAGGAATGCTATTATTTGGACATTTTTGAAACAGTGGTTATTGTCTCACATTAATTCCTGTGAACCAAGGATTTGACACAAGCTAGCCCTGTAGCTGTCACATATGTGAGCTGTATAGTGTTTTGTGTGCCAGCTAATGTACTTCACAAAAAAGTGCCTATAAAATCTGCTGTTTTTTATCAATCCATTATTATATGAAAACTCATGGTTAAAAATGTCATGTGATTTTTGTAATACCTGATCAGCGTGCAAAAAAATAAAGACTGATCTAACCTCAAGTTCTGCTAATAAAAACTTAAATCATCACTCTCAGATCACTACTAGTTGTAAGGTCATATTTGCATCTGAGCATGGAAATCAATTCATAATGAGTACAATCTACAATGTCATCATATATTCCAGAAGACACGATTAAACTACCACCAACATTACGTTAAAAATACTGGAATATCTCTAGTTGTCATGGTAACTAATTATGATGCCATCTGACTTGATCTGACTAGGAAATGTCTCGCAGTCCAGTCTAAGGAGGGCTTTATGAGAGGTGTATTCTGTGTGATGACCTATCAAGGTTGTGGGATATTCCATTCTTTATAATGTCTGTGTGAAACATTCCATTTTTTTCTAGTTTTTGCAGAAACATTCCAGTTTACTTAAGCTAGGGAATTTCTTACCTTAGGTTATTTTATTGTATTTTTACTTACACGTGTTATAAAATTGATTCAGGATGTATGTCACCTACCTTCAAATAACATTTTAACATTTTTTACATGAAGTAAATTAAGTGTTTTATGATAGTTGTCTCAGAACATTCTGTTATATTAACTGTTGTAGAATAATTTTCCATATTTATTTTGCTAGTCTTTAGACTACCACACACATAGTTCATATTTTCAGGAAGAAAAACATTCCATTTTGAAAGTTTGGAAGATCCTGTAAAGGGATACAGTGCCTTTCATTAGTATCATTCATATTCTTTTATCTTTAAAGTTATTCCTTTAATATAATTGAGCAGTATTTCAAGTCCTTTAAGATATATCTGTATAACCACCAATTCTGAAAGATATACCAATGGTTATGATTAATTATCATATCAGTTTAATGAAATCTTTTATCTTATTTTACTTTAGCTTGTCTTTAACCCGTTTCCTCATGAATATTCATAATAAATTTATGACTTGATGTATATTCATTTACTGATTTTTAATAGGTTTTTTCTTTGCCATGCAGACCGTGTTGAATCTGAGCTACAATATATTATGTGCAAACAGGATACTGTTATTCCAAGATCTGTCTGATCTTGGCATCAAAATACGTCATCTTGCGTTAGGTAGGTGTAACTAGATTCATTTCTCATACGAGAACTTCGCTTATATCTACTCGTGATCATGTTCTTTGGTTACAGTTTAACAAAATGGCAACATTTTGACCAAATTTCATATATAGACACACTATAGATATTGTAATTCGTATATCAACAACTTCGATGTTAACATATATTTTATACATGAAGAAGTAAATAAAGACTCTCAAGTTGCATAATTCATATATACATGTAGTTGCATAACTACAGCATGGTTTATCACACAGTTGTAACACACACAAAAAAAAATATTGACTGAAAATTATATTTGATTGTCAGTTTCCTAAACTATTATTTTCAGGACCTTTTAGGAATCACAAATTCAGTTTTAGATTCATGATTGCGCAATTAGTTATGATGCTGGACTCTTCCTGACTAAACTCGAATTAAATATCTTTTAAAGGGATTTTATTCTACGCAAATTATAAGAACATTGCAAAATATAGTGCTGTATTTGAACTAATAAGACTATATTTTTACTGATTCATATTGCAATTCCTCCATTAGATCGAGATGTTTTTTTCAGGCCTAGTATTTTCTGTCTGTCTTTATGTTAAGAATTGGTGCCTATAGAGAGTAATTTCTTTTTCATATACATGCTCATGTTTTCAGATGTACATATAATAACATAATAATAATAATATGTGTCACATTTCTTGTTTATAATTCCGGAGCCTTATCGGCTTTAAACACACTGTTATTGAATATCTATGATTTTATTTTCTGTATATACATACAAATATTTTTCTAAAGTTGTGAATGTACATAATGTATGTAGTGCAAAGAAATTTAACATATGTGTTATTTTCTTAGATATATACTGTAGCTGACGTCTGATGCTAATTTTGTGAGAATTTGAACAATAAATACTACAAGGAAATCAAGCTTGTTTTCTATATTTGCTTCCATTTTATAAAAAATATTAATAAATTCTGAATTCTAACCGGCCCCAATTGTCTACTGGTGGCTTACCGGATGTGAGGAGTAGTAACCTACAAATAGTCTGCCATGTACTTGGGGTAGATTCATAGTAAGTGGACAAAGTGACTAGTGGTATCATGCCACTTGGCTGTTGCGGGATATTGCAGTGTGGCAGCCATTTGTCTGTCTCGTGACTGAAAAATGTCGGTCCGTTAATTTCAAACAAACAAGCCAATTCTACGAAACTGTTGAGTCCCGTATACAAAATAGAATGTTCCTGGTTTTAGCTGGTTTTCTGTTACACATGTATTTTCAACTGAGAAATGCTTTTTAGCCCACCCGCAAATAGTATTTGTAGCAACAAGTCACCTAGTGACGTCCCTGTAAGACACTGTAAGGTCACATACACATAGTTTTGCATTACTGTGTTAGCGAGGTATCCCATATGTGCTCATACCTCACTATTTAGATTGGTACCTCGATTTGTATGTAGTCTTGTCATAACGATCATATTTCAGCCCCAAATCCAAACAAAAAGCACACCCACGCGCGCATGTTAAAATATATGTTTTTTATGATAAAACTATTTATGTGCACATGTACGAGTAATCTTTATTTATTTTTCTCTACATTTTGATGTTATTATTTTTCTAAAACCAAACTCCAAATTACACTTGACCTACAGTCCAGTAGAATTCATAGAAAGTGTCTTTGACGTCCGTGGTATCGAGCGGCACGTGGGCCCGCACAGTCCCGGGCAGCAGACCATGCGGAAGAGACAGTCATCGTCTGTGTTGCACGAGAACCCGAGATCTATTCTGTACTGAAGCATGCACAAGAGTGAGGATGCCTTCTTTACAGGTGGGCATTTGCTGGAAACTGGAAAATAAAGAATGCCGTTGAAAACAATGAGCAATGTTCAATGCTCCATGGCTACGACTTCTTGATGGTAAAGGGTATCGGACAATATTGTTCATACCATATTCTAGCACATTCTGTACAGCAAAGAAACAGTCATTTATTTATTTATTTATTTATTTATTCTTTCTTTCTATATATAATGAATGAATGAATGAATGAATGAATATTTGCAACAGTAATTCTTGTACCTTTGATTGGAAGAATATATGCAAAAATTTTTTTGCCAAAAAAAAATTAAAGAGGGAGATAGAGAGAAAAAGACAGAAAAATAGATAACAGGAAAGATAGATAAAAAAATAAATAGATACTAAATATTTGATCGATAATAAACATTTGACGATGATGTAAAAATAAACAATACTTTATGATCTAAGCGGCGAGATAACTCGTATTAAACAAATATAGAAATAGGTCAAGTTAAATGAAATTGATTAAACAAAATGAATTGATTTTCAGTTACTTTTGCCATATCCTCCAAGTTAAACGGCTTATTTTTATGAAAGTTATGGCCATACAAAAGCGAGTTCAATGCAGAGATTTTATATCCTTTTACTTTTTTCGTTTTTAATGTTTGACAAATGAAACAGAAAGTCCTATCATTCGTTACAACGAATGAAATCTAGTTCATTTTGATCTCAATACTATTTCATATCTAAATACAGTGCAGGAAATACACAGTTTAGTATATGTAGTATGTTATTTAAAAGACCATTTCACTACCTACGTAAATCAACGACCACTTTCCGAACACCAAATCTACATACTGTTGTAATTTCACACATTGTTAAAAATAAACATACATTTGAGATATTTCCCCTGTCACTGATTGGTCTATTTAAATCAGCGAATTATACCGGGTATTGCCGATCCTCTGGTGAAATGGTCACTGATTGGTCAATTTAAATTAGAGAATTATACCGGGTATTGCTGATTCTGTATAGGTGAAATTCGGAACGTGAAAAACATTTTTTGTACATTTGTGTGTGTGGGGGGGGGGGGGGGGCTTTATTTTCGTTTTCACGAAAAATCACTTTACGAATACAATGAAATTATATAATAGGTCACGGTCACGAGAAGATATGTTCAGAATATGAAGACATCGGGTCCGGAGCCATAATCTTTCATTTCAATGAAACATTCTTGCACTGCGAAAACTAACGCGCCCGGATTGTGAGGTTTCCAAGCTAATGGTGCCCGGATTATTGGATTTCACTGTACCCCTGAAGATGCTTTTAATGTTACCCAGCCAATTTATATAAGCGAAAAATAAAGAATCTTTAACATTTTTTTCTAGATTATATAACATTATATTAAGGGGAAAATCCGATAAATGTCATTTTCAGACTCTCTTCATAAATGGTTTGAAGCTGAAAGATAGACTTTGAGACCCTTTGGGATTCGAAAATGCCCCCCCCCCCCCCCCCCCCCCCCCCCCTCTTTTTCAATTGACGTCTCTCTATATAAACGACCATCAGACATCGTACGAATTGAAATTAGGAGAAAAGTAAGGACAAGCACGGCCGTTTTGTGACACCGTGATATTTCTTAAGTACTCACATTTACACTCGCAGGTCTCGCAGCCGCTGGTGTCTGTCTTCCGTCCATGTGGGCAGTCAACGGTGCATGTGTAGTTACAGGTTTTGTTCCCAGTTGGAACCTCAGATGAATTTGAGTTATAATACCCAGTCGTTTCATTGGTTCCATTTTCCGCTGCTTCAACTGCGGTGTCATTTTCTGAAGGAAATATAGATTCTGAAGCTTCTATTAGAGCATCAAGTGTCGGGACATTCTGGCGGTTTTTGATAGCAGTGCTTTTCACAGTTCTTTCGTCAGGATTGGGCTTCTGTTTAATTGCATTTGGTTCATCGATTGTTAAGTCTGTGACCTTTGACTTCGAGTCAGTTAGAATTTCTGAAATTCCGACAGCATTGTTAACTACAGGGCTTCTTGTCTGTGGTCTTGTTTCAATAGTGCGGGGCTGCACGTCATCAGTTTGCGATGATGTAATGTTACTGTCTGAATCAGCAAGCGTGTTATTATTCAGCTCAGTTGAAACATTTTCTGAACCTGATGCAATATCCTGAACATCAGTTCCCATCGTATCAGTAAGTGTGTCCAAAGCATCGGTTGCATTTGTTAATGCATCTGATATCGTATCAAGTACTGATACTAAACCGTCTAATACGATACTTGCGTTGCCAACTTGTCCTGATGCTTCAACTTTTGTATCCACAGATGCGCTACTTGATCCAACGAGGTTGATATCGACTTTAGCTTGAACATCTATTTGATCAGGGATTGGTTTTATCTCAGGAAAAAGACTTCCGTTGCTCACGTTGTTAGCATCTGCGGTTTCATTCATTTTGTCACTTTTAGCGACAGCTTTTCCTTGTGGCAAAGCATCAGGATTAGTGTTAATGACTGAAGTAAAACTTGTATTGGCTGGGACGTTCTCAGATGCAGTATCTGAGACGTTGGTTGCTGTCTTTTCTGTTGGCTTTTTATCTTTTGAGGAGATTAAAACTTTCGTATTCGGCGGTATACTTGGGTTTGTTGACACGGTGTCTGTACCTAAAATGGAAACCAATAATTTGTTAAAAAAAATCTGAGACCACGTATAAACAGTTGTAATTATACATTTTGTCGGTTTGAACTAGTTGTGTTTTGCATCTCTGAATATCATGAAAAATTCATTTTCACCCCCTAATTCAAACAAATACACCACTGAGCAATGATATCCGTTTCTCTTTATTATTTAAATATACGAAAGGGAAGAAAACACGCGGGGTCTGTTCATGTGATGTTAACGACAAAATCAGATGATAAAATCTCGAATCTGGCTACTGATGTTAAATTTGCTTTTATACATTTCCTTTCACCTTCAGTATATGTTACCAAGTATAATAAGCATTATTTCTGGTATACATGATGTCATCAACATTAAGGAAACACCCACTATCCCTTTTGCTTGAGTTCTATGAAATGATACCTCAGCGCCTTATACTTCTGTAGAGGAAACGGGACTTACTGTTAAATCATTAATTTTCGTTGACATTAAATTTCGTTGATTATGTACCTAAGGGAATTCCGTGGGTGCATTTATATGTGGATCTATGTTCTAGAAAACGTGAGTTTTATATGAGAGACAAGTTTTCGTGGGGATTAATATTAGTGGATAAAACCCTCCACGGAATCGACGAAAATTAGTGTCCCGCGAAAATTAATGGTTCCACAGTAAATGATAATACTGCTTTTATACAAGATTGTAAGAACTAACTTTATTCAAGATTGTTCAAATAGTTATCATTATTACTCTTTTCAAGTCATAATAATTATCATTTTTACGATATTTTTAAAATTGAACTATTTTACAAGAAAATAAGTACACGTGTACTTCCGATAATGCTAATTTTCAACGACTGATATTTCAAATCAATTTGATTTACTGTAATAAATTTGAAGTTGTGTGTTCTTGTCTAGGTATGCCTGTTTTATTGGCATGTTTGGTAGAAATTTAAGAGGTAAAATATAAACAATGAAAGCTAAAACATACCTTGGGAGTGAACTTCCAATGCACAAACAAAAACTAAAGTCAAAACAAGCGGGTTCATCTTCAGCATCCGTTGTTATCTGGTCCATGTATCGAAATGAGCTTAGGTGCGTTTTCTGTGTAAATTTGTACCATTTGTTTTTCTTGGTAAAGCTGTTATTGCGTTGAATAACCGCAGTGCACAAGGTCACATGGCAATCTCACGGGACGGGTCATAAATTAATGAAGGGCTAAATGGCCGCAAAACAGATCAAAGGCCAAAGGGTGAACATCAGATAGGCGGAGGCTGCTGACATTTTAAGGTTTTGCACTCGTAAACAATTAAAACCAACTTGCCCTATCTGGCAAATGCATTAAGGCACGATGGACATCAATCGTGTTATTTTTTTCGGAGTCCTTCCGGGAACGTCTGGACTATTTGTAACACTGTTCTACTAAATAGGTACATGTACCGGGCTGGTGTGGAGACTGTCAAATAGATACGGTTGTTAATAAAACAACCAACTAACCAATCAACCAGGCTCATACAGTATTCAGTCGTTTTATTTCGCCTATCTCCGGATTCCTAGCGGAACAATCTGGGACGGACATGTGAATGCCGATATTGTTTGTTTCTGTATTGGGTTTAACGTTCATCCGACAGAATTTCATTCATTTGGAGACTATGTCTACTAGAGACATATATAGTTAGGCCACACTGTAGTATCACGCCATAGACGTGATGATGATGATGATGATGATGATGATGATGATTGGCAATCAGGTAGATTTTCTTCTTTTGGTAAAATCATTATACTTTTCTTAGACTAACACGCTCGAGGTCTTCCAGCCATCTACCAGTCGACCATAAATGTTGTGACGCACTTTCCTCACTTTCCCCAGTTGTTTACCTACCTGACATTTACCTGTCAATTTTCGGCCAGAAATAAGTGTTTGTTGCATTCGTAACTGGCTTTTTTTTTGTCTGTCCTGCCTCAGGGTCAGAATGCAAATACTAAATCAAGATCTTTTATGAGCTGTCTCATTAACTTTACTTGTGCGCTCGGATACAATGCAGGTCTAATACAACGCTGTATTTGAGGTCCGCCTATAGATGCCTTGTTAAATTGGAAAAATCTGTGTTTGCTACAGCATAACTACATGATTTGTGGTATTGTAGTTTCCTGATATTCTACAATCACCATACTGTTTCAAACTGAGTTTTTTTTATTCCTCACTATAAAAATATATCAACTAGTCTTCTTTTCGTTTGCGGTTGAGTCTGTTTTCAAACTGAGGTTGTTTTTGTACCTGTCTGATTTTTTTGTTCCTCACTATCAAAATCTATCAACTAGTCTCCCTTTCGTTTGCGGTTTTGTATGTGAGACAGACTTCATAGTGTTCAATGGGGTCATAACCGCTTGCACACAAAACTTGATAGCCTGTACTGACGTAACGTCACCTATTTTTGTTCTTCAGAATTTCTTACCTTCTATTGTGGTCAGTGCTGACCAAGTCTTTGGACTTAGATTAGGGCCGCCCACATGGATGACCACTCCTTAGATAATATATATGTATATTTTAAAAATACAGATAACATATATAACAGATGTGTGTATTAAATATGTAGTTTCGACCGGGTTATATTAGGACTCTGTGTTGTGACCGTGGGTCACTTATTATAAAACATCGTTCGTGAAGAGAAATAATGTCATACGACTTCCCATATATATTTATCCATATATTAGATCGCGTTATATCAAGGCTAGTTTATACTCTCTGTGTAAGTTAAGAGTAAAAAGTAAACAAGGCCAGTGATAAATTATTTCAATAGAATAATATATCAATCTGGTTAAATTCAGCTCCTAAATGACGCTATGCTATGAGAGTAATGTACAAGTAAGAAGGCTTGAACTTTATAGTCTGATGGATTACTAGTATATATCTTCAACAATAAGCCTCCTGTATGTTTTCATTGAATCAGCTTCATGCATGTGAATTACGGCCTTATAGTCAATAAATCTATTTGTCTATTCTTCTAAAAACGTTAAACATGTATAAATATGCAATGGATATCGATAAGTGTTTTGTTTTTCTGCAAGACCTTTAAAAAGCCTTGACATAGAAAACACACACACGCGCGCGCGCTTATGTGCGTGAGCGCAGGGTTTCAAAACACTGCGTAGGAGACATTATTTTACAGGATGGGATGACCATACCCACAGAATAATGACTAGTTTTAGAAGAGAAAAGAGAAATAACACTTCATCACACCAGTCACCGGTGTCAATATTCCTCTACCCCGCCTGCTAAATTACTAGAAAACATGATCTGTCATGTTACTTTGCCAACCTTCCAATGGCCAAAGAATACACCATATGAACTTGATTACTGGCTGTTACTTTTTTTTTTGATTTAGTGGACTTCACTTGACTGCGAAAAATAACACAAACTGACGATCAACCCCGAGAGTGAATTTAAGTGTGCAAAGGAAAGCTTTTGGAAATATTCTTAGTTTCGATAATAAATAACTTGTCAATATATAGCTTTTTTTAGACCAGATGTGATATTGATGGCGTCAGAGTCTCGTGAGAGACAAAAATCCATGACGTCAGTTCATTTGTTATTTGCAATACATAGCTGTTATTCCAATTAATATTGTTCAATTCCAACCAGATTCTGAACTTTTAATCAAAGCAACTGTTTCTTGGGATCTTTTTTAACGTAAGGAAATGGATCCCTTTGCTAAATTAAGATGTACATGTATTTTCAAGAAACTCACCATTCTTGATATAATGCCGTCGTAAATGAGAAAATAAGTACTTTCAGTTAAACTGTGACATCAGGACTATTCTGCATATCCAGTATAGTGATTTTTAGAAACAAAAGCTTCTAAACTCATTAGAGGCGAAAGCTTCTAAAGTCAGACAGTGGATTTTCTTCTTACAATCACATTACTGCCACATATCCATATATTTGCGTTGAAAATAGTACCACTGTTTGTAGGAGTCAACATTGCAGTTTTGATAAAAGTTAGATACATGTATATTGCAGGATTTTGAAAGCATTGGGTATACTCACAATTTGTGTGCAAATAAAACTGGAATAGAGGCAAGTTTATAATTAAGTGTTCATCCGCAGTTTCATTGATTAAACTACCTTTAAATAACTTTATTTGCACTACAAATTTACGGCTGCAGGATTAGCTTAATTGGTAAGAGCCTCGTTCAGTATTTTGTTCTTGCAAGGGGTCGTGAGTTCTAGTCCAGTTGAGACCTGTTTTTTTTTTCTAAAACTTATTTTTTATATTCTTGGGTTATATATTTAGAATTTTTTAATTCTAGTTTTTATGCTTCCATTATTTTGTGTTTGTTAACCTTTTGATTTAAATTTTAGACCACAGGACCCTGATATTCAGTCAAAAAAAAAATCGACCTCTCTATATATAAATTATTTATAGAGAGGTCGATTTTTCTAATATGAGGGTCCTGCGCATAGACAGGTTTGGTTATAAGGTCAAAACAGTAGAAATTAGAGGGGGACAGTATGTTTAATGTAAGCCGTCAATTGAAACAATTTGCTTTTAATCTTTTCTTGTTAGAGTCTCAAATGACTGTAGTGTCTCTAGTCGCATCTGTATGTCACAACTCAGAAAGTACTTTAGGAATTAAGTTTATACTTATTACAATGGTCAAACTTTACTTACCAAGAACAATAACTCTACCTTGCTTCATCTCTATTACTTACTTGTATGATGAAATTATGTTTTTCTAGAACATATTTTAAAAAACATTGAAGGCATGGATATCATTCTTTACACATGGGAAAGGATGTGAAGTGACAAAGAACAATAACTTTCTCTTGCCCCATTTTCTTTCCTTTCTATAAATATTATTTCTGTCTGCAGCAAATTCATGAAGTATTAAAGGTATTGAGAGGATCAATACTAAGAACCATTATTCCTTATCCATTTTTGTTTAATTTGACAGAGAACAATAAGTGAAATAATCTGTCTTACCTGCTGCTTAATAAGATTTAACGTCCCTGATTTTTTACATGCATGCCACAAAAAAAAATTTAAAAAAATGGATTGACTTTATAATTCAAATTTTAACTTTCGCTTTGCTTCTGACAGTGCTCTCAGGCCTTTGATTTATTGACAAAGTCATGGATATATAACCCGAAATTCATTTGAGTGTGGATATTTTTATACATGTACGATATGTAAATGATGAGTAAAAATTGAAAAAAAAAGGATGGGGTCTATTCCCTGAGTATTTTGCGTCTCGGAAAGCCATAAAAAATCCTTGGTCCCAACAGGGTTCAACCCAAGGCATTCGGATCTGCAATGTCATGCGTCCTTGATAAGAAGTACCTTTTACTTTGATGCATAACTTCACTTTAAAGGCATGGCTATATCATTATTTCACTTTACTGTGTGTTGTAAAATCATCATGTTTTGCTAACATTCAATTCGTTGATAACGCATCAAAGGCAATCCATTATTATCAGATATAACCACCTGACTATCAGCAAAAAAAAAAAAAAAAAACCACCCCCCTTCCGGAATTTTCCAGTCATATTCAGCCTAATACATATAATTTAATATATTTTGAATGCTACGGAGAACACTTATTGTTTAATACGTATCTAGTTATCCGCTCACTTATCATTTGTACTTAATAAATTTATCTTATATGACTTACCCAGCACTAACCCCTCTCCAACAACACCATAAACACTTACAATAACAACAGCAGCAAAGTCATTGCATGGAAGTTCAAAGAAGAATTATTATTATTTCTAGAACATTGCGATTATTAGTTCGTCCGGTTAACCATGTGGCTATGGATCGCACTCGAAATGCATATTCGGAACACTTCGCTTATTTCTTCGAAATTACCTCGGTAGGCGGGGATTCCCGAGGTGATACGATTGCCGGAAAATGTCGAGTAGTCACGAATGCGCGTATGCATCTCTCCTAGATATTAAACTTTATACCTGCATGCATTTACTTTATTTTTAGGGCAGTGTTGTGCATGACTTGTCCCAATGGCTTTGACAACGGCTTTAAGGTTCATGGACAGACATGAACTAGGAGTAAATGTATAGCAATTATAATGTTGACATATCTAGATAGAAGATTCGAATGTGATGAGAATTAGATTTGCAATTTATTTGAGATAAGTATAGGATAACATCAAGTTTGAAGTGCATTTTTTCTTTTTGCATGCATTGCATTGGGTTAATATTTTGTGCATAAGATAAGAGAAGAGTCAGTATTATCTTCAGGTAGTTTAAATGTTTACAAATCAGATTAAGGCAAGCGAATGTTTACACTGACTTGCTGGCTAAGGAGTAGCCTCAATAAAGACAACCTTATTTGAGACTTATACAAGGAATGCTCGTACACATCATCAGAAGAACAGATCTACGGCAGTGACAAACGTTATCATTGAAACTACCAGGCTATGCTGAACTGTTAAGAAGCTTTGATGGGTAGCTGGAGATATTATTTTTCTTTATATGTTGTATATCTGAATTAAGTCATGGGTTGCCGTGCTGTGTTTGGTGATTTGTTTTACATGAAGGATATCCTGGTAGTAGTCTTAACGCCGCTTCTTCTGCTGCCGCTACCCATCGTTGGCGACAGTTCGGTGAGTACACGACAGTCGCCGCCATTAAATACTTCAACATCTGAGATAAAATTAACATTTCAAGTGCCACATGCTTTATTATCCAGACACTTCTTTTTTGTGTCGAGAAAAAAGTCAGGACTTTGCTGTACCAGAACTATCTCTTGAGTCACCGTTCAAAGACTGAAAGATGTAGGATACGCACTTTATTAAATTAAATCGTAGTTCGAACTGACGCTCGATTGTTGCGCTTGTTTTGGGTAAAGTAAGAATGGCTGCGATGTATAATTATGCGTTTCTTTGTCTTTATATAACACACGTCAGCTGTCGTAAAACAGATGGTATTTTGGTTTGTTGTGAAATGAAATATTTACATATGATTATTCGAATGTCCGACTTTCAAACAACGTAGACTGTAAGTCTTTCGTGATTACAGAGTAATATATTTTTGAGTTAGATTTCCGTCTATCGTCCAAAACGTTATATAATTTATTACATTTTAATGTTACACATCGATTTGTGCATACTTCTGACAATTCTCATTGAAATTAAAGCAATCTGAAGAAAAAAAAGAGATTTTGTAAAAACTATGAGCAACTGACATGCCACTGCTTTCTTAACTAATTGTACAGTACATCATTGTACGTTGATTTACTAAATTGGGTCACACCTAGTCAAGGGATTTAGATAAACTGCATGTTTCCTTGTCGAAATCCCACTTTTAGTATTCATCAGTGGTCGGGATTGCTGGTATTTTCTATTTCTTGTCTCTCGAGCAAAACACACGCGCGCGCGCATACTCATACACACAATATTTTTAAAAGCCCTGATTGGGTTCTCATGGAAATACCTGCTTTCTTAGGTTTATACCACTCTTGGTTCTGCCAAACACTGACAGATTCAGCATAACTATGGCGACATCTCCACGCAGGAGATCTCACTGCGCCGGAATTTGGGCTCTCGTCGTTGACCTCAATTTCAGCGACGATAGATTGTAAAATTACTCATACAAACAGTAACACTGTTGTAAATTTCACTGGTCACCTGAAAACTACGTTGCAATATTCAATTGTTTTACTTAATACTTACATATGTTAAATCAAGTTTCATGCAGCAATATAGAGAGAAATATCTGATAGAAAATATCTTTCGACATTTCATTTATCGAAGACCTGTACGCTTCCCATACAATAGGATAAGAACATTTTATGGCATATGCAACTATACGTTTATTTTTCACTTCTTATAATGTTAGTTTAAACATCAGTATAACTCCCTTCCACTGCCCTATACCAATAGTTCCAGGACTGGTTGACCAGGTGTCAGGACAATGTAAAAGGATTGGTATACGGTGTTATATCGCAGCACGTATCTGTCCCGTGTAGTCAGAGGACCTTAAAATATATGAAACATCATAATACAAAAAATATGCAGAGCTTACTTTATTGATTTATAACTTAAACGAAAACGAGAGCTCTGTAGGACAAACCATACATATAAACAACAAGGATGACTGGATACCGTGTCGCGTTTACATGTATCTATGTTTGACATTGTGTATTTATGGCAATTGGTCTAGATAAGACATGGTTTATATTCTAGACACGGTGTCCGGCCCCATATATTCGTATATCCAAAGACTGCGTTAAAGCAACACAATTACTTAAATTGACATGCGCACTATAGCTTACACTTCCTCTTCTGGTTGCCCGTATTTAACCGAAAGTCAATATATGACTCGTATTCTATCACGACGACGACAAATTTCAGTGTAATAAATGATGTAAGACAGTGCCGAATGTGTATTTTTACGATTTTCACTGGTAGATATTCCTATACTCAAGGAAAAAATACACACCCTTGTCCATGGAGAAACATATACATCGTATTCACGAAATTTTAATTAAGTATTCTGACCGAATTACAGTTTCTTTGAAAATTATAAAGTTATTTTATCAACAAATGCACATTGGGACTTGTTTCCGACCGAACGTTATGAATGCCTCCATTTTACTGTTATACGAGGGTCATCCAGAAATGAATAAGAGTTGCTTAATTACGTAAAAACCACAAGTGTTTCTGATGTAATCTGACTGAAAGACGGTGCGCTTTATTACAAATGTGTTTACTCCGCCGATTGCGTTTGAGGCGACTCTTTAATACCGATTTTTTATTTTCGCTTATTATGACGTCTTATGATAAATAATTTTTACATCATAATTATAATCCTTCTACATTCTCCATTACTTTAAAACCTCATCAATGCCGTATACCTTTTTTAAAATATTTTTTTTGTAATCTTTAATTATAAGTATTTACTTTTTCTTGTTGCACCCTATAAAGATGTATACATGTACTTAGTTTCAAAAGAAGGCTTCGATAATCTTAAGAAATGCATTGTTTCCTTCCGAAACACATTACGATTTGTAGATATATTTAAAAAGTTTTTGTAATCAAAATAATGAATTTATTTCATTTCAAATAACCAATATTTCATTGGATTAGTATGGCCAAACTTAATATATTTCCGAAAGAAATAATTGTATACATAAAATACAAACCGGATTGGTTTTTCAACGTTAAAACAGGGGGTTAAAATACAGGAGATCAGTTATCAACTTTCATCACCACGAGATACTTTATCACTCTACCCGATTGTGGAATACTTTGAACCTCAGTTTGGGGACTTACATGCTGTTAAAACATGTTAAAACGGTACAGCTAAGTGCTGTAGCTTTGCCGTGTATAAAGTATAGGAATATTACTAGAAGTGCATTACCAGTTGACACAGAAATGTGACTAGATGTGGTATTATGCTCGCTGCGTACTGACGGGCGTGATATCGTAGTACGAAAATGTTATCTCTGTCCCATGCCGACAGTCAAAACTTTGCACAGCTAAAATACAGAGAAACGTTAAAATAAATGTCAAGTATCAGTTATTGAATGGGTGGGGAAATTCCGCCACCTAAAAAGTGTGCGGTACCCAATTTATATGGAACGCCAAATCTATATAAATCTACATAAACTTGATATCTCTTCAAATGATTTGTTGATATCAATAATTCACTTGAAGATATCTCTAAATATTTGAAGAGATCTTCAAATCTATATAAACTCAAATATTTGAAGATATCTTCAAATATTTAGAGATATCTTCAAATGAATCATTGATATCAACAAATCATTTGAAGAAATCAATAAATGATTTGAAGAGATCTTCAAATGAATTAATGATATCAACAAATCAATTGTTGATCTCAATATATAGTTATTGATAACAAATGAAGTATTGATATCAACAAATGATTTGAAGAGATCTACAATTAAATTAAATGAATACTTATCCGTAATTGATTTGAAGATATCAACAAATGAATTGTTGATATCAATAATTCAATTAATAATATCAACAAATGATTTGAAGAGATCTACAATTGAAGTGATTTATAGAGATTAACAATTGATTTGTTGATATCATTAATTCATTCGAAGATCTCTCCAAATCACTTGTTGATGTCTTCAAATGATTTGTTGATATCAATAATTCATTTGAAGTTATCTCTAAATATTTGAAGAGATCTTCAAAAATTTGAGTTTATGTAGATTTGGCGTTCCATAAATTTAAACATGCGTTTATTTCTACAGTAAAATATTCAACTGAAGAATGCAACAGTCATTACATTTGATTCACATTGCATATTTACACTCATCATATTGGGCACTTAAATATGTATGCGAAACATACCAAGATATTGTAGCAAGAAGTAAAAAACAATTAAAATAGTAAATGTCCGCGTGCTCACAGTCATTAGGGAATACATGCATATTTAAATAGGAAGTAACATTCTAAACTAACGAATCTTAATAAACTCTTTATCTTAATCTGTGTTTGAACTATTCCCTAATAAATTTGAATCTAGAATATAAGAACTGAATGGGCCCTGCTTCCTTGCCTGTAATATTTTTTGAGGCCCCTATATGGGTATCCCCATTTATTATCCCCGTAATCCCCTGTAAGATCGCAAGGATTGCTAGTCCACCCTTATTTTCATTGTAATTCTACTGCTGTTGTCGCTGAAGACATGTCAGTTAACGTGACTGCAAACTTAATACTATGCAAATTACAATGATAACAATTACATAGTCATGTGATCAGTCGTGGATGTATTACTCACCCTCCCAACTTCCGATCCTATGTTTAAGGGGTCGCTGTCAACCCAAAGTGGAGGGGTGGGGGGTGAAAACATAAGTTGTTTTTTTTTTTTTTACAGTAAATCATTTTTTTTTCTCAGTAATACTCAGTATACAAATTCATTTCATATAAGAGAATACAGTTTGCAAAGGGCTTTCAGATTTGGCCTCACATTCAAAGAAAATATTACTTGTCACATCTTCATCTTGCATGCACTCAATCAACACTGTTTGGTTGAAAAACAAACACACTGCTACATAGTCCATTGTTGTCCATTTAACAATGTGTGAAGAAATAATTAAAATTCAATGACCTATTCAAGAGAAAAATGTATTTTTCCAAATATCCCAAAAAAGTCAATAACTTGTGTAAAAGAAAGGAGGTATGATGGGCAAAACGTGCCACAATACACGAAAATGGGAAATTTGGATTAAGCAGCACCTTTTTATAAAGGGTAACATAATAAATCTTGAAAATATAAAAAATGCTGAAAATATTTAGTAGATATTATTATCTCCCTTTAAGCGATATTAAAGATATCATCTTATTTTTACAAGTACCAGAATTGACACTGCTGTTATAAGCAACTCAATCCATTAAGATTTAATTCTTCATTACAACTCAATAATGAACTTACTATACTACAGTAATCGGTTTATTTTCATTTGGAAATGGCAAGGGGTGAACTTTCACTAAAAATTTCAAAAGTTAAGTGTATAAATGATGCCTACTTCTCAAATGTAGCAGCAAAAAGCATCATAAAAAATTCAAGTATTTTTCAATGACCGCCGCTGACATACCGGAAACAGCAATATCGTCAAAGTTACGCTGGCAATATAGCCCCCCCCCCCCTTTTTTTTTCTTTGTAAAATTAGTAAGTAATAGTTTACCTTTCATTTACCATTATTTTACAAATAATAATATTATTTTAATAATTAATTTCTGACATTTATTTCAGACCACTGCTCATATAATGAAGAATTAAATCTTGATAAATAGAGTTGCTTATAACAGCATTGCTATGTCTGGTACTTATAAAAATAAGATGTTTTCGTATATCTCACTTAAAGGGAAATAATAATATCTTCCGAATATTTTTCAGCATTTTTTTTATATTTTCAATCCTTATTATGTTACCCTTTATTTTTTATTTATCTTTATTCAGTGCAGAAATAGTTGCGTTATTATTACATAAAAGTTAATCCAAATACTTCACAATTTTCATGTATTGTGGCACTTTTTGTCCATCATACCTACTTCCTTTTACACATGTTATTGACATTATTGGGACATTTGGAAACATACATTTTTCTCTTGAATAGGTCATTGAATTTTAAATATTTCTTCAGACATTGCTAAATGGACAATGAGCTATGTAGCAGTGTGTTTGTTTTTCAGCCAAGACAGCAAACAGTGTTGATTGAGTGCATGCAAGATGAAGATGTGACAAGTAATATTTTTTTTTGAATGTGAGGCCAAATCTGAAAGATCTTTGCAAACTGTTTTCTCTTATAAGAAATGAAATTGTATACTGAGTATTACTAAGGAAAAAAACATGATTTACTGTACAAAAAATAACTTATGTTTTTACAACCTCCACCCACTTTGGGTTGACAGCGACCCCTTAAAAGTCATCTCCTTGATAGCATAAACATAGATTTACACCCCGGCTTCAAGGAAGTGTGGGGCTATATCACTCTCGTCACGCCATATCACGTCACTTCCTGTCCCGTCACTTACACGACGCGCGGGTATTGATAACCTTTAGTGATAATTCTTGTCTGTGTTTGCTTAGTCTCGATTTGGCTATGCCGAAGAACATATAATGGGGTGATTTGAGGCCTCTATCAATACGATTCTCTCAGTTAGTACACAATTAGTTATTATTAAATCTAACATTATAAGGAGAATCACTTTGTGCAAGAAACAATATCTTAGTCGTGGTCAAGTGGTAATGTGCATGACTGTTTGTTTGTTTGTTGGGTTTACCGTCCCACCGACAATATTTCAGTCATTTGGAGACGATGTCTACTTGAGATAGAAATACTGCTGCCACGCTGCAGTATCACGCCGTAGACATGTGGCATGATACCACACCCAGTCACATTATCCTGACACAGGGCCAACCAGTCTTGCAACTACCCCTATATGCTGAGCGCCAAGCAAGGGGAGCTATAACAGTACCATTTTTTACGACTTTGGTATGTCGCGGCCGGGGATCGAACTCACGACCTCCCAGACCCGAGGCGGACGCTCAAACCAGTCGGCCACCGGGGACGGTGCATGACTATATATCCACCCTTATTTGCAATCACGTTAACTGACATGTATTTCTCACTGTACATTCAGCGTCTAAAGCAGTAAGATGCCAACCATCCACTGCTATTGACGAGGGTTTTTTAATAGTCCCGCCATTGACCAAAACACATTGTTTAAACTGCCTTAAGTGTCAATTTAGTTAAGTCAAATTTAACATTGAATAAACGTATTGTAATTGGGAATATATGGTTTATGATGATCGCGATTATCTTTAAATGGCAAAAGCGTAAAAGCTGAAGAAATGTGCGTTAGAACATATCTATGTTAACACAAAAGCCACATATATGTTCACTTATCGTTAAAGGTAAGGGGGTGGGGAGGATCGGGCTCTGCGACCGAGTGACAATAGTCATTGACTTACAGTCACGTAAACTCGAGGTAAATGTATGAAATCAAATTAAGATTACAATCATGAAGGTTTAACTATTTGAAATTGATATTGTATGCTCTGTAAAACCGTATCTAACGATGCTCATCTATTTGTATTTGTTAGCTATACATGTCTGCGTTATGTTACGATACGTTACGTTATGTTACGATACGTTACGTTATGTTACGCTATGGTCTGCTATGATATGGTACATATGTATGTTACGTTATGTTACGCTGTGGTCTGCTATGATATGGTACATATGTATGTTACGTTATGTTACGCTATGGTCTGCTATGATATGGTACATATGTACGTTACGTTATGTTACGCTGTGGTCTGCTATGATATGGTACATATGTATGTTACGTTATGTTACGCTATGGTCTGCTATGATATGGTACATATGTACGTTACGTTATGTTACGCTGTGGTCTGCTATGATATGGTACATATGTATGTTACATTATTTTATCCAGTTTACGTCATGCTGTATTTTTATGTTATGTTTGTTATGTTAAGTCATGTGATAGAGTGGCACGCGCTAAATAATTTTCGTCACATTTTTTTTTTCAAAATGGGTGGCTTAAGTGCAAAAAGGATATCCAAACAAAAAAGTTTTTCACAGGTAGTTTTACAGTACATTTAAAACCCCAAAACAAACAACCATAAAACAAGTGAAACATCATTCTTAGCTGATCATCGTGAAACTTGTTGGTTCATCTTCTTCTATCTCCATATGTACTAAGGATAAGGTCAGTCCTGCAAATATGTCAATGTATTAATCAAACCGTTCGTGTCGCTGTATTAATTAAACGTTAAATAAAATCGAAATGTAGAGTATGTACATTATAATAGTCAGTGACAATGAATGCTCATATCGAATCGTTCCGAATAAATGCCTCGCTGGAATTTTTCGAGCCTATTATATATCCTATAAAAGCTCCCATATTCAAGTGGCTGATCTTTTCTTTATTACATGAATTTAAACATATGAGGCGTCATAAACTGTGGTGATACTTTTTATGGTATTTATGTATATTTGTTTTGATACAGTTCAGATAATATTATATTATATATAAATTATTTTGCAGTTTGTGTTTTTTTTTCACACTAACGAAAAGAAATCGTTTTAGAAATGAAAAAAAATGCTGTTTAAATCATGGCCCATTTTGTTCATGTCAACGGATGTAAAATTGCAGATCTTCGTATCAATTCCACATTAGTGCCGCCATTACTCAAATGCATCCGTTCTAAGTCGGAACATGCTATACACGTAAACGGTATTTTAATTACTATAACAACAACACAGAAAAAGATTATCTAGCACGTCAGAAAGTGTGAGTTCGGTGCATGCCACGTGATTTCGTGACAAGTTACGGACATTGCTATCGATCTTCAGCGAAAAAAAAAAAACGAAAAAAAAACAACAACAACTAATAAATGCAATCATGTTTTGAAGAGTGAACATAATGTGGCTTGGATAAGAACCCACGTCTAGTTTACAAAATAAACGTTTGATTGACATCTTGAAAGGTGATTATGAACAGTTTTAGGCGCTAGGTTAAATGGATCAGTGATTTTCGACAAAAGCATGTTTGCGCGCAACTTCGTATTTTGCATTTAAATAAATGCGCAGCTAGTTGAGATGTTATGTAAATTTGACCATTAACACTTCATGCAATGAGAAAATTCAGAACTTCATCATAAGCTTGTGGTCACATGTACCAAATGGGTAGGTGGCTTTAATATTTCAAAATATGCAGTATATGATTAATTTGATTCTGATTTTTTTTATACATACGAGATACTTCATAGTGCCTTATGTACACTCTGCTAATATTTTGATGTTAGCTCAGGTCCTCTCTTCCGTTTTAAATCCAGTCATTGTTTACTTCCAGGAGTCAACATGTGGGTACGCCGTTGCCATTCTAGCCATCTTCTGGATCACGGAGGCGCTTCCTATAGCTGTGACGTCACTACTTCCGGCGTTCCTGTTCCCAGTGCTTGGTATAATGACGGTGAAGGCTACATCCCAGCAGTATTTAAATGTACTCACTCCAATTCATATCGTATTTATATATAGAGAGAATCTCTTTTTACTACATGGTTTACATAAAACAACTTAAATGTTGTACTAGTAACCAACAAAATATTGGGATTCCATCTTGGTGGCCAAGAGTCAAGATTTTACGCCTGGAGGTTATAGGTTCGATCCTCTATCACGAAATATAAAAGTCGTTAAATTGATACTGGTAAATATCTTCTGGTAGTTCCTGGACTGGTTGGCCTAGTGTCAGGATAATGTGACATCATGTGTGGTATTATGTTTACTCGTCTACAGCGTGATATTGCAGTTCTGCAACATTATATCTTCCTCAATCAGACAAAAGTTTCAAATGACATAAATACAAGTTGAGAGATGTTAAACGTAAGCAAACAAAATACTGGGGAAAGGATATGAAAATGTTAACTTTATGAACAGAATAGATAATATTTTGCATCCTAATATTTAGGTGGGAGTTTGATTTATGATTATTCGTAATTTTTCGCTGACATTAAAATTTTAAAGGTCATTCCGTGGAAAAAATCATTTTCTAGAAAGCAATTTAGGTCTTATAAATGAACATTTTTATGGGGAATAATATTCGTGGCTAAAACCATGCAAGGAATGCAAAATAAGTATAACATTCCTACAAAATATGGAAAGGGGTACCCGCCAGTTCATTTCTTTTTTCTAATAGACCATTTCTTCAGGAATTGGCAATTATCGGTATGATTGTTCGGTGATTTTTAACTTACCAATTAGTGACTGGGGAAAAATCTCAAATGTATGTTTATTTCCCATTCACAATATGTGGAATTATACACCAGCAGGTAGATTAGATGTTCGAGATGTGCTCATTGATATCCTTAGGTTTACGTCTTATTTCGAAGTGAAATGGTCTTTTGAGTTTTCACAATGCTTATTACAACTTTGATATTGTTACTTGAGGGCTCCGTGACGGACTGGTTATAGACCCTAATTTACTATCCCTCAGTCCCTCATTACCGTAGGTTCGTGACCCATTCTGGTTACTTAGATTGCATCCCAAGTTTCAGCTGGGTTGCGGTGGTCACTCTACAGTCAGAACCTACATCCGCGTGTAGGTAGTCTGACCTCGCCATGTGGCTGCAACAACACCGTCACGGCGACGGTAGATTCCGAAACAACAACAACAAACTGTCGTGTTTTTCATACAGGACACGAACATGCTGTTTGTGGGTGGACTGATCGTGGCGGCAACTATTGAACACTGGGATATCCACAAACGGATTGCACTTCGCATCCTCATGTTAGTTGGATCAGAGCCGCGATGGTAAGTTAGACACAAGTAAAAAAAAAAACAATGTATATAATGTTATTTGATACAAACAAACCACTGACAGCTGCTGCGTTTCTGTGAGTATCTAGTTGTCTAAATAAACTTTAAAGAATAAAATTAGATATCATCATTGTAGAAACATTTGAATGACAGTTGTAACGTATGTGAATGTGATTTGTTTAGGCTGTCGGTTTTAGATCTAGGGCAACATTATGGAAAAGATATTGATGACACCGAAATAAGACAGAAATGAGCCACCATAAAAAAACTCGTTGTATTAGGAATGATAAGCCAAGGAGCTTTGAAATGAAATGAGAGAAAACTTGGTATGTTTTTAAAATGGCCAAAATGACTCGTATCGGTGTCACGATACACCAGTGTGCCAGCAAGCCGCAGTGCATGTCAAAAAATGTTTCCAAGTAAAATATAATCGACATGGCAGATAACTGCGTTCCTGATCACAAAATTGTGTAAAATAAGGAGGCTTAAAATGCTAATTCGGAGCACATTGGATTTAAGTTTAACACAAAAACGAAACAATGAATGAATCGCAAGGCAAAGAGCCAATGGTAGCCATTGTAGTGATAAAGATAGCTATATTGTATTCATAATCATTTTTGTTTCGTGTTCAGTGTTTAACACTTTGATCTTTATAGCCACGATATATATTATCATATGCTACTGTGTTTTTGAAGCGTATTTATAGCTTCTGCCTAAGTTGATAAAACTCAAACTTATGTTAAACTTATATTTAAATAAACTACATTAAGTATACTTTCAAAGGCAGAATACCGCGGTACAAACCCCGATAGAGTCACTTAAAACCACGGTTTAACAAAGTATACTTCGGGCATATTATGACACCCTTAGAAATGAGCCTCCATAGAAAATTTAATATGTTCTCAAAATGACAGAAATGAGCTACCAAAGACAATTTGAAGTGTTGTTGTAATGACAGAAATAGAAAACTCTATGTACCACAGAGGTTCAGGAAATGGGTCCTAGTTTGCGTTAAAAACACAGTAGTAAGATAGGACAGATAAAACACTTGACGTGCCATTACAAGAGAGAGAGGGGGAGGATTACTTGCTTATTTGATTGGAAAATTACCATAAAAGTGATAATATCTTGTATTTTATAGTGGATGAGATCAATTATCATGTATGGATAATTCTCATTATATAATGATAATAAAAAGAATAATAAATGTTGCTAAGAATAATTCCATTAGTCTCAATAGCTAGGAAATATATAAGACTATACTGCTGTTTATATATATGATCCGCATTAATTATATATATATATATACAATGTATATTTTTCGGCGTATCTGTGTAAAATTGATTTTGACCTACTTCTTCAACCAATCAAATGTTGGTATGCAAATGAAGCCAGAGTAAATGCAATGCTATCATTGCCTTGTATGTTTTTTTAGGAAAGGGGCCTCCGTGGCCGAGAGGGTAAAGTAGCTGACTTTAACACTTACTCAGCCCTTTCACCGCGTGGATTCGAATCCCGGCAGGGTCATTCGGATTTTCATGTGAGGAAGCCTTCCAGCTGGCTTGCGGTAGGTCGGTGGTTCTACCCGGATGCTCTGTGCATTCGGGGTCTTCCTCGACCTGTAATTAGTTGGACGTCGCTATATGACTGAAATACTGTCGAAGCGACGGTAAAAATCAAATAGTCAAATAGTCATAGCCAAAAATGAAAATTTAACACTTCCATATCTATTTAGAAATGCTGCTTTGGCAATATGATTTAAAACAACAATAAGAAGCAGGCGTTCGTCTGTTTCTCTTAATTTGTAAAAGAGGACTCGGCCTTCAGGGGAGGAAGTTGTGCAGTTTATTGTGCGGATCTTGAAACAATAATCGTATATACGCGATATATGATCTTTCGGTTTCGCTTGGTAACATATGAATTGTCTTTACTTTAAAAAAATCAGCAAGTGCATAATATTTAATTGAAGTTGGTAGATTAGCTTTTTTATAGTCTTCACAATACCTCCAATAATTTTGGTTCTACCTTTGCCAACGTGTCCAACCTCTAATAGTTTTATTCTGTTTTGCATGTTACAACAGACAATTATAAAGCTACGCCGAATATCTTTTTTAAAGAAATTTCTTGTCATTGACTTGGAAACGCGACGTTATATATTGATTGTCGTTAATTGTTTTTCTTTTTTCCTATATTATTTCCTTCCTTCTCTCCTTTTCTCAGTTAGATCTAATCAGTGAAATTTCTTTATTATTCTTTTTGTGTAAATTTAATTAATAGTTATTAACAAAATGTTTAGTTACATGAATAAACTAATATTATTCAAAATAGTCCACTTTGATACAATTTAATTTATTAGGAGAGGGCCGACCACTAATGTTGTTATAACTTGTGGCCCAATCCTTTTGCAATTCAATATAAATACAATATTGTATTATTAGTTAAATCTTCAATTTCATGTAAACATTGTATGTATTTATGTATGTATGATTGCAATAAAATATGATTAAATTAAAACTAATTATACTTGAAAAATCAATGAAACCGCAGCTTAATTATACACGTTACAGCATAATGTAGAAAGTCAAACTCCTACGCAGTGGTTCCCCTTTGCTTCGCTGCACAGACCATAGCCACCACAAGTTTGTTTTTATTAAAATTTTGATAAAATGTAATTCAGAATAATTATTTTAATTGTGATGTATTTTCTTTTATATGTTATTGAATGATAAGTATTTGCTACTAGATTGCCTAAATTGAATGAAGAAAAATAAAAAAGAATATATATATTATTATGCGGATGCGTTCGGTCCAGTACGTTACAGGTTGATAGTAAAGTGAAAGTACGATGTGAAGCGAAAATAACTAGAATGTTTGCATCAATTCAAAAAGCAGTGGAACGTTTTGATTCTAAACTGATTGCTTAACCTAAACAATTGAATGCTGGCAACACGTTCTTGCCGGAAAGCTTGTCATTTTAACTTTGCTTGTTGGATGTGGCAAAAGTCTAACGTATCTTAATACAAGATGTTAGACAGATTGACAAGCCGTTTGTCATGGTGATATCGCCACTCAGCATTTTTCAAAATGAACAGCTGGAAGTGTTAAAAAGACATAATATCAGTGCTTGTAAACTGTCATATTCTGACCAGGATTGTCAGTCTGAAATTGTAGAAAAATATCTTATTCAGGGTATAATATATGGTGAGTTTTCAATTGTTTTTGCTCACCCAGAAGCACTTTTGAATACAAGTTCTGGAAAAGACCTTATGACAGATTCTGTGTTCCTTGAACGTACTGCTGCAGTTGTTATTAATGAATGCCATTTTATTGAAGAGTGGTGGGGAAAATTCATGCAAAAGTTTCTTTAAATTTGGAGTTAGGCAAAATTTAACACTTCCTTCCTAAAAAAACAACATAATTATATACTGCCAAATTATTACCAGTAAGTAACAGCTGATTCATAGAGAAATTAAGACCTTTGTGTAAAATCTCAACTGTTTACACACACATTACATTTCAAAAAGTTTAAAATTAAAAAGCACTTGTTTCCCACCATCAATATATAAGGGACCCATATGGGTCCAAGTAGGCACCTTTATTTACCTATATTTTTAAATAATTTATTTTGTAGACAACATATATGAACCCCCGTTTTCCTACTATGCTAGACCAAGGTTTGATGTATGTACCAATACACCTGTGTAGTGAGGTCAATGTGTGTATGTACCAATACACCTGTGTAGTAGGTCAATGTGTGTATGTACCAATACACCTGTGTAGTGAGGTCAATGTGTGTATGTACCAATACACCTGTGTAGTAAGGTCAATGTGTGTATGTACCAATACACCTGTGTATGAGGTCAATGTGTGTATGTACCAATACACCTGTGTAGTGAGGTCAATGTGTGTGTACCAAAACACCTGATTAATGAGGTCAATGTGTGTGTACCAATACACCTGTGTACTTAAGTCAATGTGTGTATATACCAATACACCTGTGTACTGAGGTCAATGTGTGTATTTACCAATACACCTGTGTACTGAGGTCAAAGTGTGTTTGTACAATACACCTGTGTACTGAGGTCAATGTGTGTATGTACCAATACACCTGTGTACTGAGGTCAATGTGTGTTTGTACAATACACCTGTGTAGTGAGTTCAATGTGTGTATGTACCAATACACCTGTGTAGTAAGTTCAATGTGTGTATGTACCAATACACCTGTGTAGTAAGGTCAATGTGTGTATGTACCAATACACCCCTGTACTTAGGTCAATGTGTGAACCAATACACCTGTGTACTTGGGTCAATGTGAGTATGTACAAATACACCTGTGTACTGAGGTTAATGTGTGTGTACCGTACACCTGTGCACTTAGGTCAATGTATGTATGTACCAATATCCTTGTGTACTGATGTCAATGTGTGTGTACCAATACAACCGTGTAGTAAGGACAATGTATGTGTGTACAGGCTGATGCTGGGACTGATGCTGCCCACCTGGTTCCTGTCCATGTGGATCAGCAACACGGCCACCACCGCCATGATGGTTCCCATAGCCAACGCCATCCTGCTGCAGCTGAAGGACACCACAAAGAACGTCCAAAAAGGTGTTTGTTCGTATGTTTATCTTTCCATCAATCGTACTCAACCCAATCATCTATTCAGTCATCTATCGTGTTATCCATTTATCAAGTTCTCAACTAGGAATGCCTTACACCCCATTTGTTTGTACATAACGGCATTATAGCGACGTTAATATTGTCCGTCAATGTCCACATTGATAAAAAATAAGGCACTCCTAGGTTTGAAAAGACAATATTGAGGCATCCAAGAGAAAATACTGAACTTTAGTTAAGAAAATCTACATCGATTTCATTCCTCAATGCGGTTTTAATGTTACAATTCTTTTCAACACAGGTTCCCATGACAATAAAGCTATGGAGCTGGATGATATTGCTGTAAAAACTAGCCACGATGAAAAACCCAAAATGGATCAAATGGAGGAGGAACCGAAAAAAATTGATTTTGATAATATCCCGTGAGCATTTTTCTTTCATTCATTATTTAATGCAAAATAATTCTTAATAGCTTCAGATCAAAGTACATGTATTTTGATAATCAAGCCTGAATATCCCTTAGTGTTAAGTCATTATGCCATTGACTGTTATATTCAACAAGAGCGTTTGTCGGCTCCCTCTCTCTCTCTCTCTCTCTCTCTCTCTCTGTAGTTAGTTGCAAAATGAAGTGTGCACTCAACTTTTGGGCTTAAAAAGGTCGAATTAAAATAATAATAATAGAAAAAAAAATCTTTAAAATGACTATTGAAGCTCCTCATTCGAAATCCAAACGAGAAAAATACAGAGGGAGATCTGAAGGAAAAAATGTGTTAGAATAGCATAAAAAAGAACATTTTGCGTTGTATTTTCATTTGATATGTATTAATTTTTGTGACCACGATCTGAAATCAGCAGATACTCTATCCGTCATACCATGCATTGATTTCCCTCAGCCTTTGCACCGAGACATGGAATAAAGGTGTAAATTTCATTGTTAGGCTGTACATCTTGTGTAAATATTAATCTATTTACATAAGTGTCATTAATGTAAACAGCCTGTATTCTTGGGTTTTAAACGTCTGTAAACATAACTTTTACATAAACTTATCTCAGAGACAACGTAATGCAGGATGACGACGATCCGGCATTCAGACGCCTCTGTAAGTGTTTGACGCTGTGTATAGCGTACGCTGCCAACTGTGGAGGTATCGGAAGTCTCACCGGAACTGGACCAAATCTTGTCCTGATGGGCCAGTTGGATAAGTAAGAATTTTGATTAGCTAGACAAAAATCACGTGTAGCAGGTGCGAGTAGAATAGACCTTATTCATCATAGTGCAATATGGACGAATGGCGTCGAGGTTTAGAAGTACTTATTATAGCTGCAGATCCAAAGGTTATGGTCTTTCTAGGCACAAAACACTGGTCCAACCGAAAAACTACTGACATTTAAGAACTTATTTTCCAATCGACCTAAAAAGAAATAAGCTTAAACGATACTTGATTTTCAATAGAGACACGTTATAGTCCGGATCTTTTGAATTGGTTGATATATTTAAAATCTTTGAGTTCAAAATTAAAATAGAATAAATGAATAAGACCAAAGATGAGGGGCGATAATGGCATAGAGTCTTTATTTTTACTTTTTATGTTAAGTTTATTTATTTTACAACGATAGGACAGCAAGCGATATCACTTATGAAAGATTGTCCCTGATATTGGCTGTTATCGTTTGCGTGGTCTTTATATTGGAGACAACCGAACGGAGTATCCGGAGAAAACCATTCAGAAAAAGAATGTTTGTCATTTCAGTGTGAAATGGGGCTTTTGAAAGGTTTATAATGTTCTTGTGTCATATTTCATTTGCTCAACCTTATTTATTTTTCTTGTTACCAGAATCTGATATAGGAGATTCATAAAAGTTTATCTTTTTACTTGAGAGACGTCCCCAGTCTTGAACACTAATACCTTAAGAAAAAAGATTTGTCTTATTAGTTCACAGTCGTCTAATTAGAATCAATAAAGAATTATTTTGTAATGCCCCATCTTACACATATCTTGGAGTGACATGAAACCCTTATTTACAAACAGTCAGATTCACCATCATTTAATACAACGAGATTTCGAAGCGATTACCTCACATTTCGTATTTTCGTATAGTCAATCACGTCACTATTAAACATATTTTACATCTTAAAGATAATTAGATAAATACTACATGTAAAAGACTACGAAAGAACGGCTCATTCACCATTATGCACGATTTGCCTGTTTTAATTTATACGAAAAAAAAAGACTAATTTAAATTAATCAAATCAACAACACAGATTTATGAAACGAAATCAAATCAACAACAGGCGTGATTTATAGCAAGAAGACGACATCATGTCACCTACAGACACGGAACCATACGAAAAATACAAAATGACGTCAACGAATTGGCAATACACAAGATTTACCTCTTATACATTACGCGTAAAATAAGAAATTACGTCATAAATATACAAGATTTACATCGTAAAACACTTTACGAAGAATACGAAATGATGTCACCATTATACAAGATTTACCTCTTAATACACTTAAAGAAGAATACAAAATGGCGAAGCTACGAGTGAAAATGCATCTTTTTATGTTCACGAATGAAATTATACATCGATCTTTCACCAAATCAAACAATTATCCTCAGTGACGCAATTTCTTACGTAAAACCCGGCGATCAGTTTATAACGTAGGGTCGAGTTCAAGTTCCTGATAATTTCACTATTTTGAACAATATAATCCAATGTTGTTGTTTTTATAGGTAAACCATCGAACAACATTTAATAAAAATATCCATATCACACAGTTTGCATGATATTGATTTGCCGGAACTACTTTTTACCCGTATAGGGTATGTATATGGGTATGCAGCTGCAGCAAGCATAAGATAAAAAGAAAATTCGCTTGTTTTTAATGAATATGGAATATATCCCATCTCGAAGTGATACATTTTCATATTTATTAAAGTAGTATCACTTCTCGATGAGATATATTCCATTTCCACTCAAAACATACAAAATAAAGTAATATCCTCTATTTATGTCTTAATACACTACACAAATAAGAATGAAATGGCGTCACCAGTATTACGAAGAATGCGAAATGACGTCATCAGGATACAAGATTTACCTCTTATACCTTATACGAAGAAAACAATGTACAAGATGTACGTTACAGGTTGTATATCATTAGCCCGATTCAGCCCACGTTAAGACATCAATATTCATGCGATATCTGTTACAGACTGTACGAAGAGTATGATATCACGTCGCCAATCACGTTCGCCAACTGGATGGCGTTTGGGGTACCCACGTCCTTCGTACTCGTCTTGTTTGTATGGCTATGGCTTCAAATTGTCTTCCTGCGTTGTGGGTAGGTCACTTTTTTGATTCTGAAATAAAACTCAAAGTTTACATCATTTTGAGTTAAGAAATAATCAATTATTACATGTATGTATGAGAAAATACGTCATGTGTACATGCACACCTAGTACGGCATTTCAATAAACCACCAAATATATAACGGGTATGTATACCCTTTACTACGTATTTGTAGCTTGAAATGTATTGACTGTTTTTCCCCTTAATATTTTAGGGGCTGTTGCACATCGACCGATAAGGAAAAACAAGAACGTGTGAAAAAAGTGATACGTGAACAATACCGAAGTCTTGGACCAATCACGTGAGTGATTTAGAAATCAATGCATTTTTAGTCGGAATTTTCGACGATTGTCAGAAAAAAAAAAAAAAAAATGGACAGGCGGGCGTCTATGATCCGGCATAGTTTGCAATTTGCGAGTTGACAAAATTTGTTTATATATTTTAAACAAGTTATACAGTTTTGTCTAATTTTCATGAAGCTTGTTCAAAACGTATGTCTGCATGATTATGAGCAAAGTATTTTTTGGTAAAATCTAGTTCAGTATGTCAAATCTTAGAATTTTTTCTTTACAGTTTTCTGTTCGAATGCTATTGCTTCACATTAACGGATAATGAACATGAAATTAAATGTAATTTAAATATAAATGGGGAAGAGTTTATATAAGTTTCTACGGAACTTGTTTTCTAATCCAAACGCTGTATCCATCCAATGTTTCGTAAATGCATATCGCTTAAAAAAGCAGTTTAAACTAAAAGATTTCTATATTGGACATGCGTAAGTCTGCTTTTGTCCTGCACAATGTATATATTTTTTTCTTGAATATTTTAAGATGCTTGGGTAAAATTGTAAAATGTATTAAACTATGTAAATATAAAACGGTAATATAACCACTGAACTGTGAAATAATATACTCACAACTATGATATAACCACCACCATAATATACTCACTACTGTGATATAACCACCACCATAATATACTCACTACTGTGATATAACCACCACCATAATATACTCACTACTGTGATATAACCACTACTATGATATAACCACTACTGTGATATAACCACTACTATAATATAACAACTACTGTGATATTACCACTACTATAATATAACCACTACTATGATATAACCACTACTGTGATATAACCACTACTATGATATAACCACTACTGTGATATAACCACTACTATAATATAACCACTACTATGATATAACCTCTACTATGATATAACCACTGTTGTGATATAACCACTACTGTGATATAACCACTACTGTGATATAACCACTACTATGATATAACCACTACTATGATATAACCACTACTATGATATAACCACTACTGCATAAAAACCACTACTATGATATAACCACTACTATAATATAACCACTACTATAATATAACCACTACTATAATATAACCACTACTGTGATATAACCACTACTATAATATAACCACTACTGTGATATAACCACTACTATAATATAACCACTACTGTGATATAACCACTACTATGATATAACCACTACTGTGATATAACCACTACTGTGATATAACCACTACTGTGATATAACCACTACTGTGATATAACCACTACTATGATATAACCACTACTATGATATAACCACTACTGTGATATAACCACTACTATAATATAACCACTACTGTGATATAAACCTACTATATATAACCACTACTATGATATAACCACTACTATAATATAACCACTACTATAATATAACCACTACTGTGATATAACCACTACTATAATATAACCACTACTATAATATAACCACTACTGTGATATAACCACTACTATGATATAACCTGATATAAACCACTACTTGATATAACCACTACTATAGATATAACCACTACTATAGATATAACCACTACTGTGATATAACCACTACTATAATATAACCACTACTATGATATAACCACTACTATGATATAACCACTACTATGATATAACCACTATGATATAACCACTACTATGATATAACCACTACTATGATATAACCACTACTATGATATAACCACTACTATAATATAACCACTACTATGATATAACCACTACTATGATATAACCACTACTGTGATACAACCACTACTGTGATATAACCACTACTATAATATAACCACTACTGTGATATAACCACTACTGTGATATAACCACTACTATAATATAACCACTACTATAATATAACCACTACTGTGATATAACCACTACTATGATATAACCACTACTATAATATAACCACTACTATAATATAACCACTACTGTGATATAACCACTACTATGATATAACCACTACTATAATATAACCACTACTATGATATAACCACTACTGTGATATAACCACTACTATGATATAACCACTACTATAATATAACCACTACTATAATATAACCACTACTATAATATAACCACTACTGTGATATAACCACTACTATGATATAACCACTACTATAATATAACCACTACTGATATAACCACTACTGTGATATAACCACTACTATGATATAACCACGTCTATGATATAACCACTACTGTGATATAACCACTACATAATATAACCACTACTATAATATAACCACTACTTATATAACCATACTTGATATAACCACTACTATATATAACCACTACTTGATATAACCACTATATATAACCACTACTATGATATAACCACTACTGTGATATAACCACTACTATGATATAACCACTACTATGATATAACCACTACTATGATATAACCACTACTGTGATATAACCACTACTATGATATAACCACTACTATGATATAACCACTACTATAATATAACCACTACTATGATATAACCACTACTATAATATAACCACTACTATAATATAACCACTACTATAATATAACCACTACTATAATATAACCACTACTATAATATAACCACTACTATGATATAACCACTACTATAATATAACAACTACTGTGATATTACCACTACTATAATATAACCACTACTGTGATATAACCACTACTGTGATATAACCACTACTGTGATATAACTACTACTATGATATATAAAAACCA
Source organism: Solen grandis (assembly GCA_021229015.1). Taxonomy (NCBI): domain Eukaryota; kingdom Metazoa; phylum Mollusca; class Bivalvia; order Adapedonta; family Solenidae; genus Solen; species Solen grandis. The sequence goes on from CM037795.1 coordinate 13,232,641, forward strand.
CTAGTATGATATATAAACTATAATTAAATAACTTCTACTTTACTGTTTATTTTCCAGGTTTGGTCAAGGGGCAGTGATGGGTCATTTTATTCTTCTCGCTGTTCTCTGGATAACACGTGACATGGGCGGAGAGTTTGGATGGGGACATCTTTTCAAGAAATCGTGAGTGTTTCTACAGCCATTCAGTGAAGCATTATATAAAGACTATGACTAAATGAGCAACCATTTGAAGTATGGCCGACCTTGAATCGAAACCACGTTGCAATGGTGAAAAGCCACATTAAGGAAAACCTGTGATTTGAAAAGAACGGAGGAATAAATCTCAAATGAAGGAACACGCAGCTCTCAAGATATTTATTTTAAATCTCACACTGTTTTTTCTCTCTCTTGTAAACTGTAGTATTAAAGTTCCCATGATTTTTATTCATATTAGCATACATCATTACATTCGAGATCATTTATTATAAAATTATCAATTTCAGTCACAGGTTATTGATTTTTTTTTTACAAAGTAGGCCCGTGTGACTTAATACATTTGTTACATCTCTCCAACCGGAATCAAAGGCGTGACGTAACACTTTCAACGCCGCCCTGATAGCACTGCGCCTCATATGTATGACCCCGCAACTGATCTTTAACATTTGGAAAGAGAAAGAAATCACAGGCTGTACTGTAGATGTTCGATGTTTGATTCTGACGCTGTGGCCCATGCAACACGGGGCGTCATCGTGGTGCAAAAAGAAATCCGACCTGGCTGGGTGCCTGTCTTTAGCCCGACGGAGTTTGGCTAGCAATACTCACCATATGTACAATATATGTCAGTTTGACGCCCCGATTCACGAGGCAACAAAATTAAACATGTCATTCGATAACGGGCAGATTTGATTTTTATACTGTTATCGCATATGTCATTTCGTTGTAAGCTCTAAAAAATAAGCTATGTAACACATCATATATGTTACATTCTTCCCAGATACGTGAAGGATGCAGTGCCGGCAATTTTCGTCTCATGTATGCTGTTCGTTTTTCCTTCCGAGCTTCCGAAAATTTGTGGCAATAGAGGCACAGGTAAATGTTTCGTGACGTCACAGTAAAGTTCGTATGCAGTTTTATCCTACATTTTTTTGTCAACCCTTAAGTCTACTTGTACATGCGCGGATCTTTACATTTTGAGATTATTCGCTGGATTTTGTGTGTAATGGTCTTACTTGGTTTATAAATTCCTCCCCCACGAATCTTTCTTTAACATCATACTCTGAAATCATTATTTTTTGTGGGACACTAGTTTTATCCACGAATAATAATCCCCACGAGAACTTGTCTCTTACAAAGGCCTCATGTTTTCTAGAACATAGAACCACGAATAAATGTACCCACGAAGTTCCTTTATGTACCTAATCAACGAAATTTAATGTCAATGAAAATTAATGATTTTACAGTTCTTTATAAAACCTCATATGAATGATATATACATGTAAGTGTTATTAAGGCAATGTCATGGTTTTTATCTGTTTTTATTACTGTATGTAATATTTGCATTTTGAATAGTTGAAAGAATCCACTCTATTTAAACTAAATAAATGCAGTTTTATTTTCTTTTTGATAAGAATTAACTAAGCAAAATTAAGTAAACGGTCCTGGCGGATTTGTGGTTCATTCTCTGCCGTAACCGAGAAGTCCTGGTTTCGATCCTCGACACTGGCTACATTGTATTTCCCTTGTATTAGCGCTCTGTCTACTTCAGATTGATACGGTGCTACCTTACTGTTGTACATGTATTACGCCGTAGACATGTGGCATGATTTCACGCCCTGTCACATTACCTTAACACCGGGTCAACCAGTACTGGATCTGTCCTTTTATGCCGAGAGCCAAGCAAGGGAGCTACACCAGTGTTTTTTTTTTTTTTTTTTTTTTTTTTTTTTTTTTACGATTTTTGTATGTCGCGGCCGGTGTCATTTCTCATGTTACCGGCGTGATACCACACGGAGGTAACGGGTACATTCCACACATGACGTCGGTCGGACAATCAAAAGTGATATATATAACGGAATAGTTCATGAATAAACAAGAACAATAACTGTTGTAGATTTTGCCAACCTATCTTGTAAGAGTTGTCTTATCATCTAATCAATAAACAATGGTCTTTAATTTAACTTTTTAAGATAAATGTGGGGTATATATTGAACGATTATAACATAATGTTAAAATTGAAAGTTAACATACCATTATGATCTGAAATAAATCAATATTACTGACATACTGACGTTTCTCAGAGCAATAGGAAACCATGTGATGGAGACAAAATAAAGATGGTCATGTATAATTACGTATATTACTAAGTGACTTGTTTGTTTAACTAAACCCATACTGCTGATAGTCTGGCCAATTATGCTCTGATTCAAAACTCACCTAAAATAATCGGTGACAACAATATGGCACCATTAAAGCTGTACAAAAAGTCATATAATCTTATTTCAGAGTTCAGTTACGTTTGTTTCAAGTTAGTGTGTTTCTATAGTTACATAATTATTGTATTTAGGAAAGCGCGAGACTCTGAAACCGCTGATGACCTGGAAGGCCGCTGTACAAAAGGTTCCCTGGGGTGTGGTCTTTCTACTGGGAGGCGGCTTCGCTATGGCGCATGCTGCCACGGTAAGTCACCTCCTCCCCATCATGTTCTATCCACAGAAACCACTTCTGCCTTGGAGAATAAAACGTTCATCCTCTTTCTATCAAACCTTATCATTTTCCAAACAATTATCAATTGATAGCAATCTACCGTACATGAATATACAATATCTTTCATCTACTAGCAAAACTCGGTGATAACACCCGCCAAATAAACTTAACCTTTATCACATTGTGCAGGTGACATAAATTATCTATTATATACAATCTACCGTTCATTTATAATATATTTTAACAGGAATCAGGTTTGTCAAAGTGGGTGGGTGAGAAGCTGACGGTGCTTGATTATCTTGACCCCTGGGTTTTGAACTTAGTTCTGTGCTACATCGTGGCCGCAATGACGGAAGTGACCAGCAACACCGCCACGTGCACACTGATGATGCCCATCCTCGCAAACTTGGTGAGTATCTTGAAATAATCAGGTGTGCGTTGCGTAGCCGAGACGTTTCGAAACGTTCTAAATATGAAACTACAGGATAAAACTATGCAACGCATCCCTTTCTACTTTTTCAATATTGCTAGAAGTAACTGTACATATAACGTATGTCACGTTTTGAGCTTCTCAATTATTTCAATATCCGTTTGAAGTAAGTAGTTATGAGTCGTATTTATCCAATAAGTAATTTCATTTATCATTATTATGTGTATTATTATTACCATATGTATTATTATTTCTATAGGCGGTCCATTTGAAACAGAACCCCCTTTATTTGATGTTCCCAACAGCCGTTGCGACGTCATTTGCATTCATGTTGCCTGTAGCAACTCCGCCAAATGCTGTCATATTTTCATACGGTTACGTTCGGGTTGTAGATATGGTAAGATATTCACAGTGGTTTAACGTTTGATTAAAAATCAACATTCATTCGTACATCATCAAATATTTTCATAATACATATCGAACAAGTTTCCAGCTCCTTAATGCCTATACACTCCAAAAAGTAGCCAATCGACGAATAAAAACATATATAGTATGGCGTCCTGTTGCGTCATCTAAATAAAAGGCACCTAAACTATTCATATTATATCATATTATTCCTGCTTTTTAATGCCTAATACATACGCCAAAAAGTAGCCTGTTGGCGAATTTAAACAAATATTTCGTATGGTGGCCTGTTGGCGTCATCTTAAATAAAAGACCCCTCAACTTTGCATATTATTTCAAGATGTCATAGCCGTTTAAAGAATGAGGCTTCTGTTATGAGCATTATGTATATTTACATCATCTAAGGAGAAATTTTATAACGTTGAGATTACCCAACCCATATTCCTTAAGTGAAAAACAACAACAACAACTATAATAAAACGAAGTAATAAAATAATTAATAAATGTTACTTTCTTACAGATTCGTGATTATGAACATTTAAGGTATTAGCACCCTAATAACCATATTCCATATCTTGCCACTGGATGGTAATATTTCTATGAAACTTTGACACATTGAAGACATTCAAAAATAAAAAAAAATATTTCACCAAGAGTTTTTTTTTCAACTTTTATCTAATTTGGGAGAGGTAATCTGTATTTAAGTTAACATTGAAGACTATGGGAAATATACATTTTCTGTGGATTAAAAAAAAACTGAATTGGATTTATGAGAAAACCCCACGGTAGAAGGATGCATTATATGATTCGTTTTCAAATTTCATGAAAAAATCTAAACTATACCTTAGAAAAATGGAGAAATTCAGGGGGATAACTCATGAAAGCAAAATTATCAAAGGGTGGTAATAATAGAATTTCTGTCACAGGTCATAACATGTCACTTTGCACCTAAATTTCAATTTAAATTACATTTAAAAAGCTTATATTGTTGATAAAATTGGTGGCTGTAAGGGTTCTAAGACCTTAAATCAGTCAATTGTAATATTTGTAATATTAAACAATAAACAAAATGATTTTGCTCTTATACCAAAATGACCGTCACTCTATTTCAGGCAACCACTGGGTTGATGTTAAACATCGTTTGTGTCCTGGTGCTGATCGGAAGCACGGAAACGCTCGGAAACAGTTTGTTTGATTTCCATAACATCCCAGCTGAAATACTTGCTGCATATAATACTACAGGATGAAAGACCGGACCGGAAATGACGTCTTTGATATGACATGATATGTTGTTTTTTCTTTGTGTGTGTGTCATTCATTTAGACAGAAACAAATGACAACTGAATACTATTCCTATTTTTTTGTTCATATAAGATCATCAGGTGATATAGCCTGATACTGTACTCCAATCTCCACGCAGTTATCTCCCCTTCATTCTTCGGCATAGATAAGGGGAAGTAACCGCTGCGGGCAGTTTGACTGTACTCATGAACTGTAAGTCTCCTGCGATAGTACATGTAGTGACTGTTAGGTAACTGTGTCTTAGTCCATCAGACGACAATTTCTTTTATTAGGAAACGGATAGAGTTACTAGAAACACAGTTACACGCTTTATGTTGTACATCTATATCAATATACATGTATATATATTACCATACCATGATCTTAACAGCCATATACACAGATTGTTGTGATAAAATTGTTATCAGTATAATTCTTTTTTTAACATATACCATACCCATACTTGAATAAAATCGCATAATATTTTCATGCATTTAGAACTGTATATATATTCGTTATTTTTTATATTACCTGTATTAAACTTTTCTTCAACATGTCTGCCTTAGTCAAAACAAGATTGTTTTTCCCATATACACACATGCACGCGCACGTAAAAAAAGTTGAAACGCGGCTTCACTCTCGATGACAGGCAGGTTTGCAAAATAAACCTGTTGGAAGTCAGGGTACTGGTGTACTTACTTCACCTAATGACTAAGCTAGCATATAGGACTAGATCTAGTTGTGCAAAGATCTAAGATAAGAATTTGTTCTGCCTTCGAGTATGACAATAGCAAAAAATGGAATTCTGAAAATTGTAAACAATGGTGTATTTCTAGACATTTGAAATGAGTACAATTGAATATACCACCACCATAATCATCATCATCATCATCATCGTCATCACTGATACCGCCTTCATCATCACCATCATCATCATCGTCATCACTAATACCGTCTTCATCATCACAACCATCATCATAATCAACAACAACAACAACATATAAAGGAAATAATCCTTTCAAATTTTTAGGTAAAATAATGAAAAACAAAAACTGGTGAATGATGACAATCATGGACTCTTGAACTATTGAGTACGATATGGTATTCACTAGCAAAGATCGGCAGATCACTCAATTAGTGAATATCACTCATATTCAATAAGTCCGTCATTGTTTTTGTATGTACCCAGTTTATTATTGTTCTTCTTGGTGTTGTTTTTGCGAGTTAATTTTAGCTGTATGCATTCGAAAAAAATATGTTTTGCAGCATGTAGATTGGTTAAAAACTCTTCGTTAAGTGATAAAGCAACCAATGAAATGACTGTATTTGGAACATTTGATATTGACACTTTAAGATAGTATCCAAAGGTTTAACGTATTCAGTAAACTGTTTTAAGTCAAATGAGGGTTGTATACATTAAAGCAATTCTAGTGTAATCGTCACTAGATCAATAAACCTGTCCCAACAGAAACTATCTTGTCGCATTGACATCAGTAGTTCGATCATCGGCCGTGGCGCACCGGATCGTTAAGTAATGGTATATCTCCAAATTCTTTGTCTTCATTAATAAAAAATAAAAATAAATAAAAAAAAAGGGTTGCATAAGGGATGGTTGTCCCGGCGACAGAATAATATGTCTTGGCGTGGTATCATTTCATCATATGTCTACGTGATTTCGCAGCAGTACATCCATCTTATGTATTCATAGTCCCCCAAATTACTGAATTACTGCTGGAGGAATTTGGTGGAAGCATTCCGGTGTGTGTTAGGTTCAAAATGTGCTAAGCTCTGCTGGAATGAAACATTTTACTATACGAAAGGATTGTCTCTACAAAATATGTACTTTCTCAGTGCAGCATGTCAGAAGTGATTAGTCGTCTAGGATCAAGCAATGTCTTATTGCAATCTTCTTTAATTAGGAGATACCAGGAGAGCATTAGCAAGGGTAGATAATACATAAAAATGTAAACCATTTATATTACGCCATTCATTACCTAACCCACTATAACTAAAATAGGGTTAGGGTACCGGTGCAAATTCAGCTCATTGCATGACGTAATTATGTAGTAATTCTGTAAAAAACATTTTTTTCCTGGAAAATGAAAGGACAATAAATAGCAATTTCTTAAGTGCGTTCAGTAAGTAAAATATAACTAGATATAATTTTTACACGTATGAATGACAGAAAAGTGGTAAAGTGATAATTAAAAGGATTACTTTATTTATTTTTTTAAATGGTAAATTAACGAATGCTAAGAAGTGACCTATTGCAAACAATTGGTAAGAGCGTCCCGTGAATTCACCTGCACGTCCTAGAAAAAAACGTCTGGTACCCTCCTTGCTTCACAACTGAAACGTTGGATAAGCTGCATGACGTCATAGTAAAGAATACTTAGATATGACGCTTTATTTTCTAGCGATGTACAAGATGAATTTTTTTCGATATGCAAGAAGTTCTTAAGTACGTCTTTGTCACCAGAGGCCTGTTCTCTATAAAGAAAATATTATTATCTCCATTTAGAGTTATATCGATTGAAATCCATTGAGCTCTAGAGAAAAACAACAAAACAGAAATGTGGTCTTAACTGTATTGTCATTAATTGTCGCTGGAAATTAATTTTCGTGGAGGGTTTTACCCACGAACATTAATCCACACGACCAACAAACATTAAACCCAACGAATTAATGTATTTGCCTCTACTCGAACAGAAACCCACAAATAAATGTACCCATGAAATTTCCTTGATCATATATTCAACAAAATTCACTGTCAGCGAAGTATAATGTTTTCTACAACATCATTTACTTCTATACAATATGAAGTAATAGCCTCCCTGCGTTGGGGTCTTGCTAATAATTTTATCAATAATCATTCAAAGGAATTAGCTTCAAATGACCAAGCTGCATACACCGAGATCAATACCGAGATAGTAATCGTTGGAACCCGACATGTCACGCCCACTTCCATGGTATCTAGTCGGAATTGGCTGTTATTAGGTGCATTACCACTTGCGTCTATCTATTAACGTTCCGAGCCTCTGACTCTGAGATTTCCCCTATCTTTTTTACGAAGGATTGGGCGACCCCTGTCGTTGTTTACTACATACAGTTCAACTAATAGACGTTAGTATAAAAGCTGCCACCCGAGGAAGGTAACCTGCACTTGTCTTCACCACCATCCAGCGTTGAATATCTAAATCGTAAGTATTATTGCTTTTATTGTCTACGAACACTTGTCATAATGATAATATGTTCCTCTAATGATATATATATTGCATCTACGTAACCGTATCATGAATACAAATGACACATCTTGTAATCATTCTTTGCGTTCCTTTCGTTGACATAATGCATTACAGAAACAGTATGAAAGTTCGTTGAAATAATTATTTAATCATTCGATAGTGCACAATAATGAGCTTTTCTATATTTTGTTTTTTACATAAATGCGTACATTCATGCATGTTGTAGTTAGTTTAATGATGTTCAGTTTGACATTGTCCCATTTAGATTACTTTGAAATCCGTAGATATTATATTTTCTATGACGTCTACGTGTTGTTGTTGTTTTTTTGCTGTTTTTTTGTTTTTGTTTTTAATAAATTATTTGTTTATTTGTATAATTGATTATTGAGCCGGTACAATTAAGTCTCATTTCCTTCTAGTTAAAAGTTCACGATCTGATATACGACATGTGCGGACAATTGTTTGAATCTTGTTTATTGCAAACACTTTGAACTTAACAATA
>CM037795.1:13241285-13291285 GCA_021229015.1 Solen grandis
GTATATTAAAATATTCGATTGGATTTATATAAGTAGAAGCCTGTATTATGCAACAAATTGTTTTTTAGGGGTCAGTTATATTCCCAGACTGGCATTGTATTATGCACACGTTACCCTTTATTTAGCAGTTCTCTGGGTCAAGTGACCACATGTCCTTCATCACGTGACTGTACGCTTAACCAGGTTTTCGTAAGCATTTAGATATGAATTGTACAAGATAATATCATAATTAGGGTAATATTTAAAATTAACTAATTGTATCTTTTTTCTTTAAGGAATTCAAACAGTACTTATCCGTGTCTTAGAAGTTTATACATATTTATGTTTCTCATCATTGATGGCTAACCATGAATATTGGTATGAAAATATTGGACACAAATTAATTCTAATATTTATATCAATGTAACTAGCTTCCGAGCGACATCGTGATTCGACAGTGTCTGTCGGTTGCCACAAGTCTTCAATTGCCAGTGACCGCCACGCGTATCATCAATTGATTGCCAGTGACCGTCATGTGTATCATCAATTTATTGCCAAAACCGCCACGTGTATCATCAAATTTATTGCCAAAACCGCCACGTGTATCATCAATTTATTGCCAGTGACCATCACGTGTATCATCAAATTATTGCCAAAACCGCCACGTGTATCATCAATTTATTGCCAGTGACCGTCGAGTGTATCATCAAATTATTGCCAAAACCGCCACGTGTATCATCAAATTATTGCCAAAACCGCCACGTGTATCATCAATTTATTGCCAAAACCGCCACGTGTATCATCAGTTTATTGCCAGTGACCATCACGTGTATCATCAAATTATTGCCAAAACCGCCACGTGTATCATCAAATTATTGCCAAAACCGCCACGTGTATCATCAATTTATTGCCAGTGACCGTCACGTGTATCATCAAATTATTGCCAAAACCGCAACGTGTATCATCAATTTATTGCCAAAACCGCCACGTGTATCATCAATTTATTGCCAGTGACCGTCACGTGTATCATCAATTTATTGCCAGGACCGCCACGCGTATCATCAATTTATTGCCAAAACCGCCACGTGTATCATCAATTTATTGCCAGTGACCGTCACGTGTATCATCAAATTATTGCCAGGACCGCCACGCGTATCATCAATTTATTGCCAAAACCGCCACGTGTATCATCAATTTATTGCCAGTGACCGTCACGTGTATCATCAAATTATTGCCAAAACCGCCACGTGTATCATCAAATTATTGCCAAAACCGCCACGTGTATCATCAATTTATTGCCAAAACCGCCACGTGTATCATCAATTTATTGCCAGTGACCGTCACGTGTATCATCAATTTATTGCCAGTGACCGTCACGTGTATCATCAAATTATTGCCAAAACCGCCACGTGTATCATCAATTTATTGCCAGGACCGCCACGTGTATCATCAATTTATTGCCAAGACCGCCACGTGTATCATCAATTTATTGCCAAAACCGCCACGCGTATCATCAATTTATTGCCAGTGACCGCCACGTGTATCATCAAATTATTGCCAGTGACCGCCACGTGTATCATCAATTTGTTACCAATATTCAAACTCTGAAAACACTTGAGTTCTGGGAAAATTGCTAGAATCAAAATAATTTTCGTAATTACCCATACCCGGAAGTAAACTGTTTGTATAGAAAAGAACACACATGAGAGTTCTAATTAAATTTCTTTGCATTCTTCATTTCTCTCAAAAATGATATTGAAAAATAAAAATATAGTATTCGTTCACATATTTCCAGGACTTGTAATACATAAAATAGGGGTCATTATTAAAAATAGGCTGTACACACTATATAAGCACGCGTTGAATGGTATATTTTCTAGGTTTTTCCTACACAGCAACCAAGTAGGCGGCGAAATGTGGCAACTGTTCGGTTGTAAAAGCCAGCACTCTCCGGTCGGCCCTCCGGTGTCTCAATCTCGAACCTTCCTTCACCACGGAGAAGAGAGTTCCCCTCCTGCGTCTCGTACTCTGTAAAATAGCATTATTAAGAGTAACTTAAATATATAGAAAATATCATATATATTGCATTACTTTTGAATACGTTGCCGGAAGCCGGAAAATGCCTGAAATACTGTCGCAGCGTCGGTACACTACTGTGCAAAGGAGTTAATATTCAAGGGGAATAACTCAAACAACCGAAAACAAAGGAATGGCGTAAGTTATGTGTGCATTTTAAAAATCTTTTTTTTGATTCTGTTTTCGATATAACCATATTATTCAAACGATAACCTTGAGAGGCATAGATACAGATCAGAACTGGCGTATGCTGAAGGGGAAAACACACCAGGACAAAATAGTTTATACTGAAAACGGTCTGTTCAGAGAAAACGTTTTAATAATTTCATAAGCAAAACGCAATATCCAAAGACATAGATAAGGGACTTCTATAAAAGCAAGTGGAAAATATTGTTTATGCACATAGCAAATCATAAAAATTTGCAAACTATTAAAATGTTGGTATAAAATTCAGAGGAAAATATGGCCATATAAAATAATCATTAATTGCTCTAATTCAATGAATTATTTTCAGTTTGATTTTTTTTTAATCTTTTAAATCGTGTTTAAAATTCAACCAGTTTACTAGGGAAAAAATACTATAATTCTTTTCAAGCAGATACTTTTCTACTTTGGATATAACTGTTTTATTAATAATTTCAATAAATAAGGTATCATTAATGTAATGTCCCATTGAAAGATATGCTTTACTTTCACATATCTTCAATAGAATATGAGATATTTGAAAACGTGACTTTCCGAGAATTCGTGATTTTGCGAGATTTAGATTAGTTTCCGATCTTTGTTTCATAGGTCTTTGCAATATAAAAATATGTGCTTGTATTTAATACACTACAGTATCTTAGCTAGCATATGTAAAGCAAGCGACATCTGTCACGTAAGGTCTTATTTTTCAACAGTTGTAATCATCACCAATAAATCTTCTGATGATGATGATGATGTTTTCATGATTGTGTTAAGGTAATTACGTTTCAGAATGTGGTATAAAACGGATTTTGGTGTGCATATATAAGGCTAGGTTCATTTACGTTTTTTTATTTCATAAATAATTTAGTCTAAGAAATTAAAATCGAGGTACTGAACGAGAAACACGTTTTTTTTTTCTGTTTATTCAAATAATGTGCTATTCATGCCAAATTGTAATATGTGTCCAAAAAGTTCCCATAATGATCATTAAGTATTTTTATATCAGTAAATTAAAATGCTAAGACTTGTAAAAAAACTACACTCGTTCATTCAAATGTATGTTATTTCATAAACAAATGTTTGGAGTTCTGATCCCAAAGTGCATTTTTTCTGACCCCAAATTGCGTTCCCACAATGCCATTTATTTCTGACGGGAAGTACCAGTAGAACAGCACTATATCTGCATTATTCATATAAAGCTCAAATTACTGAGATAATGTCAGTTGGCCGTAAAACCTATACAAACATACCTGATATTTCTTTAGCGTCCACTGGACCGGAGTATTTATAGTGATGACGTGATTTGTGTTTTTCCTTGCCAGACTTTTTTGGCTTCTTACCCTGTACAGAAAAAAAATCATTTCATTATTATAGTTAAACATATAAATAAAGAAATCCAAAATTACATAAATAAATTTAGATGCCCAGGAGAAACATTTCGATTCCGCGACCTAACGTGTAATTTTGAAGATATGGACCGGACACGAACATCTATATACTGTAAGCATTATGACCTTTCACCTTGATGTAACCTTGACCTTGAAGCTTGGGAGGCAACTCTTGTGCGCAACATAACGTCTTATTAGGACAAGTTTCATTGTGATATTATTTGAAAATCATTTTATCTAGGGATCAGTTACAGCCAGAACAAGCAAATCCAACACTATGACCGTTCAACTCTAAGTGTGACATAGACCTTGGAGCTATAGGGACTCTACTTTTATACATGCCACACCGTCTCATCGAGGCAAATATTACTGCCAGTTTTTTTAGAATCCTTTGATCCACGTCAAAGTTACAGCCCGGACAAGCAAATCCGGGCGATGAGTCGTACGCACTAACGCACAAATCCACGCACGCCGAAACGCCATTGCAACCATTGTATCGAGCCCGCTTTTTTGTTGGCTCGGTGCTAGTCAGGGTGTGATACCATATCATTTGTCTACGGTGTAATATCTTAGTGAGAAAATATAATTGCCTTATGTAGACAAAACCCCTCAATGATTAAAATACCGTTGGGGGACGTTAAACCAACTTTATCAAACAAGCAAAAGGTTAAAATATGTCTCCAGATATGGGTCAGCGTCTTTAGCCAATGGCTTGTATGAATGCCGTTTGTGTGGAAGATTCCGAGACAAGTATATAGCTACATATGTAATATTCAATTTTCTAGAAGGCTTTAATGATGAAAAAAAAATGTCTTTGAAATGATGACTGAAATTACACAGAAAATTGGTAAGCATTATACCAAAGTCTTCCTTTCGGAACGGTAATGGCTATGAATTGTTAAATTGTAAAAATCAATCGTCTGGTGTGAGACTCAGCTTTACGAGCTCATTATTTTTGTTGACATTATTTCTTTGGGGGAGAGTATTTGACAGAGATCCTTAACGGCCGTTGAAATAACTTGTGGCTCAGACCATTTGCTTACCTATATATACATCTACTTACATATTCACATGATTGAAATTAAACGATTATATTTCATGGTGTTTACTTATTAGGTACCATTATATACCAGTAACTGATGTATAGCGAACTTCAGAAGTTAATTGAGACTAGCCGACACCATAATTAAACATTCGCTGACACAGTTACCATGACAAATGCCAACCCCCCTACCCCAAGAAAATCATCGACATGAAAACCTGGGACATTTGTATGACAGGACCATCTTCTCCTTTCGACTTATTGTGTTCTTGACTATTTAAGGATACAGACATGGATCTTGCATGTGCTACATATGTGACAAGTTATTTCATAATCGTTACATGTAAAGCAACATTTAGAGCGCAGCCACAAAAAAATGTCAGTTTTACAACTTCTGACCTTTGATTTTGACCTTCCCTTTTTTACCTTTTTGACCCCAGACTGTGACCTTTGAGCTACAGACCTGGGTCTTGCGCAAAACACATCGACTTCTCTGGAAGAACATTCGTACCAAGGTATTTTAAAATCCTCCATGCATGTTGGGGTTTGAGTCCGGACCTACCAAATGTTCCCCTTTTTTTACCTTTGATCCCAGATTGTGACCTTGACCTTTGAGATACGAATATGTGTCGCATATCTGGAAGTCAATTTGTGCCAAGTTATTTCAAAATCGTTATATGTAAAACAATATTCAGAGGTCGGCTTCAGAAGAAAGTGTCACTTTTTAACCTCTGACCAGAGATTGTGACCTTGACCTTTGAGCTACAGACCTTGGTCTTGCGCAGGACACATCTTTTTTTTTTCACAAAGAACATTTGTACAAAATTATTTAAAAATCCATCAATGCATGATGAAGCTCGAACACGACAAAATATTCCCCATTTTACCTTGACCCCCGGTTTGTGACATTGACCTTTGAGATAGGATCCCAAGTCTTAATTGCAACATATCGTCTTCTCGAGAAAAACATTCACGCAAAGTTTTTTTAAAATCCATCCAAGCATAATGCAGTTAGACCCCGGGTACGACAAAATGTTCCCCCGTTTTACATTAGACCCCAGAATGTGACATTGACCTTTGTGATACGAACTCAAGTCTTAATCGCGACATATCGTTTTAATGCGATGAAACTTTCTACCAGGTTATTTCAAAATCTATCCATGCATGTAGGAGTTACAGCGCGGACATGAAACGAAACTGGCGTATGTACAGACGGACACTGCGATTACTATTCGCCTTCAAAAATCCTTTTTGGGGGAAAAACGCATTAATTGCTTCAAAGTGGACGAATATCCATTTCTCCTGATATTTAGATACAGACGCAAAAAGAAAACCGAGCAACTGTGTTAAATGATATTTTTCCACCTTTTTAAAATTAATTACCAAACTTTAGGTCACATTCATCAGCCGATATTACACTTTTTTACATTTTTTTTGGTTAAAATTAAAGGTAAAAAATATCGACTTGCAAATGCAAAAGTTATGTAACTGTATTTGGTCGCTTTGGTGAAAATGTAAGGCAAATGAATGCTTTAAAGGCCCATTATGCTTCCAAAAGCAATGTAAATTCTTCGGACAGGAAAGCAAAGCATGTGCTAAAGATTTATTTCGTGATGCAATGTTTGAATATAAAAATTACTAATTTGCATATTCTGCACATCTTCGTCAATTTTCCATAGACACCCGTCTGTCTTCGTTAACGAATCATAAGCGCGTTAATTGATGACATGGCAGATAAACAAATTGTGATTCGACGATTTTTAAATTTAAATTATTTCTGAATACAGACTGTCTTCGGGAAAACTCGCCGATGCAAAATGTAAACAATGAGAGTTTTGACACCCATCCAAAATATTAAATTGCGTAATTTGATCAACATTATCAATGTGTTTAACTGTTAATTTACAGCAGATATTTGCACATTATGTACCATTTGTCTTAGTCAACAATATATCAAGGTTATTTTATGTTTTCTTTTAAATGAAAATTGAATCCTTATGAAATATAATGGGCCTTTAAAGCATATGTTCTCTTCAGTAGGTATACAATTAAGCCTGTTTTTAATGGTCGGTTATGGGAACAAGAGAATGTGACCACTAAAAGAGGTGGTCGTTAAATAAAGATTAAACAAATAATAAAATGCTAGTTTAGTCAATTAAAACTGACCTCTAAATGCAGGTCGACCGTTTCATACATGTGGCCGCTTATACAGGGGTTCAACTATATGTGCGCTTATTATTCAATATCCAAAATAAAAGTGTACAGTTTCATTTAATGATCTTAGAGTAATGTATATATCTGATTACCACAGAAATAACCATTCCTTATAAACTGTATTGATATACTAACGATTGTATTTTGAAATATCAACTGTTGCTAACACATGTGTTATATGTTATGACATGTGTGTTGTGTAAAGCGGACTATTTGCTATCGCATGTGTTGTATGTCATGATATGTATTGTGTTTATCGAACTATTTACTACCACGTGTATTGTATATAATGACATATGTTGTGTATATCGGCGTATATGCTATCGCATGAGTTGTATGTCATGACATATATTGTTTATATTGCCCTTTTTGCTTTAACATGTGTTATATGCCATGTCAAGTGTTGTGTATATCGGCCTACTTGCTATCACAAGTTATCCCATATCTTGTATGTTATGACATGTATTGTTTATATCACCGGTAAACCTAGACGCTCGTCATACCTCCATGTTGTACGAAATGTATATATTGCAAGTAGACCTAAACGCTCGTCATACCTCCATGTTGTACGACATGTATATATTCACATTAAACCTAGACGCTCGTCATACCCCCATGTTGTACGACATGTATATATTGCCAGTATAACCTAACGTCGTCATACACCCATGTTGTACGACATGTATATATTGCCAGTAACTAGACGCTAGTCATACCTCCATGTGTTGTACGACATGTATATATTGCCAGTGACCTATAGACGCTAGTCATACCTCCATGTTGTACGACATGTATATATTGCCAGTAGACCTAGACGCTTGTCATACCTCCATGTTGTACGACATGTATATATTGCCAGTATAACTAGACGCTAGTCATACCTCCATGTTGTACGACATGTATATATTGCCAGTATAACTAGACGCTCGTCATACCTCCATGTTGTACGACATGTATATATTGCCAGTATAACTAGACGCTCGTCATACCTCCATGTTGTACGACCTGTATATATTGCCAGTAGACCTAGACGCTCGTCATACCCCCATGTTGTACGACATGTATATATTGCCAGTATAACTAGACGCTCGTCATACCTCCATGTTGTACGACATGTATATATTGCCAGTATAACTAGACGCTCGTCATACCTCCATGTTGTACGACATGTATATATTGCCAGTAGACCTAGACGCTCGTCATACCTCCATGTTGTACGACATGTATATATTGCCAGTAGACCTAGACGCTCGTCATACCTCCAATGTTGTACGACATGTATACATTAGATGCTCGTCTTACCCCTAGAATGAATGTTTACATAGACCAGACGTGCATAAGCTCTGAGGATGTAATTGTCTTACGAGTCGATTTTCCGCACTTCGCGGGAACTAATTTGGTAAGACATGCTTAGCTTAACTCCTAAGGGTGATTTTACCTTGTCTAATATTTTACAAAATAATAATCTATTTAAAAAAGAGATACTGTCTACTATTTCAGAGAGAGGAAAACATAACCTGAAGCTCTGTCTTTTCTTAGACGGTTTGTCATCTTTCTAGTTACATATATATATATATGAACAACGACCATTTGCGCTGCTTGTTTGTTCATTCTGTTCTTCTGATTGCTTGTCCGTCTGCCTGTCTTTGCGTCCGTCTTTCTGTCCGACTGTCCGTCCGTCTGTCTTTTTGACCTGTCTGTTTGTCTGTATGGAATAGTTGTGTGTATGCGCGCACTCTTGCGTGAGTATGTTTATATGCGCGTATCTGCAAAGCCAAAATAAAGACACATTTCCAGTTATGTGTGAATTTTTAATACCTTCAGTATTTTCATTGTTTCGATGACATTGCCTCTATGGAGACGGCACTAGAGAGCATCTATCGATTTCCCTTGCCTGTTTCTTTATATGCTCAATGTTTCACAAGTATATGACGTGTCATTATTCTATTATCAATTATGCATGAGTACCGATATTTGGAATTATTCCGAAATTGGAATATGCAATAATTGGCTTACCTGATAAAAAAGAATGCAATAGCACATTCCTTATTTCTTTATCTTCATCAGCATTATATATACGATCGTGTCTGAATGTTTGTATACTGTGAAGTGGTCAATAGATATGCATATAAATTATTTCAATCGGAAAGATACATGTGTGTGTGCATATGGCTGTTGTGTGTTCGTATGAATTTGAATAAAAATATTTACCGGTAGTTTGGTTTTTTAGGGTAAATAGGATTATCGTCGAATTTCACATAATCTCTCAAGTAATACGTGTGTGTTATGCGATGCATTAAGATGTAACTAGATAATGCGTGACATGTATATTTTAAAATGAATCCATTTATTCCAATAAAATTTGTTTCTTACGGGTACAAGAAATAAGGTGATACGTTTATTCTACACAACTACTTACCACGTGTATACACATTTATACAGTACCAAGTGTATACACATTTATGCAGTGCCACGTGTATACACATTTTACACAGTACCATGTGCATACACATTTATACTAACGTGTATACACAATTTTAAACATTTATTTTCCGAGGTAAAATTCAGGATTTTGATTATTTTGGTCATTTAATTGAATCATTCATTCAAATTCAGAGGACTAAGAGGGTCAACATCAAAAAATCACAATTCTACACTATCATTTTAAATCGGAAATACAAATAGTTTTCTCAAGACAATATTGAGGTTTCCGTAAATTAATTTAAATGCATTGAACATAATGAGATTTTTTTATAAAAATGAATACATGTATTTCGAAATCTCAAAATGGAACAAACCACTCCAAATCTATGAATGCTAGTCTTTTTAAACATTTATGGCTATAACTAAACGATAGATTGAACACCTTAACATTTACACATGCAATACTTTTGATAAGCGTGCAAATGTCCACATGGATATACATGTATGGACCTATCCATTTATGCAAACATACGACAGGAATATTAATTTTCGTACAGGTCTTATTTTCGTCACGATTATTGCTGGTTTTATTCACAAATAAGCCCCCTAAATAAGCCCCTGGGTTTACAGTATATATTTGAATCAAAGAAAGTTCTATAAAAGGTTGTAGTCTAGTTACTATAAAACTTCTACGATCAATTGATGGATCATGCTCGCAATTTAATGATGGGTGATTTACCTTAATAAAAAATCTAATTGTCGTAATATTGTAAAATTACTTCTTCTGTCGTTGACCTCATGAAATAAAACATTTTTTTTCCTTCACGCATAATCTCTCAATTTCAACCAAAGCATGGAAGAGCAATTTTTCCCGAACATGATAATTTGCCGTGCGTTAGCGTAAGCCATTAAAATAATTATCACACTGCAAGCTAGAGCATCTCTGATTAGCTACAAATCTGTCAATTAAAACCTAAATTCAATTTCGAGAGAAATGCTGTCCCCAAAGCACACAATCCTTACAACAGAAAAGACCTGAGAATTACAATTAACGAGCCGGGATGTTACTGGAGACGGCCGTCATGGTAACAACTTTTACACCAGCCACTTACACTACCTCCAGTACTTTCTATTTTTCCCTTCCTTCTATCACCAGCGTCATCAACAACAGCGTCATCAACAACAGTCATAACAACAGGGTTCCGTGTGCCCAGTGGTTATGAACGTTAAAGGCTGTGGATCCAAAGGTTGTGGGTTGGAAACCCGATACAAGAACGATTTCATCATGGTCTTCACAAACAAAAAGTACTGGTCGTTTGACGATGGAGATCCGGTCTTTTTTAACATACACATGATCAGATGTTTGATCAGAACGAATAAAATGTATTTACTACAAAACTTGAAATTAAACTCTATTTGAAATGTTTCGTGAATGGCATATCTGATAATTGAGTTAACGGTTATTTATTTATTTATTTATTTAAACACGAGTTTGTGACACGAGAGTTTCCAAATAAACACCAGAGGTAATACATCGACCGGAAAAATCACAACACAAACAGAACAGTCTTCTTCAGATCACAAATGCACATGGGGATATGACCTGTGTTACAATGAAAAGAGTTTTGCTTTCTCTGTCGCCGTAAAACAAATACATGTATTGACTATATTCCCTCTTGAAATTACAATATACAAATAAATTAATGTTCAAGCTTTTATTTGAAGAAGTATTACTTACATGTTTTTCTTTGTTATGTGAACCGTCATCATCATCTGAAATATAGTGGAAATGTATCAGTAATGTACATTGTTAGTGTATCGGTCTAATATTTCATAATGTTACAAATTAAAATATCATTTCATATTGGTGATTAAAAAATGAATTTCTTTTGCGCACGTGGTCATTAACGTAAGAGGATACAACCAATTCCGCGCCCCATTAGAAAGGACCTCACTGCCTTTAAAGCACCCTGGTATCTACACTATCCAAACAACACTAAATAAATCTAAATTCTTAATTTGATAATTTTATAATGTAGAGGTTTTTTATATAACTATAGATACAATTTAAATGTAATAATGACCGGACAAGTATCCAGGCATTTCCTTACATACCAAAAATAGTTTGGGCTCTGTAACACACATTAACATATAACGACACAGGGACGGATATTTGACTGTATGATTATGCTGTATTTTCATTAAAACATTTCGCAATAAAACAACCATGTAGTATGGGTGAGTTTAGCAGTCAGACGTAGGTTTTAAGCGAGAATAAATGTAGACTGCAAATATAATAAAGAAAAAGAAACAAATAAGATAAAATGACGACAAAGGAGCTAAATGACGCCATAGCGGTACAGACCGTAGTTGCTTAGTAACAGGATTCTTGCAGCATGTATTATAAAATAAATTTATGTAGTCTGTGGAAAAAAGTTTAGTCTTCGCTCGGTTGTTTTTCTTCTACGTTTCTCAGGAAAAAAAGTACTGGGCAAAATTGTCATTTTTTCACACTGATTTGTTCTTTTTGTTGTTGCTGCTGCTGCTGTTGTTGTTGTTGTTGTTTTGTCGGCAAATATGACATTTCTGTGAATGATACCAATAGTATGTCATATGAACATGCGTAAACCTTTACATCTCAAAATACAGAAGACAAGACCTGGTGGTATTTTTGGACGGCTTTTTTCGGACTTTTTCATCAAAAGTAGGCCAAAGGTCAGGGTCAACTGCATGACAGAAAGGTCCATCTACTTAAGCAACAGTCCAAGTATTGAAGCAATCCAATAAAGAATATAGATGATATAGTAGATTAACCAAAAGGCAAACTTGTCCAGACGCCGCCTTTTCGTCAAAAATAGGTCAAAGGTCAAGGTGACAAGATCAACTACATTATATAAAGGTTCCCTAAGCAACTGTCAAAATATTAAAAATATTAAAGCAATCCAATTCCCAGCCAATGCCCGTCTAAAAACTATGCGATACTAATCGAAAACTATTTTTTTCTCCATAGACTGCGCCCACATAATTTGTAAACCATGAACAGCTTTACACACCTCCCCACCAGCACACTGGAAATAATGGATCTTATTTAGCATCTCTGAACTTGACATGAAGACAAGAAAGTTTTATTCATAATAGCCCCATCATTGTCAACTGCAATGTCGCTGTATCATGTCACCCGTCTTCAGTTAAAATCAAGCAAACAAATCAAACCTCGATGTTGTTGAAAGGACATCATTGAGGTCATTGATCATCGATCAGAGACGCTGACTTATACAAAAATAATATATCTGGAACAAAGTGCACTGTATTTATAATCAATTTAGTTTCATAGAAAACAAAACTGTCCATCATTTTTTTACATTGGGATTTTAATTCATAAATTGTCATTCATTTGATGACTGCAGGTAATCATATATCTACAACTTCCTATATACCCTCTTTTGATTGTTAGCTTGCTTGGGCTTCACGTCCCACCGACAGAAAATCAGTCATTTGGACTCTTGTGTCTACATGAAATAGATGTAGTACTGTCTCACTGTGACATCACACCAGGCACAAGTGGCATGATACCACACCCTGTCACATTATCCTAACATTTGACCAAACACTCCTAAAACAACCGGACCTATATACCATTTCGGTGACGCGGCCGGATAACATAACCCACGGCCACCCGGTTACGGAGCGGAGATTTTCTAATCTTTCGGCCACCAGGACCGGTAAATACATCCTTAAAATCCAAACTTGAGAACCACTGACATGAGATAAAATAATACTTTAGATGCTAAACTGTATCAAATTATTAAATAGTGATATATAGCTATCAGTTTCAACTAGAATGCACGTAAGTACCTTTTATTTCACATAAATTGTCACTGTATCATTTTTAACTAATTTAAACTCTATGGCTGACAATTTTCTTAGCTCAATTTCCCAACGCTATTGCTTCAAATCTCTTCCTCTCCAAATCGTAGTGATATTAGCTGTATTATCCGCCCCGAGGTTAAATTCAGCAATTTCTCTTAAATCTGCTGCGCATGCTTTGAACGCGGTTTTCGAATCCCTCGCTGACTGAGAGACTGCGGACTTTAGTGATGAATTTCTTTGTGCTAAAACTGAAACCAAATAAAAAGACGTTCAAAATGTGGCTTTGCAACTTAACATGCAGAAATGCAAAATTGTTTAAAGCTACTGCATGCTGACGCTTGTAAAATCCGACTTTCATCATATAAAAATGTGTTGATCTGGGCCCGTCTCGCTTTTTAGACAGAATTATACATGACCGAAAAGACGATGTGATAGTCATAGTTCTGTTGTTATTGGTGGTGTTGTTGTTGTTGGTGGTGGTGGTGTTTTTTACCGTGGCTACGATTGTAGTTCAGTCATACATCTACGTATGTCTGATTACGACTGACCGAGGTTTGATCAACCCTGCATTCAATAAAAGCTATCTTACAGTCAAACCTGTACTTAATCTCGGAGCAACCCGACTGAAGCGGTCAGAATCAACCGCAATCTAGGATCCACCCGAGAGAAGCGGTCAGAATCAACCGCAATCTAGGAGTCACCCGAGAGAAGCGGTCAGAATCAACCGCAATCTAGAAGCCATCCAAGAGAAGCGGTCAGAATCAACCGCAATCTAGGAGTCACCCGAGAGAAGCGGTCAGAATCAACCGCAATCTAGGAGTCACCCGAGAGAAGCGGTCAGAATCAACCGCAATCTAGGAGTCACCCGAGAGAAGCGGTCAGAATCAACCGCAATCTAGGAGCAACCCAAGAGAAGCGATTAGAATCAACCGCAATCCAGGAGTCACCCGAGAGTAGCGGCCACTTTAACTTCAACTTAGGTGTCTCCCGCGATAAGCGAGCACTTCCGCACACTTTTCGAACTATGTCCCATTGTTGTTTTCAGCTTAAAAATAATATATTAAAAAGCACGTTCATATAACAGAAGAATACATATTAAAAGAAAATCTAATAATATAATTATGACATCAGCAGGCTCAATTTCGTCTTTCTTAAGGACATTTCGAGGATAAACAGGGTTTCGTACAATTCATTTTCAACTAGTTAAACACTAAAACTGATAGGATTATAAAAATTAAGTAAAATAGACTCTCTCTCTCTCTCTACAAGAAAGAATAAATACTTATGAATTGTCGGCCAGCAACAGATAGCAAATGTTGACATCTCCGGAAATGTCTTGACTCTGGCGACAACCACAAATGAGCAATGTAATTTCATTTGGATAGTTGGGCGCTCAAAACGTAAAAAATGTTGCGATTTTTTTTTCAAACGAAAAAACAGCAGACGCTTCCTCCCTTGGAGCACTGTCGACGGAAATTAATTCTGTAAATAGACCTAAAAATACGACAATCAATGGATTAGTCTATTTACTACAACCACCTGGGCCAAATGTACATTCTTTGTTCTTATTGTGCTGGAGTTTTTCCGTCTCTGCACCAGTGTTTCAGTCCATTTGCGACGACCGGCTAATGAGAGATGGGTTGAAAAACCCCTGGAACACATAAACAACCGGAAAATCAACTCGGAGGCTTCTTTACATAAAAATCCTAGTCCATTCCAGGATTTGATCCTACAGTAGTGGTTGGATGAGTGACGTCACACGCTTGGTAAATGCTCTCAGAAGCAACAGTATTAAGGTAATCCGACCATCATTAAGTTATAATCGTGCTCATTCAAATGCTTAAAAAAACTTCAGTGCAGATGCAAGCACCCACTGACTTGGAGTTATAGGCTCTTTTGCTCCATGTTTATAAAGGCTTGCATTTGCCATAAAATTCCCACGATCACTGGATAGACCATGATCAAAATTTAATAATGGGTAGATTACCTTCAGTACATTCCGTATAACAAATCGGAATCCATTCAGCCATTCTTGGTTCCAAAGAAAAACATAATCATTTTACGGTTCGTTATCACGTAGTACCTCACAGCATCAGGTTCGAATCCCGGTCTAGTCAAGCGGAAGTTTCATGTGAAGATGTTTTTCCAGGTGGCGGTAGTTTTACACGTAGGGTCTTCCTCCTGTATTTGCTTGTCGTTAAATAACTGAAAAACTCCAAAACAGCAGGCATTTAATAATTCAATGACCAAACATGTGAGGCTTTTTTTTCTAGCATTGTTTGTATAATGAATATTTCCACATAATTTGTATTTGACCCCGGTCGATGAATTTTATGGACCGACCAATCAGAATGTGGAAGCAATTGTAGAATCAAATGATTAACAAAAAAAGACAAACGCTTCCGACACGCCTAGGGAGAATCAAATCGCAAAATATGTAGTTTTCCCGTAAATGACTTGACTTGACTATTTGAGTTAACCGTCGCTTCGACAATATGTCAGTCATATAGCGACGTTCAGCTAATTATAGGTGGAGGAAGACCCCGAATGCACGACCTCAAAGCAGGTTGCAAGAAATGGGCTGCTCCTTCTTTCAGCAAAGAACCCAAAAACAGATGCTTCGGCAGGGCCTCTATGGTTTTTTTCTTTCTCAATGATCGTTTCCCCCTATAAGCAGGTGCCTCGACACAACCTCAAACTTCCACCCAATAAGCAGGGCCTTGATCGTTTCCCCCTATTAGCAGGTGCCTCGACATGACCTCAAACTTCCCCCAATAAGCAGGGCCTTAAACGTTTCCCCCTATAAGCAGGTGTCTGTGCAGGGCCTCGAGCACCCCCACATAAGCAGGTGCCTGTGCAGGGCCTCGATCACCCCCACATAAGCAGGTGCCTGTGCAGGGCCTCGATCACCCCCACATAAGCAGGTGCCTGTGCAGGGCCTCGATCACCCCCACATAAGCAGGTGTCTGTGCAGGGCCTCGATCACCCCCACATAAGCAGGTGCCTGTGCAGTGCCTCGATCACCCCCACATAAGCAGGTGCCTGTGCAGGGCCTCGATCAGCCCCACATAAGCAGGTGTCTGTGCAGGGCCTCGATCACCCCACATAAGCAGGTGCCTGTGCAGGGCCTCGATCACCCCCACATAAGCAGGTGCCTGTGCAGGGCCTCGATCACCCCCACATAAGCAGGTGTCTGTGCAGGGCCTCGATCACCCCCACATAAGCAGGTGCCTGTGCAGTGCCTCGATCACCCCCACATAAGCAGGTGCCTGTGCAGTGCCTCGATCACCCCCACATAAGCAGGTGTCTGTGCAGGGCCTCGATCACCCCCACATAAGCAGGTGCCTGTGCAGGGCCTCGATCACCCCCATATAAGCAGGTGTCTGTGCAGGGCCTCGATCACCCCCACATAAGCAGGTGCCTGTGCAGGGCCTCGATCACCCCCACATAAGCAGGTGTCGTTGATAAAGGATATTAATACACTTAAGGAATAGTTATATCGAAATACGGTAAATCAAGAGAAACTCTTGTCTTATTAAGATCATGAAATAATTAAAGCCAGAAAATCGTGCAGCTATAATTGCTTCCCTACCTTAACCAAAGTCAAATCATTAACTCAGTTTATTACAAATTGCAAATTTAATTGCATAACATATCATTTGATCTGCAAAATGCATTGTTGCTCAGAGGAATTTGTTTGTGTACATAAGTGAATGTAGGAACTTATAAAATAAAAGTGTGCACTCGGTAATTTAATGTACTATTTCTCTCAGATATGTTTCACATTTTGAGTTTAAACATTTCATAATAATTTTTATAACACTTCGTGTACTCGTGTAAAAAAGTGTGTAACAAACATAATATATTTCTGAAAGAATCAGTTCGTTTAAATATATAACGAAAATCTGAGTGAATACGTTAACTTTCAATATATACTTTGAGTTATTTAAAGGCAGGTTTCGGATTCTCATTTAGTCTAGAACTTGAAATGCAAAAATATCCTAGTGATGTTTAACCATTCAGTTTCCATGGTGATAATATGATTAGAATGTCTAACATGGGTCTTGTTTCTCCAAAGCCTCCAATGTTTTCAAAAATTCAAACTTGTCCTCTACTTATTCAATAGCTACACCATTATACCTGGTTCATACAAAATAACACACGTGTTTGTTTGTGATACTGTGAGCGGCTGACGTTGTTTTATGATACTGGCATGACTGAGGGGATTTCTGGAAATGGGTTATCCGGTGTCAGGATAATATGACTCTATGTGGTATCGAGCCACTTGTTTACATCTGGGTATTGGAGTGAGACAGAAATATATTTATCTAATTATACTATCTGACTGCCCATACGGGTGATAAAAACAGGTGCGCGTCTGGTTAATGACAATGGCACCTAAACTGAATTATTAAAATGATTAAAAACAAGATAAAATGTGTGTACATGTGCTCGTCTTTAAACACATCACATCAACCAAAATCAATTTAGTGTTAGCTCGATGAAGCACATTTCTCAAGATTGCCAAAACAGACCAAGATAATGCGATTGACTTTAATCTGCATCTGTAAAACGCTTTGTATATTATAACGTCTAATAAACTTTCGTCTGGTGACATTTATAGGATCGCTTCAGAACCAGCACGTGATCAGGGTGCCGACGATAAACAATTTTACAGATGACAAGATAATATTCTTCACAGCACGAGCCCAAAATCAACGTATTATTCTTCCAGTTGATATAGAATAAAATAATTGAACAGAAATTACCATGTCTCGGTTTGCCGGTGACAAAATGCTATTTAATGGAAATAATTAACGACCATGCTGTCTTAAGATAGGCATGTTTCGTGAAAATATCCAATTACGAACTTCAGACTTGATATTGATTTCAATTACCATTAAAACATTTCGTAAATAAAGCTGATTGGATTTTGATGAGCTAACTGAGTGAGAGAGAAAAAAATATATATTTCTTATCGAAATTCAGATAGCCCAACATTAATTTAGTACATGTACTAAGAATCCTTTTTTTTTTGCACTTTTTTTTTAAATGGCCATCAAAAGGGCCGAAATAAGACCAAAGATTATATATAATGCGGATTTATGTAATATTGGTACATATACATGCAATACAAATGCGATAATCCCGATTCTGGGGAGGGGTGAGGAAATAATTGATAACTAATCGCAAGACTCGAACTATCGAGAACTTGTTACTGTTTACTGTATTTCATAATTAACGATATCAGTTAGAGAAAAAAGGGACGCCATGGTCCTAGTGGTAGTTTTCTCATACAATAATATACCGAAATGAGACGTAAATCCTCGTAAATCAACAATCACTTCCCGAACACCAAATCCATAAGCTACACATTGTTCAGTAGGAAATAAACATACATTTGAAAAATTTTCCCAGTCAATGATTGGTCAATTTAGATCAACGATCCTCTGATGAAAAGGTATATTCCGGTCCGAACCCTGCATGGTGCGAATATGATTAGTGGTGCCCCCAGGCGCTCAATACCAGTCCAACCCAGGTACCATCAAGATGGATTATCAAAGATTGAAAAAAAAATCTTTCAAAGTTGACGCAAAATGAATATCTTTAATTCTTAGACAGGTTGCTAGAACGAAAAAAATAATTACGGGGAGACCGGAACCTAGGTACACCAACATGGAATATTGCTATAGAAACGACGAGCAGAATCCTTCACAGCAACAAGTTATTATTTTTTTTATTTCAACTTGTTTTACGTCGACTGATAACGAAGCTCTTACAACTTTTAGACATGTTGCTGTCTTGGAACAGTTCTTTACGCCGTTCGTCCCTAGTGTTGACTTAATTCGCAACCTTCGGTCCAGTCGTCAATGGATACTACCACTGGATCACGCTGTCGTAACAGATGACTTAGTATCATAGATATTCACAAAATGGGGTAGCGAATTTCAGCCATCCTCCCACACACATACACTTCCATTTGACGTCAGAAACCAAAGGTACACCAACACAACCAAACCAAGTGATATGTGTACCAGTAACACAATGCATGCTGCGGTCAGAGTCTTAAACACAACAACAACCGACAGACAAGAGCTATGTGTTTTAAAGTCGGCAACGACTATTGGTTAGCCAGGAAGAAGAACAAGAAGAAGAAGAGGAAAGAAGAAGAGAAACTAAAATACTGCCGAAGCGAGTGTGAACTCCAGCGTAGAAACAATAATATGTGCAAATGGCTGATCTTAAAAGCAACTGGGTGTCCGAACCAGTCTGTCATCATTGAAACAAACAATTCTCTATTACAGAGAGACGAGACAAACCAGATCGTTAAGTTCTTCCGATTGGAAAACAATGCCATACCTTTGTCTGAAATTCCCAGCAGTCATGGCTAAAGTGGGACTACCGGTTGATCAGCCACCAATTTTCCTGTCTAAGACTGACGTAGTAGGTTGCTACGATTTGATGGTTTGCCATTTTTACTTCCATAACAAGATCAAATATATACGCTTTAATTTTCGAATACTGCAAAGTCATTATGTTCGTTGGTATTTAATTTACATGTACATAGAAAGCAAATTCGTGGGTACGTTTCGTTGAATCTTTTTCAAGAAAGCGATATCTGCTAATTGAACGATTTTCATTACGGTTACTATTCGGAGAATCATCAAAATAAACGAAAATAAAGTAAAAGTACCCACGAAAATTAATGACATCACTGTAGATAACTATAAACGGGGAAAGATAGGGCGGAAGTTCAGGCTCTTTGTCAGGTCTCGATAGTCGTTTAAAGAGTACTGGTAGATAGATTCTTTCTTAGCGCTCAGCATAAATATTGAGCAATTCCAGGTATGGATGACCCACTCATGATTAATGGATGTTGTTGACGTCGTGATATTGCGGTGTATGGCAACATTAAATACTTAATCTCTAATTGACAGAAATATTGTCACTGGGATGCAAAACCCAAGCAAATAAATAAATAAAAAATGTATGAAACCCTTTTTGTCACCAATACCCATTGTATTTCTAGTCAATTATTCTACAATATTACATATATATTAATTAAAGCAATACAGGCTTGTTAAAAGAAATATTAATATTTTCAGATTAATTTATATATACATTCTATAAATCATTGTTTTGAAGTCAATATCGCGATGCATCGCGATGCCAATATTGATTTAGCGCTACTTCGGTTTGAATGTCGACCGGGATATATGTGCATTATCAACATAATCGTATTGTCTAATGCATTAGGACGAAATTGATCGGAGATACCACAATGAGGAACCTAACCTAACTTATACATTAAAATACCTAAAAGATATATGAAACCTGGTCGTGTAAATTGAATAGTTTGGAATGATAGGTCACAACGAGCGAGAACGTTCCTGCTGCTTGTGGGGATGGTATTTGTTGCTGCTGCTGAAAATGATGCTGAAGTCATCAAATTTTCTCTCTTTTCTTTTTTTTTTCTTTTTTATTATCTTGCGTTTTTTCCTTCTTCTTATTTTGTTCTTTCTTTCTTTTTCTTCATTTCTTTATTCTTTCTTTCATTATTTTCCTCACTTGTTCCTTCTTTCTTTCTAATTTCCCTTCCCATTTTTTCTTTCTTTTTTCTTTCAAAATAATTTCTTTCCATTAGTTTTCTTCTTTCAATTTATTTCTATCTTCCTTTCTAGATTGCTTACCATACACATTTTCCTATTTCTAAGATGAAGCTTGCACTATAAGTTCTGACACAAAACTCTTTACAGCAGACTACATGCGATCTTGATATTTTATTTTTCTATTAGCGGATAAAGACTATGTTAAAAACAAAACTCCCGAGGGAAAGTTATTCAAAGCTTTCAGTTTTACAGAAAACATAATGTTGCAACATCTAGCCAGAAAGCATTTGTATCCGGAATTAAAGGATATTTATGTAAAACCTAAAGTAATTCTTGGGTTTTCTCGATTCGCCTGGGGTCCTCTATCGCCGGTTGACATTTAATTGAGTCATATTGAGGCAAAGTACAAATGCCGTCAATATTTCCGGTTATTGACGAAGCGCGTGCCTGTGGGATAAAATCCGACGGGTTCCGATTTAATACTGTCTTAGTTGCGCATTAAAATTGATCGCAAACTATGACCTTTACAATAAGATGTAAATGTACGCTTTGAAAAGCCGGTAACAATTGGCTGGTATTTCAAAGTGGGATTATATATATATATATATATATATATATATATATATATATATATATATATATATATAATTTCTTTTCACAATTTTTCCAAGAATTTAATGCCAATGAATGAGTCTCTGTGAGATCGATGACTATGAAGTCTCAATTCTAATACACCAGACTGATTTCCTTTAAAGGAATCTATACCTGTAGCTGTTATCACCACAACCGAGTTATTAATGGATATATTACGTCAAGTTGTTTCCCGGGTCATTGATTGTCCGATTTGATTTTATGTTCAAGCAGTTTAATATCTTTGATGTGTAGTACGCTCCAAAGGGGCCTTGCACGAAAGGTGCGTCATATATGGATATATATATACATGTATGTATAACACAAGGGATACTACTCCCGACTGACCAAGATTCATACCCTCGTTGAAAAAATGGCAAATATCTCAGTCATTTATGATGTTACCCTTTGGTGCGCTCCTCTTCAAAAAATTGCTGTGAAGTGCGTATGCCAATACTTTTGTTACTGTCTTTAAACTCACCCATATATGAATCTTTTCTCATTTCTACAAGTCTAGGAAAGAGAAAGTGCAAAGGTAGATGTCATTGAGCTGAACTCCTTTTGGTTCCAGTTATGTTAATCGTACCAAAAAGCTATTTAGGGCGATTAGAACAAAATATAACTGCCAATTTGTATATACAGCTACTACGATTTTTGAGATAGCAGCAGTGAACCTGCAAGTTTGTCTGATATAAGTTAAGTTGCGTCTTATCCGTGTACCGTGCCTAGAGCCAAGGTTCATACGAAGTATGCGGACTACATCGTCACATTAGAGAAAATAGTAGTATAATGATAAAATACACCTGCAATTACATGTGAGATACGGCTGTAGACGTAAAATTACATTCAAATGAAATGCAGCTGTAAGTGAGTGTAAGATACAGCTGTACAATTACAGTCAATTGAAATTACGGGCATTTATATAATTATATGAAATACAGCTGTATAAATACACCATAAATATGAAAGTTATGACTCAATATTGTATGAGAAAACAAGGGAGACCTTGATCAGACAGTTAGATGGAGCTGTGCCGACTGATCTTGATTTGCCCTGTCCCAAGACGTCAGAACGTATCTATATGAGCGAATGAATTAATTGTTTAATACGGCTGAATTGTTTTCTGAAATTCTGAGATACAGTTGCATCTGTACACCTATGGTTGTGTATGAAAAATATAAATGAAACTGGAAATACTCATTTACAAGATATAAAGTAAATTGCAGATACAACCATATACTTAAAAATCATTCGTTTTCGTAGGATACTAATTTTCGTCGATTTCGTGGAGGGTTTTATCCACGAA
Organism: Solen grandis; assembly: GCA_021229015.1. Lineage (NCBI taxonomy): Eukaryota > Metazoa > Mollusca > Bivalvia > Adapedonta > Solenidae > Solen > Solen grandis. Next base: position 13,264,011 of record CM037795.1, read on the forward strand.
TATAAATCCCTAAGAAAACACGAGTTCTAGAACATAGATCCACGAATAAATGTGCACACGAAATTCCCTTAGGTACATAATCAACGAAAATAAATATTACAGTATTACAGATACAACTATATCTTGTGATAAATATCAAATTACCATCATATGATATGTCAAAATACATGTGTGCAGTATATCACAATCCTGTATCAGTGTTGGGCCCAGTTAGCAAAAGTGTCCAACATGAACGATATCGTAGTGATGCAGCACAGATTCTGCCTTTTTGTAATCCCGAGAATGACTGAAATACTGTTTGTGGGACGTTAAACCAAGCAACAAGACATTAACATATATAAAGCCCCAAACTTAATTAATGACAAGTATGTATAAGAGTATAATAATTACAGAAAAGATTTCAGAAACCCATTGTGATCATGGTGCTAGAAAGCATCTTATAACTTAATCCCGGAATTCATCAGGAATGCCGCGAATCATGAATCATATTAATAATATTGCCGTAATTCGCTTTGGTCTGCAGGGACGATTGTTTTTTGGCCATTTTCTCATTAAACCTTGTCACAATCTCGGCGTCAATCTGACCAGACCCCCTAGGGACGCACGGTGTTTATAGGGTCAGTCATTTGTGTGGCGATATCGATCATGGAATATGATTCGATGTGATGTTCTAAGATTTCAGCTTTAGGAGCTCTCACGGCCGTGGTTAATTGGCGCCGTCACAACGCGGTTTCACTTCAGCAGCAGACGTTTACCGTGTCTCAGCAGTGTAATAATATTATCGGTGCTGGTTTGTCGTCAGCTATAGTCGATATGACGTTATTCGCCAACAAAATTATACTTATAGATCATACAATTTGAGTGAACAATGTACTTTCAGTTTGACAGTATTCGACTGTTCATCACATTTTTATTACTGCCATTACTGCTTTTTTTATATTAAGATTACTGACGTAAATCTTAGTTGTTGTTTTTTTGTTGTTGTTTAGCGGTACCTTTGATTATCTTCAAGGGTACATATAGGGGGGGGGATGGGGGGAAGCAAATTTTTTCCAGTATTTGTTGTTGTTTTTTTTGTAAGAAGTGGAATAAATAATGAAATATCTGCCACAGAGATTCACAAGCCATCCATTCTAACTCAAGTCAAATTACCAGAAAAATTTTTTTTTTACCTTTCCGGTTGCCTGGCAACAGCGCGTCTCGAGTGATGTCATCCCCTTCGCCATTGCAGTTTTCGCATTGTCGGAGGTATTCATTTTTTGCCCGTTCTATGACCTCCTGTAACCAGGCAATATCAAAACATTATTACAGCTGTCACAGAAGACGTCTATTCTACACACACAACAGACGCCTGCGGGGTTACAGTCGTGGACTACAAATCTCTCAGCCCCTCACCGCTGTGGGTTCGAATCCCGGTAGGGACTTCGGATTTTTCATGTGAGGAAGCCTTCCAGCTGGCTTGCGGTAGGTCGCTGGTTCTACCCGGGTACCTCTGAGTACTCGGGGTCTTCCTCCACCTGAAATACTATCGCAGCGACGGTAAACCCCAGTACAATACAATACAGACGCCTGCAGTAAGGTTAGCACAGGAAAAATGCAAATATGCATACTTTCATGAATATTTGTTGCTTCCACTTAAATGCGACAACAAAATGTTAAACAGCTTTTGTTAAACATATTTTTATTCAAGAAATACGTGTATATACAATTACATATTCAATACATATAAAGTAAGAATAATCGAAAGCATGATATGCTTATAGAGATCTTTTTCCGTTATGGTGTAAATTACAGCTTATAAATTTAATATAACATTAAGAATGTAGATGCATGTAGAAAACAACAATAACAACAAATATAAAAAATTAAAAACACGAAATCAAGAATATATAATGATAACAACAAGAATATAATTGTTATATCTGGAAGCAGCAAAGCAATACCTAGCCAAACCTGTGAGTAGAAGCAATGTATTTGTAAACCAGTGAAAAAAAAAAGATGAATTTGTGTAATCACTAAGGGCATCGTTCCAATGAAGCAAAACAGCCTTAGAACATTATCAGAAATGTACGTAGTTTTCTTTTTAATTGTTATATAGATTCTGATCTCACCACAGGTGTCTGTGTTCCATAGTTACCACTAGATACATGAAAAGAAGCGGTAGTTAGTTTAAAATCATTTCTTTATACGTTGATAAGGAATTGGGTTATCACAACTTATACTAATCCTTCTCGACAGTTCCTGGGTTGGACCAGTACTTTGCGCCGTGACCCTGGGAATAGTTATCGCCCTAAGCTGTGGTTGGAACCCCAACCTATGTGAGAAAATTGGCTTAGTTTACGTTCAGAGGCAGATGCCCTCTGTATGATGCTCCGTCCATAAATAATAATAATAATAATAAATAAATAAATAAATATTTAAATAAAAATTTAAAATAAAATACGCGAAGGATATATATTGTGTGCATTGTATTCGGCAGACCACGGGTATTATCGCAAGGAACACTTCATTTTAATAAAGAAAACCTGTGAAGAAAAATAAATAAATATATTCTGACCTGAACAAATTGGTCTACGAGTGTGCTATGATCAAGATTGGCGCTGTTCGTTGTTTGGTCCTCGTCGTCGTCGGTTTGAAACTTTGTCTTCTTTTCTTTCTTTCGTCGGGAATATGTCCCCTGTTGCCCCTCAGTTTCTGTCCGACCACTATCTCGACGGGTTCTCAAAATCGATGACTCTTTCTCTCCCACCATTGCTACAAATATTCAAATTATACATATAAAATTAAAGCTGTATCAATAATTGTGCCACAGCCTCAAAATCAAACATCCCCTAAACCCTTTACTTCTTAAAGACGTCCTGGTACACAGATCAGAACCAGATCTAGCCGCTCAAAGGTCTGTTAGAAAATGATAACATCATGTTGTTTTAGTACGTTTCTCTGTATGATACGGATAATTATTTAGCATAGTGAGCTGTGTACGAGTCCATTTATGTGCATGTATATTGCGTGTTTTTAAGGACTTTTTCTATTCCTAATTACTTTGCGCATTAACAAAGTAGTTTATTTTAGAATCTGACATTTAAACGTTTGTTTAAACAGCTGACAAAATGATCCAGTGATAACAGAAGCTTTATCGTAAGCGCAAGTCGATTCAGATTTTCACTCGAAAGTTCAAACCTTTTCACGAGTGTCGGTGTGAATCGTACAAAAAGAATCAAAGCAATGAAGGCACTGATGTTGTGTGTATTTCAAGAGGAAAAGGGTTTGACAAGCTGCAGATATGCAGGATAACATAGTTTTTGAAGGATACCAAACTTTCTTTTAGAATTGTTTCCTTTTGATTTAGATATGCATGATATAAATCTTATAAACTGTAGGCTATAGAAATAGGGAGAGTAACAGTGGCGATGTGCTAATTGTTTACAGTCCGTTGAATCAAATGCTTTCTATATGCATCAATGTAACACCACAATATGACTGAAACTTGCAAATCTACAATCCAAATTCGCCTACTAGCCACCTTTGCATCAAAAGAAATTATCTTCATCCGCATGGGAAAGTGACTGTTACGCAACATCATAGAGAAAGTAGTTCTTCTCTGCTTTTATGCCGCATACAAATATTGTGTCCCCTAAATATTTATTTTTTTATTCAATATTGAGTTTTCAATACTTTTGCTGAACCTCAGCATAACTGTGTTGTAGAATTTTGTTCAATCGTTTGATCATCGGCGTAAGAAAAAAACAACAAAGATATGAAAATTTAAGAAAGTAAAAGCATATTAATATATTTAATATAATAATGCTGGCAAGTTTTAAATTTTATGTGAGTTTGAAATAATGCTAGAAAACGTATTTGTCTCTAAATTTAGGAGATGTAATATACTAGCCAGTGACTTGAAAAAAATAAATTTAAGCGAAAAAAAGTTCCGTCAGTGTGATTTGATTTCGGGGCACTTAGTTTAGCAGACAAGCACTGAACGGAGACTGTTACTATAAAAAGCTTGTGTTTTGGGCCTTAGAGGGACGAGTCCACTTCCAAGGTTAACTACAATTTCTTAAGCTTCACAACTGATTGCCTTTTCAAATAGATGGTTTTAATGTTTGAAGTTTTCAACTTGATGGTTTTTAAGTTTACATATGTAGATTAAAATGTTATTTGCCATTTAACAATCATGCAGAAAGATATGCACCCTGAAACTCCCATTTAATGATTGAATATCCTAAAATAATTTATGCAAACCAATGAAACGAGTGCCTTACAGACTCTTCGGTTGTTAACAGCTTACACCGTAAAGAATCTCCATTAATGCGTAGAAATAAAATTGGTTAATATAGCCAAGCGTTGGGGTTGAATAAAGTAGACAGATTGTCAAATTCCCAAACTATTCAAACCACCCGAGAGAGCCTAAAATACCTAAAATCACAAATGTACATTTACATACTGTCTCAAGGATAGTCAGCCTAGTGGCCAGCCCTGATCTAAATACCTAGATTAAGTAGGTACTGACCCTGTCAGATGGGAGTTTATGGGAGTTTATGGGTTTATTATAAATAGTTCCCATCTAGGGCCGAGTCCCTGGCCCTCAATGTCCGTGACTAAGCCCTAGATCGAATGTACAAGTCTGCTTTGTACATTTTGGGTCTAGATCATGCTCAATATAATCGAGCTGTACGATGATGTTACTAAATATAGACGTCATTTAATATGGCCGCCACACACATGCTGTGACGTAATGTCCAATATGACCGTTATACATGCGCCATGTCCTTCATGCATAGTATTCAACATGGCATTGTTACTACTGATACATTGGAATTAGGTCAACAAAATGGCGCCCGATTGTTTTGGGATCAAACTGCTGCCTTTAACTACTGTGGTAAAACATATGTAAACCGAGTCAAAAACTTCCTCATACTCAAAGAATCATAGATGACATAAAAAGAAAAGAGCATAAACATACACAAATGTATATGACAGCATTAAGCATTAACGGATAGAAAAATTGTTCAATCGAGGCGATAGCTGAAAGATAACTTACATGTGCCTAGTTATCACATTTATTGGATCCTGGTAATTATTTCATCATCCCAATTCACGACTGCATGATAGGCATTAAAATTACAAGTTATCAACCAACAACACTGTGGCTTTTCTGCATTATTTAGACTAGACTATTTTGAGTTTACCGTCGCTTCGACAGTATTTCAGTCATATAGCGATGTCCAGCTAATTATAGGTGGAGGAACACCCCGAATGCACGGAGGCATCCGGGTAGAACCACCGACCTACCAAGCCAGCTGGAAGGCTTCCTCGCATGAACTCCGAATGGCCCTGTCGGCATTCGAACCCACGCGGTGAGGGGCTGAGTGAGTGTAAAATTCAGCGACTTTACCCTCTCGGCCACGGAGGCCCCTTTCTGCATTATTGTGTGCTTGTACAATCATATGTATTTTGAAACAAATATATAATTATCTTCGTTTAAATCTAAAGGGAACTGGGTCACTTGCTATCAGTAGTTCTAACTTTGCTTATGGTTGTATTTTTTTTTCTCTGACAGCATCTCAATCGTATAACGACCTCCAGATAATTACAAAATAAGGTATGTATGTACAAATAAAGCTACCCTGCAACGGTTGATATTTGATAAACATACAGAGAAGAAAGCTGTTGATTGGTGCAGTCTTTACTTGATCAGTTTTGCCAACATCACATGTAATTGGCAAATCATGAAGAAAGGACACACGATATCCACACGAAATAAACAAGTCAGCCAAGCAGATTTGTATTCCTACGGGGTTCGAAGGGTTGAAATGTGTTTATAAGCGTGTTTGTGCTCAAGCTGTTAATCACGAGCAAGTTTTCTCCAGAATTAATAAGAAATGAGTATATAGTCAAACCTGCACCTTTATTAGCCGACCAGTGGAATAAGAGGAAGGAACGGTTTAAAGCAGGTGGTTGCTACATGGATGTTGAATTAATCAGAAAATGTCATTTCCGTCACTATGAGAGGTAAATAATATAAAGGAATACAAGAGTCTGTTTTCACAGGTATCACTACAGTTAAATTTTAGTTAACGCTAGCAAGGTTAGCAGTAGGTTGTCCCAGTATCAGGCTGTGACCCGATATGGTAACATGCCACATGTCTGTAGTGTGATGTCACAGTAAAACCAGTATATTAACATCGGTCTGAATGACGTGTGTGAATGCGCTGAAAGGACCATGAGTAAATTATGGCTGCGCCACTTAGATTTCCTGCGTTGAAAATTGAATTGAAATGGATAAGTAACGTTAATAAAATGATTTAACATTTTTTGCAGTGTATATGACATTTTGAGAGAAAATTGCTTATCCGAAAATTACATTTAAACACGAAAGAGTTTTCCAAAAATTTATGTGAAAGTGAAAGTAGGATAGTAATTATTACTTACATGGATTGCTAAGCCTGCAACAGAAGTGTTGAAATTATAATATGACGTGTCGACAATGATAAAAGCACCTTTAGTAGTATCTAGGCCAAGACCATGTTACTAACCACTGGTCATACTCATTTAATGTTTTTACTATGTTGGTCTATGTGCGCGGAAGCACAATACGCAGTTTATGGGTGACAAACTGACTATTTGAGTTTACCGTCGCTGTGACAGTATTTCAGTCATAAAGCGACTTTTAGCTAATTACAAGTGGAGGAGGACCCTGAATGCACGGAGGCACCCGGGTAGAACCACCGACCTACCGCAAGCCAGCTGAAAGGCTTCCTCACATGAAAATCCGAATGACCCTACCGGGATTCGAACCCACGCGGTGAGATGCTTAGTGAGTGTTAAAGTTAAAGACTTTACCCTCTCGGCCATGAAGGCCTCAGGTTTATGGGTGAAACTTACGGTCTAGTCTAGTGCAAGCTAGTGACGTCACAGTCTCTATTCATACAGTGCCAGTGAGACAGCACTAGGCGTATTTGACAGGGGGTTTATTTTTTATTTATTTATTTATTTATCTTTTGCCTCCAATTTAGACTGATAAGATCGTGACGTCAGAGCGTTAAGTACTTATTCAAATATGTTAATCTCTAAATGCTTTTAGAGAATAAAACTAGTATATATAAGTGATATTTGAAAAGAAATATATACTTATTCACATAACCGATCTATATTTTAGCTTTACAGAACTCAATAAATTCTAAATAAACAATTTAGCCTTTTCGGTTCAAGCAGAACTTGAAAACGTCTGTGTAGAGATTATGAGACAAAAATAAAATAACGTCACGTGTCTTGAAATAATTGTCATGCATAGCCTATTTTATCATTTTATCTTGATAAGTTGGGTTTCCTGTAACAGAGAAACTAATAAATTATCACTATGGACAAGGTAAAAGAAATCCTTATTCACGCCTTAATATTTTAATCCTTTTGTAAAATTGGTTATTGATATAAGCGAAATCAATGCAAATATCTATTCAACTGGGCTCGTTGAGTAACTTTTTTCTTTCTTTGTGCATCTAACTCCGCCTGCTTTTTGTTCTTAGCAGAAAGTCCCAGTCGAGTAGACCTAGTCCCTGTCATATATAGCATACAAAAGTCTCAAATTGGCAGAAAAAGCAAATAAACATTGTTCTAGTTTCACATCGCCGATGAAAAAGAAATGCTGGGCTCTGTAAGTGAATAATCAATGCCAAGTGACAAACATTAATCGCGTGATGAGATAATGAATATATGTTATATTATCGAATGTTCGACATCGATATATTTCGATTCAATGCGATGCAATTAAGCTTAAAAATGAGCACATTCTTAATGATTACAGTTAATAGAAACAGCATACGTGATAAAAATATGACACGTTAACATACTGGAAATTTTATTTCTAAACCCTTTTTGCCTTGTCATCAGTTATTAAGTTTGACATTTTAAAGGCGCAAGAACGGAAGTCTGACATTTGTAGCTTGTGAAAATCATTCGTAGAGTATGTAACCTTTTTCTATAAGTATAAACTTTATTTATTTTTCATTGATTGGGAAAACAAGCCACCGTAATTTGATTTAAAGAAATGTTATCAGTGGGGCGGATATTGGGGCGGATATTGGGCCACGTGGTCGACATGCGCAGAGGATTACAAACTGGAGATCAGATCCGTCACAAAATGCCTCATCTTGAAGCATATAGCTGACCGCTTAAAACAGGTTGGCCGCTATTCACATGTGACCGCTTACACAAGTCGTACAATACATCAATTTAAATTTAACCATTTACCTCATGAATAGTCTGAGTTATGACTTTACTCAACTTTAAACGGTATATAAACCTTTTTACTTTTTACAACTGTATGAACAAAAAGGAAAAGTTTTGCCAAGGATTCAAAACACGTTTATATGAGGTGAAAGGTTAAACAATTTTCTAGGAAACAAAATATCAAAATCTGACTGTTTAAAAGATGCTTATTTACTTAATCAGTATAATAATTTACTAGGAGACGTTACATCATAACTTATTTAACTTATACCTACGGTCAGTGTGTTTCAAGCTGCCATCTTTGAAATTATGTAAAAACAAAGCACTGAGAGTACTGTCAGAAGCGAAAGTTAAAATATGTGAATTATAGAGAAAATTTATTTATTTATTTTTTATTTATTTATTTATTTATTTGTGGTATGCATGCAAATTCAAGGAAGTTAAATCTTATTAAAACAGCAGGTAAGATAGATTATTTTATTTATTGGTCTCTGTCAAATTAATCAAAAATAGATAAGGAATAGTGGTTCTTAGTTTTGATCCTCTCAATACCTTTAATACTTTATGATTTTGCTGCAGACAGAAATAATTTTAATAGAAAATCAAGAAAATAAAACAAGATAAAGTTATTGTTCTTTGTCACTTCACATCCTTTTCCATGTGTAAAGAATGATATCCACGCCTTCAATAGTTTTTAGTTGTGTGTGACGTCAGTCACACAAACTATAGTACTACGTTTTCAACCCAGGTTCTCCTAGATTTAAAACCGAATAACCTCTCAATCGTGTAAATATGATCGAACAATTGTATATATCTCTACAACATAAGTATACTAGAATTAACCAAAAATGCTGAAAAATCAATGCTGTGTAAAAATAAATACTTACAGGCTACAAAAATCGCCTATGACATGAAAACATTATAGGATCGGATGATGTCACTGATTGTATCACATGATCACTTTACCAAGCAATCAAAGCACTGAGAGCGCTGAGAGAACAAGAATGCCGCATTTCTTTTGTTTATCAAATTGAATTTAATAATTAGTGATCGACTTGCAGCTCTTCAAACACTCTTTCATTTGAGACACACAACTTCAGTGCCTTCAGCGCTTTGATTAAAATATGTTCTAGAAAAACATAATTTCACCATACAAGTAAATAATAGAGATGAAACAAGGTAGAGTTATTGTTCTTGGTAAGTAAAGTTTGACCATTGTATAAAGTATAAACTCAATCCTTAAAGTACTTTCTGAGTTGTGACATACAGATGCGATTTGAGACACTACAGACATTTGAGACTCTAACAAGAAAAGATTAAAAACAAAATGTTTCAATTGACTACTTACATCAAACATACTTTCCCCCTCTCATTTCTACTGTTTTGACCATATAACCGAACCTGTCTATGCACAGGACCCTCATATTAGAAAAATCGATCTTTCTATAAATAATTAAAAATAATGGGAGTATAAAAACTAGAATTATAATTATAAATATTCTAAATATATAACCCAATAATATAAAAAAATAAGTATTGCATAGAGGGGGGAAAAATGGCTCAGCTAGACTAGAACTCACGACCCTTTGCAAGAACAAAATACTGAACGACCCTCTTACTAATTGAGCTAATGCCTCAGCTGCAATTTTGTGGTGCAAATAATGTTATTTATAGGTAGTTAATGAATGAAACTGCGGATGAACACTGAATTATAAACTTGCTTCTTTTACAGTTAATTTGCACAGAAATTGTGATTATACCCAATGCTTTCAAAATACTGCAATATATCTAACTTTTATCAAAACTGCAATGTTGACTTCTACAACCAGTGGTACTATTTTTCAACGCGAATGTATGGATAAGTGGCGGTAATGTTATTGAAAGTAGAAAATCCACTGTCTGACTTTAGAAGCTTTCGCTTCTAAAAATTATTCCATTTTGTAAATGAGGCATAAAGTTTTTACAAAAATGATAACCTTAAGTGTAAAAAAGGGAATTAAATGAAAGTAATTTATCTTGAACAATCATTCCAGTAAATTCAAAGTAATTAACTTTCGCTTATGGAAAAAAAAAACATATGTTCCATCCACGAAAATAAAACATCAAAGCTACTTTATGTCGTTGAAAATTTATCCCAAGAAGAAAACAAGCAGAGCAGTCAGGTGTGCTTGAAATGGTAACACACACACACGTGGATTGCCGTGTTTTGTTTAGTGTTGTTTTTATTTTTGATGATTGTCTTATGGGTTTGTTCAAATACTGTTTGCAATATGGATGCCATCATACGAGAGTTGCTATTTATGTTCGTAGATACCCCTCCACCCATCCCCCGTTTTCAATCCGGCAATTATCCAATATCAAAGGTAATATCATAAAAAAATGATTCTTTTTGCTTCTGGTATACTTCATTTCTTTTAAGGAAACTCCACAAATCTTGCTTAAATACCTCCATAGCAACCTATCTTGCATTATCCGAGGCACAATTGCAAAGTTACAAAACTTGGCGAACATGATTACAGTTCCGAATTGGCGCTGTGACGTCATGATGCTTTAAAAACCTTACGATAAAGACTTGTAGCAAGAAATTCATTCTGTGATGAAGAATAAAAAAGCTTCAGGGATCAACGTCGAAACGAGCCCTGATAACTAGAGGAAAACGCCCGCAGAGATATTAATATGATCAGAAGTTAAAGTGTAAAGCGAAAGTGCATTACCGTTTAAATTGCATAGCCATTTTTCGGGGAGGACGGACATCAATTGAAATCGATGAAAGAAATAGACGTTCTTCAACGCTACAGCCAACATTCGTGACTAAGTTAAAGACATGCTTGATGCAGGTAGACGGTTAACAGTAAAAGCTATAAATGAGTATAGTGATACTTCCATATTTACAGTATATACAATTCTTAAGGAAAACTTTCACATGTGTTAGGTTTGTGCGAGTGAGTCAAGCGAGATGTGTTGCTTGTGACATTTATCGTCGTTTTGACTACGAACATAAATAACAACCCTCGTACATGTTTATATTTTATAATCTCATTATATTCATTTAGCAGTATCTTATTTTTCTCTACGCCTGCCCTCCAAAAGTAAATAATTTATACAATTAACAACAATACCGAATTTCCTCTATTTTATTATTTATTTATTTTTATGAATCTGACAAATCAACATGTCAATATCATAGACCTATTTCGTTGGAAAATTGTGTACCTTTAGGAATGGCCTTTATCTTAATTGTGAAAACTTGTGGTCAGAACCTTTTGTCCAATATATAATCGCATCATGTCTGATATTGTATTGAGGTAAGTTATAAATAATTTGACAATAGAACATGCTTCCATTAATAATAAAACAGGGCATGGCGAAAAGTGTCTGTTATTTTCTTTACAGTTTATGAGAAACGGAAACATTTTAATGGAACTCCGTGAACGTTTTTATTCAGAATTTAAAATCTCGATCATTATGTTTCATTGCATTTAACATTTGTGTCGTTTTATAGTGTATCGATTCATACGACGGCATCTACTTTTATGAAAATAGTTTTGTTAGTGAAAATAAGTGGATTGTCAAATAAGCGTAATAACAGACATTATCCGGCATCACCTTTATTCAAATTAAACTATGGTACTATTTTTATGGAAATTTTGATGATGACCTATAAAACAAAGATTGGCAACTAGTCTTAATCTCATAAAAGCACATAAAAATGTCCAATTCTCGCAAAGTCACGTTTTCAAATATATCATTTTTTACTGAAGATATGTGAAAGTAAATTGTATCTTACAAGAGAACATACATAACCATCAAGGAAACATTATGATTAAACTAATTCAAGAAATGAAAATGTTTCATATAAAATAGAAAAATACCTGCACGATGATACCTATGTAAAATGTGTTTTTATTCTGCGACACTGGATGAATTTAGAATATAATTTAAAAGCAATTCTAAAATAAATGGAACTAAAAATAATTCCTTCCAATAGAGAAACGATTATTTTATAATATGGTTACATTTTCCTTTGTGATTTGTCCATACTTTTTGAAAGTTTGCGATATTCAATGATCTGCTTTAACAATATTTACAACTCCTTTTACATGAGTTTCCTATCTCTGTTTAATATGTCTTTGATTATTCTCATATAGCAAATGAATAATTTGAGTAAACATTGTATTTTGAATCGAATCGAAATGAAATGAACTACGAGTGCCTTCATGGCATCAAATATTTACATACGCCATTGAGCCTATTAGAGAGCACCTGAATTAGCGAGCACCTGTATTAAGCAACGAATTTGCTGATTAGCACCCAGCTTTAATATTCCAAAAATGGCACTTTATTGTACAATTATCCTTCATATAGCGGTTGCCTTGGCAACGTGGCCGCTTTAAATGTTCCCATGAGTGACCACTTATGGTAGGATGACTGTATACAAAATTGGATAACGACTAGTACTGGTTTGATCCCAAACAGCGACATACCAAAGTCGTGAAACACACACACACACACACACACACACACACACACCACACACATATATATATATATATATATATATATATATATATATTATATATATATATATATATATATATATATATATATATATATATATATATTGGTAGCTCCTTGACTCGCAGGGATATCAATAAAAAATATCCCAAATCCATTTGATATTGAGAATTTAATTCTATTGTCTGCAAAACTCCTTAAAAAAAACTAGAGAAGAAAACTAAATATAGATGCCTGTAGCTATTCATTTTCCTGCATACTAAATCGGAGATTGGGAGCCGGTGATTACATACTGGAAATGTTTGTTAATTTTCAAGTAGGAAAATTATATAGGAAATTATCTCACAAGTGCGAATCTTAAATAAATTATGTCGTTTCGGCTGAAGTTAAAACAATAGGGGCATTCTACATCTAAGAATCTTCCTCAAATCAATGCCGGCACTCCACACAGGTCCGCAGCGCCCAATAGTTGCTATCACTTTTCATTTAGACGGTGCGTCAAAGACCATTTCACCAGAGGATCGACAATGACCGATTTAATATACTTAAATTGACCAATCAGTGACTCGGCAAAATTTTCAAATGTGTGTTTATTTCCCATTGAACTGTGTGTGATATTATACACCAGCAATAAGATTAGATGTTCGGGAAGTGCTCGTTGATTTACGTATGTGTTTGTCTCATTTCATTGTCTCAGAGTGGAAAGGTTTATTTAAAACGCACACAGTCATTGACATTGCAGATCTGTGTTCCAACTGATGTCAGTTCCATTGTTCTACAAGAACAATGATCTGCCAACCAAACATCACACTCTAATCCATCGACTTCCGCCCCGGGACATTTATTTTATTGGAATTTTAACATTGCGACAAGTTCAGGTGGTCACGAACAGGTCCAGCCAATGTTAGGGAAAGTCATGTGCCTTCCAGAGCAAGTTTAAGGTAAAAATGTATAATATGACGTAATGTGTTTGACATCAGCGACTGTCTCAGGGTGACATGTAAAATTACATAATTATGTTGATATTCACTGAAACTGAATTCATAATGCAAGTTTCCCTTTAGATAGATAAGTCACTCTGAATCACCATATTTGACATCATTGCACATTTAACTTTGTGCCCTAAAGAGGATTCTGGAAGTCCAACTAAGTAACACAAATGACCGCTACACGACGTGCTGAGTGATATCAAATTTACACTGTTAATTGGATCACCTCGCCATTCCTCCGCAATAACTATATAATATTACATTTACAGGATTTAACCAGAGATTTCTCAGGAGACACGATTGCTACTCTGTATGATGAAGGAAGGTTCTTTGTCTGCCTTCCTAATTCCTGAACGTGATGATGCGTGCCCGAGATCAGTGTTGGACGGTAGTATGGGCCCCATAATGTCAGCCTTGTTCGACTGTAAATTTACAGCTCCTAAAGGAGTGGACATTGGCTCTTTAAACTGAGCTTTGACTGAATTGCTGATAAGTAATCTTAAAGTCATTACCTGAAACGCAATTCGTAAATCAAATTAATCAGTAACTTAAGTTCATTGAGAAACATACACATATAGAAATAACATTTTGTTTTATTTGGTGGTGGTAGTGGTGGTGGTGGTGGTGGGGGGTGCTTGCTGTTGTTGTTGTTTTCATGATATTTCAGCATTAACAAATGTGTTTCAAGTGTATAGGTTTTACGTGATGATCCACTCAAAATGCCTTCCAGTTACAGTTCTTGCAAAATCCATTAAACGATATTCAATTTGTAAAAATCTACAAAACAGCGAATCTTTGAATTTTCTTTGTTGCGATTTAAATGTCCTTTTCATACTTGCCAGTTAAAACGTTATTTCACTTTTGTTCATTGTATTTTTAAATTATCTATTACGAAGTTTGCAAGATAGTCAGGTATAGAAATGAAGCTGACAAAACAGTAACTTCGGGTTCACGCGGGGTTTTTTTTTTTTTTTTTTTTTTTTTTTTATATATATATATATTATGATACGACAGCGTTAAGAATAAATGGAATGAGACTCGTTGGCTGTTAACTCTTACTTAAAACAACAATAAACACAAGAGTCTAGCAATAGAAAGGGTATAAAGAATCGACAGGAAGGATTTTATAAGTTTCGCTGTTTCAAACATATAAAAAATACCAATGCTTATTACACGGATGTGATAAAGTCTATTTCAAGCTATGACTTTATTCGAGATGTAGACGCGGTTGTGTTGTTGTTGTTGCTGCTGCTGCTGCTGCTGCTAATGGAGGGATAGGTGTTTAATGCAAAAATTAGATGTACATGTACACGTATATTGGTAACCATCTGTCTCAGACTTCCGTTAGTTTGTTTGTTTTGGTGGGTTTAACGTCCCACCAACAGTATTTCAGTCAGTTAGAGACGATGCCTACTTGAGACAAATATAGTGCTGCCACACTGCAGTATCACGCCGTAGACATGTGGAATGATACCACACCCAGTCACATTATCCTGACACCAGGTAAACCAGTCCTGGAACTACCCTTATATGCCGAGCGCCAAGCAAGGGAGCTATACCAGTACCATTTTTACGACTTTGGTACGTCGTGACCAGGGAACAAACCCACAACCTCCCGATTCCGCAGCGGACGCTCTAACCACTCGGCCCCCGAGACCGGAACTCAGAATTTCGTATTTATGCAAATGCCCGTATCAGTAGGACTGACAACATCGTTAAACTATGTTTATACTTGCAGTTTTAATATCAAGAAATTGATCATTTAATAATATATTTAAAATTGTAAATGAAACATGCATCGGATTGGTGGTATTGCAATTGTTTGACATGATAATGAAGCAGAAAAATATTTAAACTTAGCTGAAATATTTACACTAGGCTTACCTTCCAATATCCTTATAACTTCCCACTTGCTTATCTATTATAGTGAAGTGACTGTCCTTTTCGTAAATCAATGTTGTAATGTTTGTAAATTCATTTAGAGTGTGAAAAGGTATACTTAAAGCGATACCATCTACATTAATTTTCATTTTTATTCTTTTTAATATTATTACTATTATTTCATCTCTGATAAACTGAATTTGATAATTTTATCTTTGGAGCACAACGACATTTATGTGTAATTATTATTGGCACGTGAGACGATTTAAATAAACTTCGGCTTCTAACCCCATGCCAAAGTATATATTGTCAGATTGTATTTTGCCATGTATGATTTAATGAATTTGTTGAAATCAACGATTTTTTAAACGTACGATCATCCGAATGTGTGACAATGCCTGGAATGAAAATGTTTTGAAATGCACAGTTTAAGATATGGCCTTCACAATATTTCGTTGCATTAAATTTAACCAAACGTTCTAACGACTTTTGAATAAATCAGCACAGCAGAGGGACGAAATCTATATAATGGAAAGATGTGGCACGTAAGACTCAGTTCCAAACCAGCGAACATACTTGAGTTCATGAGTTTTTTGCTTAAGTGCCCTTCAACAGTATACCAACGTGGTAAAACAAATAAAAAGAAAAATAACTCGACTTGGACATATTATTAAAGATGTATGCGGAGACTTATCACAATTACGCAGACTGGCATCACGAAAGTGCCATTTTATACATTCAATCATTCAACAATAAAGCTTGACCAGATCCTTTAAGACAGGAAGTCTCCACAGATCCCGCCATTTTTAATGGCATCACGGAAAATGCTGGCGATCAATAAAGCCTCTCAATGATCTCGTCTGCCTACAGGTCAATTACAGTCTAGCCCGGTTCATAACTTCTCATGCTACTTGATGTTCAAGGTACGTTTAATGATGTCTCTTTTCGCGAATAAACGTTATGCTAAAATGACGATCAATTTTCCCTTTTGTTTCCTTTCTGATAAAAAATAATCGTTCATTTAAAGGTTTAGATTGCATTCTATTAAAAAAAAAATACATGCCATGAATACTGAATAGCGTCACCATATTTTTTGTGAGCTATTGACATGTTTTGTTTTGCTTTCCGTGTGTCCTTGAAATACATGGGAAATGCCTGTGTTTTTTAATGCAATATCATATGAATGGGGGTCAACTCAGAACTAGTAGCAATGCCACATAAACCAACATAAATCATGCCACTTGTGTAAGGAAAACGTCATGCGACTCTTATTAACAATCAAATACCTTGTATTCAATTCCCATGTTATTTCTCCCTTCTTTCCTACTTAAATTCTCCTCCATTTCCCAGACTTTTTGATAAACAAGCTGGGTTAAACCGCCTTTGATCGCGTGATGTTTATATATAGCCAATTCCAATATACAGAGCAAGTTCCGTTTATTCTATTATGACTGACACAACAATAAATTCTCGACAAAAATTTCACTCAAAGGTAAAAACTATAATCCTTGGAGGTTTCAAAAATCGACCTGCACCGGTTACCTATACACTAAGTATATGTTGAATTTAAGACGATGAAATAAATATATTATATTACAAAGGCGTTCATGGACAATTCTGAATTTTACGCCAAAAATGAGCAACAACGCGTTTAGTTTTGACGATTTTTGGTTTCATTGAGGATATTATGAGGCAAATAATATTTGCTTAAAATGATATATTCCTGCGTTAATTTGATATGTTGACGTTACTTGCATACTTATAACATGTTAAGTTTTTCATTTTCACATGCCGAATGAATTTACAAACCAATATTAAAACTTATAATCTTAAATCTTATAATGGTCGGTTGCTTTAAAACCTTTTTATTATATTTTTATACTGGTTTGTAAATGATAGTCTACTAATAATTTCTTTCGTAAATAATGAATGAGGCAGGTCCTCAGACAGATTGCCGATATTTTCACAAGTAGTTTTACCAAAAACATCTGTCGGATTTGTTTAACTTAGATCTATTTAATGACCCGGGGGACATATGTGACCATGACATTGACCTAAGACTGACTGACCTCAAAATCTATAGGGTTTTGACCAAATGTTTCTTTAGAGAATGAGCGGACAAGTTTATAATGTTGAAGGTCACTGTGACATTGACCTTAGACTGACTGACCTCAAAAATATAGGGGTCATGTACTGGCCATATAAACATATAAAAGAAAAAAAAATCTAGAACAAGTTATTATTCAGACAAGGATTTTCGCAAACCTAGATTTATTCCTTTCAAGTTATTGATCAAACAAGAATTTTACACAAAGTGTCACTGTGAACTTGACCTGATGACCTCAAAATCAATAGGGGTCATCAACCGGTATGGGCAATGTCCCTACCAAGTTTAACAAACCTAGGCTTTTCTTCTCAAGTTATTGATCGAAAGGATTTTACACTAAGTGTCACTGTGACCTTGCCCTGATGACCTCAAAAGCATAGGGCTCATCTACAGGTCATGACCAGAACTCCTTGTAGGTATGAAGACAGCACACCTAATAGTTATCAAGGTATTGAGCGGACATAGATGTGGCTAACGGACAGATGGAAGGACGGGCGGACGAACAAGCGACATGCCATAATACGACCGAAGTTATTTTCAGGCGTTTAGAAAGGGATGATAGGTTGATTCACGCTTCTGTTTACTGATACCAATTTTTATTACATTAAAATTGTTTGCTTGGTCGTGATTTTGTAATTCCAGCGATTGATGACAAACTTGTATTACAGTCTTTTAGTGTACATGTTAATTGACGTAAAACGTTCCGATAACACGAATATCGCTTACACAGTGTTAACTGCTTTCACCTGGAAACCCAGTGTGACAATTAACCCGTGGCCCTGTGATAACGTCCTGTGGTGATTGCAGATCAGAAAGTTTTGGGTCCGAACCCTGTTGGGTGCAATAATTTATTTCACGGCCTACTCTGATTCAATCCAGAAAACGTCGAGAGAGAAGTTAGGCTCTATAAAACAAAAGCAACAGAGATTTTTTGTTTCCATGTAATTATGACCGCAAAGAATCATTGCACGTAATTAAACAATGCATTGTTTCACTAATTACACTGTCTCAGTGTTAAAGACAGCAAAACACGCAAAGAAGTAAACTTTCATCTCCCGGAAACCGTTAACAATTTTCTTTACAACCCAGATAAAAATCAGCATACTACAATAATGGCTGAAATTACGTTGATTCCAAGCGGCTTTGTTTCGTCACGTATTTCCCTGTTATGTTAAATGTCTATTTATTCCCTGTAACAGAATTTTAAATTGGCATTCTATTTATTGATGCATTTTTTTTAAAAGTTCATCCTCAAAACGTGTTATCATTTTTTCTTCTTAAAAAATTCTGAGGCTGAGAGTTTCTATGGTGACTGTCATTTTTAATCAAAAGAGAGAAGAAAAAAAAGACAGTTTTATGTGTGTGTGTGTTTTTTTTTTTTTTTTTTTGGTTTTTTTTTTTGCCCTTGACGACATTATCTCATATCTCACTAGTACGGTTTGTGCCTCAATTGGTACGAAGAGTGTTGCAAAAGTGAGGTATAAACTCCTGAGGTATTCAATTAAATTTGGAAACGTATTATTATTTCGTATCAAAACTTAACCTATCACAGATACACACCGACCACAAACATTTAAGAAATGTCCACACGTTTTGAGGGTCTGCCATTATGGTTATAAACGACATAAAAAAGATATGCATCTTTGATTGAATCACTGTTTTCTTTCTTCTTTTCAACTAATCTGAATTCGAAGAATACTGTCTCACAATTATATAATAGCATCGGCTGTATAATCTGTATGTACATTTCCCAATAAAAAAAAATTGTCGTACATGCCTACTGATGGTTGTTACCAAGATTTAATTATGATAAAAATAAGAGACGAATTTGGCAATTTGGATTATTGAGGAGGTATGTATATATATGCGGTGATGATCCGAGCTGGTGCAGGTTTAGTTTTATTTTTTGCTTAAAAGAAAACACTGAAAATTAGGGGGCAAATGGTGTTTTCTTATTATACTTTTCAGTGTTAATGTTGCATTATTTTATACGCTCGGACAAACGTTTCGAAGATTTAGACTTGCTAGATTTGTTTATATTAATAATTATGAAAAACTATATATATTCAATGTAGATTAATTCATTTTCAAAGACTCCCATGCCTTGGGCATATATTTCGAGTATGCCGACGATGATGGTGAAGTTGATGAGAAGGAGAAGAAATTCGTAAATTAAAGATACCTCATCAGCGACGGAAGATACCGGAGAAAGGCGAAGGACCACGATTGAATGATATTATTATGTGTTTTGTATATGTTCTTTCTAATTATAGATCTATCTCGATTTTGGACTGACTTGAAAATGTACATGATTCAAAAGAAATGTATCTTTCCTGTCGATTGATACCTATTCTTAGGCAGTAAGTACAATAGTATTTAAACGATAGCTTCCGAAATGAGGAGGGGTCTCTTTCTATTATCCCTGTGTTCAATATTACGTCCAGTAATGAATATGTGACCGATTCTTCCCTTTCATTTTTTTTTTCATTCAAGAAGAATAAAGAAAATATTCGTGAAATATGCAAACTTTGCATTCATAATAGAGTCCGACCTCACCATAAGCGTCTGTGACACTGGCCAAAATGATTACGTCACTATAATAGATAAAAAATAAGAAGTTATGGATGTTTCTGACGACATTTTGTCCCAATATTAAAATGTTGATTTTGCATACATCAAAGTAACTCTAATTTAAGCCACTTTGTTTACCACTAAATAAACGAAGAATTTAAATCAATAAAACTTTAGTATCTGGCATTTTAAGAATTCTCAATAAATTAGTTTAGACCGATATGAAATTAAAGATTGGTATCATATATATATATAATAGGATTTAGAAGCCGTAACAGAAGGATCGTAGCGGCCGCCGTTTAGGTTAGATTCTATTTATGGAGGAGTAATATTTGCAGCGTAATTCTGCGGAGCGTGTTTTAATGATTATGTATAGTTCTTGGTTGTCTTCAAAGAAGAGAAATCTTAAATTTGGCAGAATACAGCGGTCTCAAAAATGGTCAAAATATGATTCGATTGATGATGATGACGATGATGATGATGATGATGATATTATAATGATTTATTATATCAATAAACTTAACATCATCAACATCAATTCTGGTCGTTGTTTAGCGCGTCTGTCCCAAGATCAGGGGGTCGTGGGTCCGATCCCGTGTCACTAGATACTTACGTCGTTAAAATAGTAATGGTATATATTCATTGCCCGGCGTTTAGCATATAGAGGTAGTTCCAGGGAATGGGATGGTCAGGTACGAGGATGACGTGAATGCGTTTCATATGATGGTACCACGCATTGTGCTTGCAATATATTATCGTAGTCAGGCAGTATTTTATCTACTAGTAACTTTTTTTCAGACACAATCCCCGAAATGTCTGAAATACTGCTTGTGGGACATTAAACTAAAACAAACAAACTACTGCATGATTTAAAGGCCTGGCAAACAGAACATACTTAAGCACTTTCTCGAAAACTAAACCACGCGATATTTCAGACTGCCAGAATATTTATAACATCGCCGTTTGCTTGGCCATATGTTCTGTATTAATTACCACGGTATCTGGATAGTTGGGCGATTGAATTAGCTGAGGTAAAGGCCAAAGTATCCTCTGAAGTTAGAAATTAATCCCACCAGTGCTAACCACTCAAAGCTGAGTTAAATCTTTGTCTTTTCGTTTAGAATCGAAATTTAGAAATGCAATTTTATCAAAAGATTTAAAATGTACGGTATCAGCAAAAAAAAGACGCTGATGTTATTTTTCTGCTTTCAAGGATGAAGAAATGGATGATCAATTTCATCATCATCATCATAGTTATTATTATGTATTTATTATTATTATTATTATTATTATTACATATGCATATTTTCGCTGTAATTGCAATATCTAATCCAATTACTTACTTTACATACAGTCGATTAATATCTTGAATAAATCTCTATTAAATTTCATTAAAATCCGTGCAGTAATCTTCTTCTCCTAGATTTCCAATAAGATCTTATTCCCCTAGTACAGGATGGGTGTAGAGAAAATTGAATCATACTGGCGGTAATATTTCATACTTGAGTCGAATAAAAGAATGAATCATATATAGCACACATCTTGAATAACGAAGCATGTACGATTGGATCTTTTATCTTTCATCAAATAACTCTTAACCCTTTCCCTCATATAGACTCATTCTGACGCACTCAATAGGTACCACAGAAAGCCTGATCTGAAGAAAGCCAAACTCAAACCTTACCAAATTTAATTGTAAAATCCTCATTACCAGACCACTGAGGAGCAGCGAACAGCATAAAACCTGATCAGCCTGCGAGTTATTCGAAGGCTGATCTGGTTTTATGCTGTTCGCATAGGTCTTTTCATGGTATCCTCTATGAGGGAAAGGGTTAAAGAGACTTAATATTAATAATTCTTCTTGAACGTGACGGACGGACAGGCAGACGGATGAATTAATTAAAATTAGACCATATATTCCTGGTATATATATATATATATATATATATATATCAAATTATAACTTTATTTTCTATTTGACCCCCCTTTTTTCCGTGAATGCATTGTGGTTAAAAGAAACAGTATTAGCTTACCTCCCGTAAAATGTTGTTTGTTTTATCCACGCACCGGTAAGTCAACTGCTAGAAGTGTCCCACAGCCCTCGAAAAAAACGGATTTATTTCTTAATACAAAAAAAACAATACAATACAAATCCTCTCATTTGCGACTCGATGTGAATCGTTTGCATGTCACACTTGTAATGAAATATCGGTTTTTCAACAACGAAACAAGAATTCCGAAATAATCACATTTAAATAAGCATTAAAAACCAATATGCGTTGCAGTATATGTCAACATTATCTACATAAATTCGCGCTGTTGAAGACTAAATCCAGATACAGAGTCACTGTGGCGCTTGCTAGTAACTGTTCGTGTGTATAAACTAGCGCTTATCCACCGAGAGCTACAATACCGTATGGTTGGAAAGCGCTTAGAATAACGATGTCGCCAGCAAAGCAAAGAAGAGCCAGGATTGCATGTGACCAAATCGATATCTGTTATATACGCGCTGATAGAAACTTGTCCTCCGTACGTGAGCAATCAATTATTTAGCAGGATAGCTGGGCCTTAAAGGTCGGATAGTATTAAGACAGGAAAGTTTATTTTCCATTAGTAGAGATGGTAACATGCGACGGTACAAATTTGATAGCTGTGACTCTAATGGTTATGGCGTGCTCCATGAGCCGATAATGTTGGTGGCACTAAGGAGCAAGATGGTCCTCGGTTTTAGTGACGGAGACTCAAATTGAATTGTGTGCAGAAGTCTATATGGGGTACATCCATTATGGTGCACGTTTTTATAAAGATACATTACGTTGACATATAATATGCTATATCCATGTATCCGAAAGTTAATATTAGTTTACACTTCAGTCACTTACGTCAATCTATACTCTTAAAAAGAGTCACACTTCCTGCTAGTGTCCAATATTTAATGAATTAAAGAAACACTATCTTAAGCCAAAGACCCATGAAACAGAAGCGGGAAACTCCTGTAAATGTTTTTCACACAGCAGATCATTGAACTTTCAAAAAAGTAACCATATTATAGAAGAATTTTTTTTAATGTAAGGAATTATTTTAAGTCGGATTTAGTTTTAAAATTCATTTAATTATGATTTTCCTTGAACCAGTGTAGCAGAAAAACAACAATATTTTATATATTCTTTTTGATGCGCATAATTTTCCATTTTAAACAAAGGATTATTTCTTGACTTATTTTAGTAAATTAGGTATCATTTTGATGGTAATGTAATGTTCTATCGTAGATATGATTTATTTTCATTCATCTTCAACTGAATAGAAGTTACTTGAAAACGAGACTTTGCGAGAAATGGATAATATTCAGCGTGCTTTGTGAGATTTGAGCTATTACCAATCTTTGTTTAATATAGGTCTTTGCTTAAGCAGTATTTTTGTCATTGGTTTACGAAATAAAATATTATCATACGATGTCGAATAATTATCTTTACATTGTTATGAATTTAAGAAAGTATTAATTTTATACCTCTAGCAAAGTAAATCAGTTATATTTCCCTGTCTGCAAACTTAAATTTAAAGGCATACGTGCACAATGCGGTTTTCTATATAGAAAAGAAGGTATGCGACTATAGTAGAAAATCTGTTGCTTAGAATTTCTAACAAAGAATACAGTACCAAACATGGGTTGAAATTAAATGAGGTGTTGCTTGCCCATATTATTGAGTTGTCTGCCCTTGAAAATGACTGAAAGAGCAAAAATCTCAATTTCAGCGGCAGATAACTCAAAAAGTATATCGGCGAACCCCATTGAATGTTTTCCACATAAATTCTAGTTTCTAATGTAATTCTCTATAATTATGTAAAGTTTTAGAAAATTATCATGGCTAGTTTTAATTTTCCTTCTTTGTCTGTATAGAAAATAACTGCATTGTGCACATATGCCTTTAAGTAGTTTAAGTATTTTGTATTTTAATCAAAATCGATTTTGATTTTGACTTTAATAGTAGCTAATGCAAATATTTTAGTTTCTAATTTAACGTAAAGGGAAAATATATTAAATGCATTATCCGCATTATTCAGTCTCTCGGATTCAAAAGCATTTAGGCTGCCGAAGGACTTTAAAAAATGAATGCATACAAATTGGTTAATTTGCATAAGAAATGTCTGATTTTTCTCCTTTTTTCTCCCACAACAACAAACATGCATTGACCAACTGGTGGACTTTGATACAGTCTATCATATAGATAGATGCGTATATGACCGTTTACGCCAGTTTTATGTAAATTTTGAAACAACAATAACAAAAACAAAATCTCACAAAGACTGACGAAATAACCGAATTATCATGTAATCCTAGATTAAAATATCTAATCATAAAAACGCGAGTGAACGAGCGTCAAGGAATTTGCGTAAATTTGCCGCTAATATCACCATAGCAACTGAGTCCACACCAAGGCCTCCATTCACATCCAAACTGTTGGAAGAATCCATATATCAATATCAGAAGTAGCCAGACTGTCGAGTAACGTAACTTGGTTGTAGTGGTGCAAATTGCATTGTTTGTTGAATTAGTTGTGATTCATAACCCGAGACTTGAAGCAGGTGTTTATGAACTAGTGTGCAAAAAGAAATGTAACTTGTTCATGAATGATTCATGATTTAACTTGTATTGTGAAACAAATAAGATGACTATTTTCATTTTTATAAAGGTTCATTTATTTCTTTTTTGATGCAATGTCACGTTAATTAAGCCGGGTCCAAATCCTGCTGGTATTACGTCACATCGTAAAAAAAATACTGGTTTCCATGGCTACGCGTGAAAGAAAATACGGTCTTACAAAAAATTAACAAAACTGAAATACGATCTTAAATATTCTTAAAAAAGTAAAATAAAAAACGAAAAACAGCAATTACTTTATCTCAATAGAAATAGATATACGACATTGATTGATGATTCCAACAATTAAATTTACATTCAGAATTAATGCTTGGGTAATTTTGTGTTTTCAGGAAAATCAGTTGGCACCTGTAAAATGTTTCCTTACAGAAATTTCAATCATAATTCCTTGACTTTGGTATTCAATTCCATTTCTTTACCGCTGCAACGTTATTAAGTTTTCCATGACAGTTCCTTATGAACGAAGTGCGCATGTGCACGGACCCTTGGGTTAATTAATATGGTTACAGTAATAGTAAGCGGCCAAATTTTTTTTAAAAAAATCTAATTTTACTTCATCGCGGGCTAACGTGAAACCAAGGCAACCATCTTGTTTTGCTTAGTGAATATATGTGTAAATATTTATCAGATTTACTTTTCAAAGTGTTCTCACTTCGTTGACTGAGGTTTTCATCCTTTTAATCGTCTTATTTCTTTCAGAATATATATTATGTTTAGGCTCAAACCAATCCCCTAAATCATCAATACTTTCGAAATGATTATAATATTGCACGTCATATTGGTCATCAATTCTCAAACAACTGTTTACAAGTTGTTGTTTTTTTAAATAAACTTAGTACATATTTACATGTGATATAAGGTATAATAAGATAAACCAATAGCTAAACAACCAGGCTGTGAGCTATATCGTGTTTGTTTGTTTTGTTGGGCTTAACGTCCCACCGACAGTATTTCGGTCATTTGGAGACGATGTAAAATGAAATTCGCCCTTAAATATTTAAGTATTACTCAGCAGAAAGAATTGATGTTGGAATTCGACCCAGGTGGGTTAACCTTGCAAAAGTTCTGGTAATACATGAAATTTTTGGGACAATGATAAAGTATACCTGCAGAAAATTATCGGAATACCCTATCATCACTGTTTTTGTTGCTACTGCTGTTGTTATTGCTGTTAATATTGTTATTCATGCTAATTTCAAAGGAAGGCCGCATGTAAAGCGAATATACATAATGCATTTAAGCATACACCTGGGTTATAGACAAAAATGTTGTAAAATTAAGCAATATTTTGTGTGCTCAGAATCCCGATCTGAACTGCACCTGAATGGAGGACCAGCCGTATTGCTATATTAAAACTGTCAGAAACATTACCAGCGCGGATCTTGATTTATAGAGTTCGCCTCTCTTAAATAGCATAATGGGAAGCCAACAATGTACTGTGTATTCATTTATAGTCCATGCGTTGATCCAAGGGATGTAGAGAGGTGATGTTTTTCCGTATCCCATGGGATTTGATAAGACTAGATTCTCCTTATTTAATCCTAGATCCAGAGTCAAATTCCACCAACAATTCTTAGCGCTAAGTAATACTTTACTACTAAAGGACGAATTTAGTAGTTTGTTCCTCTAATGGAAATGCCCAAATGTTTCATTTCGTATCAATTATTGTTCGTTATTAAGATAGTTATTCGTTTCAACCTATTCGTGTAATTGAATAGTTCATGAAATAGTAATGGTGGAATGTGTATCTTCCTACTTTAAGAATTTAAGTATTTCTTAACGCTAAGTATTGTTGTTGGAATTCAAGACAGATGGGATTTCTGCACCGACGAATGGGGCACTGTGTTTCCTGGTACAGTATGATTCATTATCAGGGCCAAGTTCCCTCTTCAGATCAATAGCTGGATCTGCGCTTGTCTCTCTGGTGCACAATGTTGCAACAAATAGTTGTTTTTATTTCTAGAAAAACTAAAATGTTCGTGGAATAATGGGGTCGTTTTATTGCCAAAGCTAAAGTGATATTTATTCATGCATGTTTCATGAATGTGTAATATACTAATTGTATGTCAAGCTCTTTACGATGAGAGTAGTTTCAGTGTTTATAAATACGTAGACTGGAATGGTGTTTAGTGGTGGTGGGGTCAAGTAATGTTGGATGTGTTGGGAGGGTGGGGGCGGGTGTTTTTTGTTTTTGTTTTGTTGTTGTTGTTGTTGTTGTTTTTTGGGGGGGAGCTCCGTGGTCTTCTGATTGTAGTCGCAGTCTGTCACTTAACCCCTTCCCGCTGTGAGTTCGAGTTTTTCCTGTGAGCTGACTTGCGGA
>CM037795.1:13291385-13341385 GCA_021229015.1 Solen grandis
AAACAGCTTCATTTTTTCTAAGCTTTAATCAATCGGGTTACTTGCAAGGTCCGTTAACCAAGTTTTAAAACCCGTTGCCTACAAGTTTTAGGAGAAGTCATCAGATACACAGTATATGTGTCCAGTTTCTTTTTAATAACGATAGAAGACCTACAAATTTTGAATCTTGTAATTTTATTTTCACAAGTTAATGCAATCAAATGATTCATAAAGTGTTTTTTTAACACATTGCATGTTTTTATTTTACAATGATAACAATGGTTCATCCCTGTTTTGATTATGCGGCTCCATTGGCAAAAATAAAATGTTCACGTAGCATCGTTTTGAAAAATAATGTGTAAATTGTATGTAGATCTACCTTGTGTTGTCCCGTTACGTATGTATTCTAGTCCTAATAATATAATTTCATATAATCAAATATTAGTGTTCAACGTAAGTGCTCATTCGAAAAATAACACAATAACACAGTACACAAGTATCAAAGTGTATTCAACTTGACGGGAGTGAAAGAAGCGCATTGATTGGTTAGAGATAAATATAAGCGTACGTGTAGGTCATTATGTGATCAGCATATGCAGACTTCTAGCTAATATCATGTAGACATACCGAGTGATTTCTGGACTTCTGTTTCAATAAAAGCCGGATCAATGAGTTCAGGTTGGGGGTGGGGGTGGGGGCGCAACATTTAACAAGAAAAGATTAAAACAAAATGTTTTAATGGACGGCTTATAATAAGCATACTGTCCCCTCTTTTTATCTTTTCTACTATTTTGACCTTATAGTCTTACTTGTGTATGTACAGGACCATTATATTAACCCTTTCCCTCATAGAGGACACCATGAAAAGACCTATGCGAACAGCATAAAACCAGGCTGATCAGGTTTTATGCTGTTCGCTGCTCCTCAGTGGTCTGGAAATGAGGATTTTGTAATTAAATTTGGTAAGGTTTAACTGTGGTTTTCTGCAGATCAGGCTTTATGTGGTACCTACCGAGTGCGTCAAAATGAGTCTATATGAGGGAAAGGGTTTAAAAAAAAATGACCTCTCTTTATATTAGGCCTGTTTATATATAGAGAGGCAGTTATTATTTTATCAATTTCTCTGCACGAGTCCCGGGTCTCACTATGCTTAAAAAATATGACTCCCAATTCAGACGCATTCTCCATAACTACATTTTATGCATCTTGAGGATGCGTTGAAATTTAAAATTTGAATCCTGACAGCAAAAACATTAAGTCTAAGATGAAGAATGCATGGGTAAAACAATCACTAGAGTGGTCGATTTTTTTTTTTTTGAATGAATAATTAAATTGCAAATAAAATTGGCCTCTCTATATATCATTTATACACACAGAGGTCGATTTTTAAGTTTTTATTTATTTATTTATTTATTTATTTATTTATTTTTTTTTTGTTTATGTTTATCAAAAGGAAGCAAATACAAATTAACAAAAGCAAAATATTGGATGTATAAAACTAATACTTAAAACAAACTATAAAAATAAGAATTAAAAAAGGTCCTAGCTGGTATCGAACTCAAGACCTCATGATGGGAAAAAAGTACTGATCGACGCTCTTACCTATTGACCTAATTCCACAAGTGAAAACGAAGATGAAAATAAGACTATTTATAGATCACTACACAGACAATTTTACTGTATTAACTACACCAAGCGTTCTTTATATTACGGTTACATATTAACAAGATAAACATTACGCATTACTTATCCCACTCATCATGTAAAAATTAAACTACTATGTATAATTACAAGCTGAATAGAGAAGACATGAAATGCGCAATGTCTAGACCGACGAGCGAAGCGATAGGTAGGTCATGGCCTATATGTATAAAAACATCATTAAAATACAAACATTTACTGACTAATAACTTATTAAATTTGATCAAATTAACTGGAAAATATATAAAACAAACACAAATCACGTGCTTGAAACCCTAAACAATCACATAGAAAAATATCGGTCACTGAAAACTATTACTATCACAACTTTACATTCGACTGCATAACCAATTTTGCAAATGGGCTAACGATAGTGTAAACCCATTTTGATTGGACATACTAATATATATATATATACAGAACTTAATAACAGTAATGTATATACAGAACTGAATACCGTCCAGAAAAATGTAGGCAGTGACAATGCAAGATACTTGCCGCTTTGCCAGGTTAGACATGGGATCCTGTGGAATTTCCGTGCGATGTTTTAAATTTAAAGCTGTAAAACAGTGCATTTTGCAAGTTTTTCTTATAATTTATTTTTTGGAGGGGGGGGGGGGGGGGGGTGTATGTCTATATTTATTATATTTATGTGTGATCGGGGAATTTAGAGGGGCCCGCGCCGGGTTCGCCCATACCCCCCCCCCCCTCCCCCTCTCTGCCACTGTATCTTCCGTATTCCGGGCATTGTATTTGACGTATCGGTATACTATCTAATAGAATCAGCATCCATGGTTCTCATTTAAACTCCCAGTTTCTATGTTTTTCGTACGTATTCAAACAGTAAAGCCGTTTAACTGCACTCGAAAGTAGATATACACGTGTGAACATTGGTTGCATATCGCCGAATGTATGCTTTAGTCATAAACACGTTTTACATATCTCTGAAATGTTATGACCTAATTTTATTCCGGGCCGGCAGGAGCCGGTCCGGTTACTGATACGGTTTTGCCAGGCTGAGCTGTACAGTTAGTTTCTTCGTGCCTTTCATTACTTTTAATTTTGTACAAAGGTTAGAAAAATGTAAAAAAAAATATACGTTTTTCAATTTAAAAAAATCAATGATGATGAACAGATATAGCCATTTTACAGGTCATGCATACATAGCATATGACAAATTAAAATTACTGCATGCATTATGACAATAGATATATAGAAATACAAATAAAAAAATAATATATTGCATTACAGGGAGAAATATGACAAAATTTGTGCCTAAAAATATAAAAAAGTGTCATTTATAGGGACCATCTAAAATCAAAGCGCTAATAGCGCTGAGAAAACAGGGTTTTTAATATGATGATGTCTCATTTCTTTTGTTTATCAAAGTAAATTCAATAAATCTAAGCAAGTTTTCAAGCGACACCAATAAACCCAATGTTATAAATCCGCTTTAACTTTGCTTGAACACGGTCGTTAAAAATAAATGAACACATTATTTGTTTCAATGGATTTCTAACAAAAAGCACATCGCTACTCTTACTTTCCCCATTTCTCTTGCCCAAAGTTTACAAGATTATATGAATATGTGGAAGAAAATCTAAAATAACAAACTTCATTATTTATTTTATGTTGTTTTTTTTCCATTTCATTTTATATACACATTTTCTTGTTATAGATAAATTAATGATATTCAATATAACAAAAATATATGTATCTTATATTGCAAAAATAATTTATAAAAAAAATTGTAAACATTGTTTTCCGGCTGTGACTCGAACCCACACCCTTTTTCAACGCCGTTTGCATGGCGATCTAGCCTGATTATTTTACCCACTGCACTAATGAGCCATACAGAAGAAATTTAATCTATATATTGTTGCCTGTTGCTGGAAATTCCAGCCAGTCATTGTTTCAAAATATCTCAGAATGAGGTGCGATTTTTTTTTTCGCTCGCGTACTTTCTTTTTTCATTACAGTTTATTTAAAACGTTATCTCCAGCATCGATTATTTTAATTCAGTTTCGCCTTCCATAACGCAATCGTACTGAAATAAGTAAGAAAATTATCACCATTTAGTGATAAGACAGAAAACAAAATTTAGAACTGTTTTTCTGCGTAGAAAAAAAAGGGGAATTCTATAAAATATAGAGGCCTAAATATAGCCCCAAACTGTTGTCCGAGTCAACATGTGTGCCACCATAGAGCAGCGTTGCAAGCATCCCTTTTCAAACATCTAAAAATGCAGTCTTTTTTACATGCTGGTTCCCAATGAATTTCTGCGTTAAGTAAAGAAGCAAGTACCAGTAGAGCAGCGAAATGAATATTACATCATTTTCCTGCAATAACGGAGAATCACGCCAACAACAATAGTTCTTCGGCCCGATTCATTGACGCTTGCGTCAAAATTTTTCTTGTAAAAATCTGATATATTTACATTCGGGGCACTATCTAATCCAGAGTAAAGTCATTCGACTTGTACGTACTTATGTGCACTCAGCATTTTCCTGCTGGGCGTCGCTGTACCTATAATAGGTGTTTGTTATGACTGATATAGGCTTATTTAATATATACAGTTGATCAACGGTTTACTTCATTACAACCGAAATAATCTAAATATATAAAGTGCTATTCCATATCATACTCATGCATGTAGATTTAAAAGAAACAACAACAGACATATTTATATGAAAGTATTTTTTTAATCTACTTTTCATTTTCTTTTTCAAATTTACTGGGATCGAAGGTCTTGAAAATCCTGCAATTTTTACACAATTTTGGGTTAGGAGTGTGGCGTAAATGTCGTAACGTTACCTAAGCAACTAACAAATGTCTCCCTTTCAACGAAATGAAAGCTTACTGAACTCAGCATAGTGAAGTTGGTAAAGGCATTCAGAAAATTAGCCTATCGTAAATTATAATATGAGGGAGAGTTAATGCGGCGGACAAATATTTTAACGAATTGCAAGAACTGTAAGAAAACTCCAGATCCAGTTAAAATAAAAATGTCACTGATTTTTAACCCTTTAAAAAGTATATTGACGTGATTTTTACTCAGAAAAGTCAGTTTCCATTACAATATATAGTCTTTACTTATCATTCAAGTGATGGCCTTTTGTTCAGTTAAGCGACGGTTAAAGCGCAGATTCTGTGAGAAAGTCTAGCTCGCGATCGATTGTTAATAAAATCAATGGTACGGTTTCGAATAATGTTTAATAGACCAAAATGTTCATTATTTATCGAACATTGAAATGTAATCTCGGCGACGGAACGAAGCCGGTGTACTTTGTCGATTTATTAAGTGAGTTTTTTTACCATGTTTCTCTAAGGTCTGTGAAGTTAGCTGGGAATTGGGTATTGGGTATTCAATATCCAGCTACAACCGAATTCCCAGCCAGCTGGATATTGGTTATTCGCGAATTTCCAGCTACAACCGTATTCCCAGCCAGCTGGGAATTGGGTATTCAAAATCCAGATACAGCCGAATAAACAGCCAGCTGGGAATTGGTTATTCGCAAATACCCAGCTACAGCCGAATAACCAGCCAGCTGGGAATTGGTTATGCGCGAATACCCAGCTACAGCCGAATAACCAGCTAGCTGGGAATTGGGAATTCATGATTTTTATAATTTAAGTATAAAACAAAGTGTAGGTTGAATACCCAGCTACAGCCGAATAACCAGCCAGCTGGGAATTGGTTATTCGCGAATACCCAGCTACAGCCGAATAACAAGCTAGATGGGAATTGGGAATTCATGATTTTTATAATAAAAGTATAAAACAAAGTGTAGGTTGAATACCCAGCTACAGCCGAATAACCAGCCAGCTGGGAATTGGTTATTCGCGAATACCCAGCTACAGCCGAATAACTAGCTAGCTGGGAATTGGGAATTCATGATTTTTATAATAAAAGTATAAAACAAAGTGTAGGTTGAATACCCAGCTACAGCCGAATAACCAGCCAGCTGGGAATTGGTTATTCGCGAATACCCAGCTACAGCCGAATAACCAGCTAGCTGGGAATTGGGAATTCATGATTTTTATAATTTAAGCATAAAACAAAGTGTAGGTTGAATACCCAGCTACAGCCGAATAACCAGCCAGCTGGGAATTGGTTATTGGCGAATACCCAGCTACAGCCGAATAACCAGGTAGCTGGGAATTGGGAATTCATGATTTTTATAATTTAAGTATAAAACAAAGTGTAGTTTGAATACCCAGCTACAGCCGAATAACCAGCCAGCTGGGAATTGGCTATTCGCGAATACCCAGCTACAGCCGAATAACCAGCTAGCTGGGAATTGGGAATTCATGATTTCTATAATTTAAGCATGAAACAAAATGTAGTTTGAATACCCAGCTACAGCCGAATAACCAGCCAGCTGGGAATTGGTTATTCGCGAATACCCAGCTACAGCCGAATAACCAGGTAGCTGGGAATTGGGAATTCATGATTTTTATAATAAAAGTATAAAACAAAGTGTAGGTTGAATACCCAGCTACAGCCGAATAACCAGCCAGCTGGGAATTGGTTATTCGCGAATACCCAGCTACAGCCGAATAACCAGCTAGCTGGGAATTGGGAATTCATGATTTTTATAATAAAAGTATAAAACAAAGTGTAGGTTGAATACCCAGCTACAGCCGAATAACCAGTCAGCTGGGAATTGGTTATTCGCGAATACCCAGCTACAGCCAAATAACCAGCTAGCTGGGAATTGGGAATTCATGATTTTTATAATTTAAGCATAAAACAAAGTGTAGGTTGAATACCCAGCTACAGCCGAATAACCAGCTAGCTGGGAATTGGAAATTCATGATTTTTATAATTTAAGCATAAAACAAAGTGTAGGTTGAATACCCAGCTACAGCCGAATAACCAGCCAGCTGGGAATTGGTTATTCGCGAATACCCAGCTACAGCCGAATAACCAGCTAGCTGGGAATTGGGAATTCATTATTTTTATAATGAAAGTATAAAACAAAGTGTAGGTTGAATACCCAGCTACAGCCGAATAACCAGCCAGCTTGGAATTGGTTATTCGCGAATACCCAGCTACAGCCGAATAACCAGCTAGCTGGGAATTGGGAATTCATGATTTTTATAATTTAAGTATAAAATAAAGTTTAACTTGAATTCCCAGCTACAGCTGAATAACCAGTCAGCTGGGAATTGGTTATTGGCGAATACCCAGCTACAGCCGAATAAGTAGCTAGCTGGAATTGGAATTCAGAAATTCAAAATATTTTACAATATAAGTATAATAAAGTGTGGTCTGCAAACGTTGATGATTATTATTAAAGGTAATGATTTTAATAAATTTATGTTATTTGCATTAATAACATTTATATTGAATATTTTTTGAATTAGATAAAAGTTAACACTGCTTCCAGAGGAAGAATGAAAGGTACACCACAGGTGTTCAAATGTTAATCTTCAAAACGCTTGTCAATGTTTCCCTGGACCTTTAAGAATACGATTGAATATATATCGGGGGGGGGGGGGGGTATGACGCTCATTTCCGAAATTAAGATTGTTACGACTCATTATTATTTTCAGTATATATTGATATTACAAAAAACAACAACACACAAATAAGAGGCACAAGCGGACGCAGTAGAAATGCATAGACTGTATACGCGTACACCAAAGTCATAGAGATACAACCGGACGAAATGTAACATACGTATAAGGAAAACATGGACGATATCACACATGTAAGGAAAACCCGGACGATATGTAACATATATGGAAAACCCGGACGATATGTTACATATAAGGAAAACCCCGACGCTGTATTTTGATAATATTTTGATGGTATATTAATATTATGAAGAGGAAAGATATAATCAAATGACGCAACGCGCGTACACTATAATCAAAGAAGAGAAAAAAGTGGATTTAAAGTGGATTTAAAGTGCCACCAGTGTGTAATGTTGTATTGCATAATATTATAGCCCACCGTGTATGTATACAGGTACGACTGACATTACACACTGGTGGCACTTTAAATCCAAAGACCCCTTCGATTAAACCGTGTCCTTTAAGTAATGATGTAATTCATCAATTCTGTAATTTATGGACATACCAAATAATAATCAAATGGACTCGAAATTCAACTATCTCAAATATACGGATGTGATTAACCTAAATGCACACTACATTATGAAACAAAATAATAACATTTTATTTTCGATTGTACTAAAATGAGATCACATTTGTTACAGTGCTTTAAAAACCAGAATTTAACTGAATTTCCATTGAATCTTAAACTTTCTTTAAGTCATGGAAGGAAAATTATTCAAATAGAGATAGAAAATTATCGTCTTTGTAATTTACAAGCATGTTTTGATAATTTAACGGTTATGTGCGATAAATGTACCACTTGGCACCACAGATCCTGTATAAATGCCCACTTGATATTTCAACGAGTGATCAACGATAACATGTGGATTGTGCTAAATTAATAAATCATGTCAGGATAATCATTCCAGTCTGTGTCCGCTTGTTGTGTATATTTATATTCTTCATAATATCAATATATCATGTTACACATCGTCCGCTTTTTCGTTTTATGTTACATATCGTCCGTGTTTTCATTATGTAATACATATCCTCCGCTTTTTTTCTCTTCTTTGATTATAGTGTACGCGCGTTGCGTCATTTGATTATATCTTTCCTCTTCATAATATTAATATACCATCAAAATATTATCAAAATACAGCGTTGGGGATTTCCTTATATGTAACATATCGTCCGGGTTTTCCATATATGTTACATATCGTCCGGGTTTTTCCTTACATGTGTGATATCGTCCATGTTTTCCTTATACGTATGTTACATATCGTCCGCGTTGTATCTCTATGACTATGGTGTACGCGTTTACAGTCTATGCATTTCTATTGCGTCCGCTTGTGCCTCTTATTTGTGTTTTTTTTTGTAATATCAATATATACTGAAAATAATAATGAGTCGTAACAATCTTAATTTCGGAAATGAGCGTCATACCCCCCCCCCCCCCTGATATATATTCAATCGTATTCTTAAAGGTCCAGGGAAACATTGACAAGCGTTTTGAAGATTAACATTTGAACACCTGTGGTGTACCTTTCATTCTTCCTCTGGAAGCAGTGTTAACTTTTATCTAATTCCAAAAATATTCAATATAAATGTTATTAATGCAAATAATATAAATTTATTAATATCATTAACTTTAATAATAATCATCAACGTTTGCAGACCACACTTTATTATACTTATATTGTAAACTATTTTGAATTTCTAATTCCCAGCTAGCTGGTTATTCGGCTGTAGCTGGTTATTCAACCTACACTTTGTTTTATAATTAAATTATAAAAATCATAAATTCACAATTTTCAGCTAGCTACTTATTCGGCTGTAGCTGGGTATTCGCCAATAACCAATTCCCAGCTGACTGGTTATTCAGCTGTAGCTGGGAATTCAAATTAAACTTTATTTTACACTTAAATTATAAAGATCATGAATTCCCAATTCCCAGCTAGCTGGTTATTCGGCTGTAGCTGGGTATTCGCGAATAACCAATTCCAAGCTGGCTGTTTTTTCGGCTGTAGCTGGGTATTCAACCTACTCTTTGTTTTATATTTAAATTATAAAAATCATGAATTCCCATTTCCCAGCTGGCTGGTTATTCGGCTGTAGCTGGGTATTCAACCTACACTTTGTTTTATACTTAAATTATAAAAATCATGAATTCCCAATTCCCAGCTAGCTGGTTATTCGGCTGTAGCTGGGTATTCGCGAATAATCAATTCCCAGCTGGCTGGTTATTCGGCTGTAGCTGGGTATTCATTTTAAAAATCATGAATTCCCAATTCCCAGCTAACTGGTTATTCGGCTGTAGCTGGGAATTAACCTACACTTTGTTTTAACTTAAATTATAAAAATCATGAATTCCCAATTCCCAGCTAGCTGGTTATTCGGCTGTAGCTGGGTATTCGCGAATAACCAATTCCCAGCTGGCTGGTTATTCGGCTGTAGCTGGGTATTCAACCTACACTTTGTTTTATACTTAAATTATAAAAATCGGGAATCCCAATTCCCAGCTAGCTAGTTATTCGGCTGTAGCTGGGTATTCGCGAATAACCAATTCCCAGCTTGCTGGTTGTTCGGCTGTAGCTGGGTATTCAACCTACACTTTGTTTTATTCTTAAATTATAAAAATCATGAATTCCCAATTCCCAGTTAGCTGGTTATTCGGCTGTAGCTGGGTATTCGCGAATAATCAATTCCAAGCTGGCTGGTTATTCGGCTGTAGCTGGGTATTCAACCTACACTTTGTTTTTATACTTTTATTATAAAAATCATGAATTCCCAATTCCCAGCTAACTGGCTATTCGGCTGTAGCTGGGAATTAAACTTACACTTTGTTTTACACTTAAATTATAAAAATCATGAATTCCCAATTCCCAGCTAGCTAGTTATTCGGCTGTAGCTGGGTATTCGCGAATAACCAATAAACTTAAATTATAAAAAATCGTGAATCCCAATTCCCAGCTAGCTGGTTATTCGGCTGTAGCTGGGTATTCGCGAATAACCAATTCCCAGCTGGCTGGTTATTCGGCTGTAGCTGGGTATTCAACCTACACTTTGTTTTATTCTTAAATTATAAAAATCATGAATTCCCAATTCCCAGTTAGCTGGTTATTCGGCTGTAGCTGGGTATTCGCGAATAATCAATTCCCAGCTGGCTGGTTATTCGGCTGTAGCTGGGTATTCAACCTACACTTTGTTTTTAATCCATTCCCAGCTCTGGTTATTCGGCTGTAGCTGGGATAACTACACTTTGTTTTACACTTAAATTATAAAAATCATGAATTCCCAATTCCCAGTTAGCTGGTTATTCGGCTGTAGCTGGGTATTCGCGAATAACCAATTCCCAGCTGGCTGGTTATTCAGCTGTAGCTGGGTTTTCAATCTACACTTTGTTTTACACTTAAATTATAAAAATCGTGAATTCCCAATTCCCAGCTAGCTGGTTATTCGGCTGTAGCTGGGTTTTCGCGAATAACCAATTCCCAGCTGGCTGGTTATTCGGCTGTAGCTGGGTATTCAACCTACACTTTGTTTTATACTTAATTTTAAAAATCATGAATTCCCAATTCCCAGCTAGCTGGTTATTCGGCTGAAGCTGGGTATTCGCGAATAAACCAATTCCCAGCTGGCTGGTTATTCGCTGTAGCTGGGATTAAACTTACACTTTGTTTTACACTTAAATTATAAAAATTAAATTCCCAATTCCCAGTTAGCTGGTTATTCGGCTGTAGCTGGGTATTCGCGAATAACCAATTCCCAGCTGGCTGGTTATTCGGCTGTAGCTGGGTATTCGCGAATAATCAATTCCCAGCTGGCTGGTTATTCGGCTGTAGCTGGGTATTCAACCTACACTTTGTTTTTATACTTTCATTATAAAAATCATGAATTCCCAATTCCCAGCTAACTGGTTATTCGGCTGTAGCTGGGAATTAACTTACACTTTGTTTTACACTTAAATTATAAAAATCATGAATTCCCAATTCCCAGCTAGCTAGTTATTCGGCTGTAGCTGGGTATTCGCGAATAACCAATTCCCAGCTGGCTGGTTATTCGGCTGTAGCTGGGTATTCAACCTACACTTTGTTTTATACTTAAATTATAAAAATCATGAATTCCCAATTCCCAGCTAGCTGGTTATTCGGCTGTAGCTGGGTATTCGCGAATAACCAATTCCCAGCTGGCTGGTTATTCGGCTGTAGCTGGGAATTAAACTTACACTTTGTTTTACACTTAAATTATAAAAATTATGAATTCCCAATTCCCAGCTAGCTGGTTATTCGGCTGTAGCTGGGTATTCGCGAATAATCAATTCCAAGCTGGCTGGTTATTCGGCTGTAGCTGGGTATTCAACCTACACTTTGTTTTTATACTTTTATTATAAAAATCATGAATTCCCAATTCCCAGCTAACTGGCTATTCGGCTGTAGCTGGGAATTAAACTTACACTTTGTTTTACACTTAAATTATAAAAATCATGAATTCCCAATTCCCAGCTAGCTAGTTATTCGGCATAAAAATCATGAATTCCCAATTCCCAGCTAGCTAGTTATTCGGCTGTAGATGGGTATTCGCGAATAACCAATTCCCAGCTGGCTGGTTATTCGGCTGTATCTGGGTATTCAAACTACACTTTGTTTTATGCTTTTATTATAAAAATCATGAATTCCCAATTCCCAGCTAGCTGGTTATTCGGCTGTAGCTGGGTATTCGCGAATAACCAATTCC
This sequence comes from Solen grandis, assembly GCA_021229015.1. NCBI lineage: Eukaryota > Metazoa > Mollusca > Bivalvia > Adapedonta > Solenidae > Solen > Solen grandis. The sequence continues at coordinate 13,303,365 of CM037795.1, forward strand.
CAGCTGGCTGGTTATTCGGCTGTAGCTGGGTATTCGCGAATAACCAATTCCCAGCTGGCTGGTTATTCGGCTGTAGCTAGGTATTCAACTTACACTTTGTTTTACACTTAAATTATAAAAATCATGAATTCCCAATTCCCAGCTAGCTGGTTATTCGGTTGTAGCTGGGTATTCGCGAATAACAAATTCCCAGCTGACTGGTTATTCGGCTGTAGCTGGGTATTCAACCTACACTTTGTTTTATACTTAAATTATAAAAATCATGAATTCCCAATTCCCAGCTAGCTGGTTATTCGGCTGTAGCTGGGTATTCGCGAATAACCAATTCCCAGCTGGCTGGTTATTCGGCTGTAGCTGGGTATTCAACCTACACTTTGTTTTATACTTTTATTATAAAAATGCGAATAACCAATTTCCAGCTAGCTGGTTATTCGGTTGTAGCTGGATATTGAATACCCAATACCCAATTCCCAATTCCCAGCTAACTTCACAGACCTGTTTCTCTAGTACTGTATATAATGTACGTATTTAACTACAATTTAAAGTTCATGCGGGGTTTTGTTGTTTTTGTTATTTCATTATTTGCGTCAGGGTGTGGATGCCTGACAGCTCTGTGACAATGGAGGATGGCATCTATTTATAGTAACATGATTGTTCCAAGCAAATAATAGAAGATGCGATAAGAAATACAAGCGCAAGCATATACTATGATGTAGCAGCAATATACACTTACACTTTGGGGTGTCTGACGAGAGGTTTATACAGTAGTTCCTTATATTTTCTCTTGCAAGTGATTAGTCTTGTCCCCTGCTGAACTTTAATAGTACTTAGGGGCAGGTAATCCATACCAGACTACCAAGTGATGCAGTATTCTTTAAGCACCGAAGTATAATGAACTATGACCTCGATTCGACCTACGCACATTCGGCCTACCAATTTTCGGACCTGGACCGATCTCTCGGACTAATTTAACCAAACCCAAAATCACCAATACTGGGCTTTGTTTCCTGGTATTCAGTATCACTAAGCATTATCAAATAATGCAACATTATTGTAATGCATTTCAATACTTCGATATCAATCTCTCAAAAAGCATAAATGTATCATCTTTTACTAGATTATATTATAAAATATTAAACTGCTCAACAGTTAGATTAAACCTACCTACTTTAAACAAAATCTAACTCAGTATACTGTCAGCGCAATATAATACTCAACCTTATTATCTATATATTAAGTACCACCGAAGGTAGGTGATTAAGAAAGGCTTATTTATTATTTATCTATTTACTTATCTTTTTATCTATTTATTAAGTACCACCGAAGGTAGGTGCTTAAGAAAGGCTTATTATCTATTTATTAAGTACCACCGAAGGTAGGTGCTTAAGAAAGGCTTATTATTATTTATCTATTTACTTATCTTTTTATCTATTTATTAAGTACCACCGAAGGTAGGTGCCTAAGAAAGGCTTATAATCTATTTATTAAGTCTTGTATATGGAAAACCGGCGAAGGTAGGTGCTAGAGCAGTTCTTATTATATCTGTTTTATGTATAGAAGATGGAAAACCAGCGTAGGTAGGTGTTTAAGCCCGAATGGTTTAATATCTGAAAATCAAGTATTGTAGATGGAAAAAAAAAGCGTAGGCAAGTGTTTAAGCAAGGCTTATTAAGTATTTTGGTGGAAAACCATCACAAGTAGGTTAATTGAATATTTACGGTGCAAAACCTTGGTGCCAATATCGAGCCAAGTTGACCAAATGACTGGTTAAAATCTCACACGATAAGCCGATCTCGTTAGAGACTTCAAATTTAAAGGAATCAGCCATTTGTTAGCCATTCCTTTAATGATGTCTACTTGTATAAAATTAAGAGACTAGTCGATTTCCCGGTCGCGTCATTTTTAAGGAGGTGGGGTACAACAACAACAACAACTTATCAAGACGATCAAGAGTCATGTGGTGATCATTTGTAATAAATGGAATGTTTTTAATTTTAATCACTGGGTTGTGGAATATTTTCATAAAAGATCCTAAACTTGCCATGGTAAACGGAGTTCAGATTATCATTATTATTATTTTCATTTTTATATTTATTTTATTGCAAAAGACGGGCAATCATTGCAAAAACATCAATTTATGTTCAGACGAAAATAGTTCGTTTGATGTTCCCGAGAAAGGATTTAGAAGATGCTCAAGCAAATTTATCCTGATTTTAATTGCGATGTTAAGTAATGTTAGTTAATAAAATGAAACTTATAGAGACTGTGACGTTACAAGCAATACAACTGTTGATCATTAGTTAATGGTGGATTAATTACCCCCTAGTCGTGATTTACCCGTAGGCTTTTGGACACTTCGACACAATATCATTAAGTCCACAAAGTCTACGCAGTGATCTTATCTGATACAAGGGGAGGTAACTACTGCGTGGAGTGTTGACACATTTGGCGCGCGCGCATGCACACACACACACACACACACACACACACACACACTTATTTTGAAAAAAAGGCATTTTATAATACTTTATTTATTTAAAATTTGCACATTTTTTTCCATTTGCAAGGAATAGCGACACAACAGATAGATTTGGCGGGAAATGGAAGATCACGAAGAACGGGAACCAAGCTTGAACTTCCGGTATCAAAACACTCGACGGACTGGAGAAAATGATTGGCAGACTGTATCGTTGTACTTCCACCAACAATATAAATACGATTACCTGAAACGACAGAAGCACAGTTTAAAGGGAAGTTTAAGGAATACGCGAATTGCTTGGATAACAAATCTATATCTTAAAGAAAATCAAGCAGACACATTTTAAGGGGACGCCCTCTAAGATGAGGAAAATGAGACATTTAAGACAAGTGGACATAGAAGAAAAGGAAGAAGTGGAAGACAAAAAATATACAAAAGATGATAATGATATGATGATGATGATGATGATGATGATGATGCAAAAGGAGAAAATTCGATGAATTCGAGATATGAATACAGTTTGCATAAAATGGATATTTGATGGGTTCTTATTAATAGTCCATGATTCACCGTAAATATCAACAATGTGTTTATCACATGTATGTCCAAATATCAAAATGTAAAAATAGATATACATTGTAACGTACTCTCTCATATAACTAAACTAATGGAAACGAGAACTCTGAATTTCATATTTTGCATGTTAATAAGTCTTAATTTTTGTTTGTTTGTTGGGTTAAACGTTCCACCGATAGAATTTCAGTCATTTAGAGACTATGTCTACTTGAGACAGATATAATGCTGCCACACTGTAGTGTCGAAGACATGTGACATGACACCGGGACAATCAGTCCATGAACAACCCTTATATGCTGTGTGCCAAGCAATGGAGCTATACCAGCACCACTTTGGTATGTCACGGCCGGGGATCGAACTCGTGACCTCCAAATCACGAGGAAGTCTTACTTTTAGAACAAGACATGCACTTTACCAGAGTGATGAGGCAGCAATTCGCGGCTATCCTCAATGGTTTAACTAATGGTGTTCTTTAATGGCACGATGGCAACCTTTCACATCAGTGGATATGTTGTGATATTTTGTCGTCGGGGAATAATCATCGTCAATTTCTTGAATATTTATATTCGTTTTTAAAGCGCGAAATGCACATATTCATGACATAAATCAACGAACCCTTGTATGTATGTACTCACAAAACAACATTTCATACAACCTCCGTAAAATTTGATGTCGATGAAAATTAATGGTTTTATAGCATACTGCCCACGTAAACTACTCCCTGATAAGCTGAATTAAAGAATCCGTGAACTATTGATCTTTTGAGAATACAAACAACAAAAAAATTAACTGAAAGCCTCTATATAGTATACAGGTCTATCCCTCTCCGATACAACACTGTATTCTAAACCCATATAAGATTTATACATTGTATTTATGATAGAAATGTCCAGCATATGGGAATATGTGACACGGATTTCTCTTCTTCGGAATCAAAGCCTGTAATCTCTCCTGACCTGCTATCATTAAAGTCAATTTACAAAGAAGCGGAGCGAAACATCAAATGCAGTCTTTGACTGATTAATGGATTTGCATACATTTAACGTCATTTTATGTAATTTTTGCGTTCCTGATCTCAATCAGATTATCGTGTCTATTAATTATACAAATAAGGATGGACTGCCTCAAACAGTCCTGTTGAATCTCTCCGGTCTTTTGATGAAGAAACGAATTGTGAGAAAATAGTGTCTCTAATTTTCATTCGTATAATGACAATGATTTGCATGCCAAGATGACAGACAACAAGTAAAAGAAAGCGAAACGATAAATGATAAATAATTTGAACGATGAGGATAATGACATCGTCAACAAAGACGATGACGACAACGATGATGATGATGAGCAAGAATAGAAGCAAAAGTGACACGTTCTCGGAGAAAACACTTGACAGTAATCAAAACCGCACTGAAATTATCCTTCATTTTCAAGAATTTTCAAAAGGAAATTCTTTTTTGTGTGCAATTTAGTCTAAAAGACTTTTAAAGAAATGTTAATGAGAAGAAAATGAAGAAGAGAAAAATCAATATAGGGAAAAGAACCTGCGTTGGCCAATCCAGGACTGTGTCTTGGGGTGATCAGACTGGCAATATGGTACCAAACGTTTCTGTCCTCGTCATACACATCTATGGCAGCCAGAGATCCAGAAGTGCCCTCTTGGCTGAAACTTGTGGCGCCTCCAAATAGGAACAAGCGCCCGCCATTGTTGATTAGTCCAGCAAAGCATCGCGGAAGGCGAAGGTCGCTTTCAGGCTTCCAACTTAAATGAAAACGTTTCATTTTGTAGGTAAATTAAACAAGAGGGTCAATACATTGTTGTTATTAAAAGTTTATGATTATGTATAAGTTTAATGAAGACTGCTCGATAAATGCAAATACGAGTATAAACAAAGTAAAATCTGTCATTTTTTTCTTGATAATTCAAATGCCGTATATCCTGACTGAATTGGCCGATATCATCAACACTCGAACTTTGCCGAGAGACTATGGCCATAAACATTGTCATGCAAATTGATGATCACTTAAGGCAGCTCGTTCACAGACACTCATCGACTAAGAATTTATTTTCAACTATATGGGTGTATAATGTCTATCATTACCCATCTAAAGACGCATGGTCACCCAATGCAATATTCCGTGACAGTAAAAATAATGGGTGGTTCCCCCATCACAGACAAAAGCGTGAAGGACGGTATTGAAACCATATTTAGAAATATAAACTATATATGTAGATTTTCTATTTTAATTTACCACCACTTCACTGACCACTTTCACTCTTCGCGCATGTTTATTTGCCAGGAAACAAAGACTTCACCAATAAAACCGATTTATTGCTACCGATCATCTGTAAACGAGCTGTTTTAAGAACTAAAGAAGCAATGACCCCTTACCTAATGGGCCGATATCAGTCATAATCGAACTTGACAGAGAGAGAGAGAGAGAGAGAGAGAGAGCTAAAATCATTTCTGACAAAGCAATGTATCAATAAAAGAATAAATCAAATCAAATTAAAAAAATAATCAGATTTACTGTCCCTGCTTTTTTTTTTTTTTTGGCCATGGCACCATTCTATTTTATTTTGTCTAACAACGACACAAACCTTTTCCTGGTTGGATCGAAACTTTCGACAAAGTCAGTCACATAGAGAGATGACGTCAAAGTATCCATGGTAACACCACCTGCCACGTGAATTTCACCATTTAAAGCTGCAGCTGCAGCTCCGAATCTGGTGTTCATCAATGGGGGCAGGCTGCACCAAATATTGTTTCGCGTGTTGAAACATTCTACACTGGACAGGGGTCTGTAAGCAGATCGATCTGATGTGTTAACAGTATGAGCATTTTTTAGATAAAGTATACATCGAAAATATCCAGGGATTTTGTATTTTCCCCATGGATTCTCGAATTAACGCAATATTTCTGTATAGTGGACACAAAGTACACGACTGACTGTAAATTTAAAGTTCTTATAATCGATAAATGTCCTCAATAAAATAGTCGTGTTAAATCAAGTTTTTGATATAAATATGACCATCAAACCCAATCATCATGAAATTCCAATAAATAGCGAGTGCTTTGAACAAGTTTAGACGTGGACCGGTGGGTAAACACGTGGGTTGGACAACAGATCACGGGGTTCGTGGTTCGATTCTAGGTCGAGTCGCTGCTCTTTTCCTAGAGCAAGAAATAAATCTCGAATTGTTCCAATTCAATACAGGTGTATTAATTTGCCAATATCCCCAACCAGGGGTAAAACAAACGGGCGCTACCTTGAAAGTAGACTATATAGATGATATCTGTTCTTTTTTGTGGAAGATGTGAATTAAAATCATCGACTAAACATAGCATTTTCGAAGTGTTCGAGATGAAATAAAACATCGCATCAGCTATATATTTTTTTTAATTTTCACAGTAAAATGATTAAATTTTATTCGTATTTATATCGCAGTAAATCTCTCAAATACATAAAATAAAACTAGGTATTAACTTTTCTACATTATGTGATATATCCGTGTTTAAAAAAAACTATAGGTTATACATGTAAATTTTATTTATTTCAAATGAAGTCAGTACATATGCTGATCACGCAGATGACCTCAGTGAGTGTTGAGTCCTGAAAATGCAGCGAATGAATGTTTGTAAATTTGTTACCTGCCATCAACTCCTAAACCTCCGATGACGTAGATTTTTCCGTTTACCACGCATGCGCAATGAAATATCCTTTCTTCTTTCATATCTGGCATGGCTTTCCATTGCATGCTGTCTAAAGCCAGTCTGTACACACCCTTGGAAGGTTCGAGATTTGTGCCCGGGTCACCTGGAGCACAGCCACCTAAACAAAGAAAAATGTAACTAGTGAAAATCAATGTCAAAAGCTTATGAATTCACTCTGACGTTATCAGCAAAAGTGCAATGCAGGTCGTATATCAATGGCATACCACCACCATTTTCCTGATATTGGATCGACCAGTACTGGAAGAACCCCAATATTATGCCGAGAGTCTCCAAAATGTGCTTTATGTTTAAATGTTTTCCGAATACGACCTTTTTCTTTATTTATTTTAAATTTTTGTTATCTTACCGATTAGATACAAGTTCGTTGTGACAACAGCGACAGCGTGATGACGTCGCGGTACAGGAAGTTCACAACACTGTCGCCATCTTGTGTCAGGGCAGCGGCCGGGAACTAAAGCTAAAACAAAGTCAAACATTTCGAATGAAACAAATTCATGAAACAACTCGTTATAGCTATTGTTTATTTATTCATTTAATTCTATATTTGGATACTGAGTGAATACTAAAATGAAGCTTTAGATCATTCACTGTCACTTTGTACATAACATTCATGTTCTTTTATGTTCTCTCTCTTTTTTTTTATTTTTTATTTTTTTTATTTTTTTATTTTTTTTTTTGTATAGACAGGAACACTTATAACCGGGGCACCTGCTTACATATGGGGAAGGATATTGTTCTTGTCCGTACCGTAATAGATAGATCCATAACCATTTGAGTTTGCATTTCTTAAAGTAGTATAGAAGTTAGGATGGTGTAATTGGAACCTGTCTGTCGTCATGGTGGCCCTGATACGCCAAAGTCTTATCGGTGAGTCATATACTAATTCTTTTTCGGTGCAAGCTGTATAAAATGGATTTTGACCCATTTCTTGAACCAATCTTATCTTGGTTAACAACCGAATAGTTCGGAAAAGCACTCGTTTAATTGGTTTGCATAAATTATTTTAGGATATTCCATCATAAAATGGGAGTTTCAGGGTGCATATTTTTCTGCATGATTAGCAATTGGCAAATAACAATTTAATTTACCTATTTAAACATAAAAAATATCCATTTGAAAAATTCAAATATAAAAACCACTAAGCTGAAAAAGTAATCAGTTATGAAACTTTAGAAAACGTAGTTAAACTTGGCAGTGGACGCGTCCCTCGAAGAAAACACAACCTATTTATAGTAACAGACCCCGTTAAGTGCTTGCCTTCTAAACTAACTGACCCGAGATCGAATCACACAAACGAAACTTTTTTTTTTGTTTCGCTTATATTACATTTTTGTCGCTTTCTTTTTTTTCCACTGGCTAGTATATTACATCTCCTAAATTTAGCGACAAATACGTTTTCTAGCATTATTTTAAGATCACATACCATTTAAAATTTGCGAGCATTATTATATTAATTATATTATAGTGTAACTCTTTTACTTTCTGTAATTTTCATATCTTTTTTTGTCTTTTAAAGATATTTCTTGTTTATTCCAAATGCTTATCTTATTGACTTATCTTAAACACATGAACCGCACCTCACATTTTTAATTTTCCTCATTAAAGTATAAGGTATACAAATTCATTATGTCATCATGATGTCATTTTTTTTTATTGACCCATACCCTAACCATTGTCTACCACAACTCTCATTTTTCTCTCTTTTATTTCAATGACTCATAAAAGTACACAAGTTTATCATTGACGTCATAACGATTTCGTATCTAATTACTTAAACATATTATACCGCACCTCACATTTTTTTTTTTGCTTTATTTCAATGGCGCATTAAAACATACATTTTTATGACCTCATCTTGATATAATATGTAACTGACTCAAGCCTAAACATTCTTAAACGCACCTCACATTTATGAGTTTTTATCTAAATGGCCATAAAGTATTCACATTTAAAATTTCTGTCATCGCTTTATCCTATCTATTACCTTTTAACCTTAACATTTTATGCCGAGCCTCACAATTTTAATTTTTAATTAACGTCCTTGTGAGATTTTTTTTTATCTAATTTTGTACTTTTTTTTTTATCTTACGTGGAATAGGAATAAGTTCTTACAACGTACGAGTATACTGATCCTGCTCGATCTTTATCTACATAAGGCTTAACTATTCCAAAATTACGGCACATCATTTTTTAAGTTAAACTAATCATCAAATTGCATCAACGATGAAGAAAATGTGACCGTGGAAGGCAAGAGTATTTTTCATTGTCATAATTTGAACAAAATCTCATATTGTACCGGTGAAAAATGAATTTATAATAATTATAATAATCGAGGTATCAATAAATATGGCTATATATCAAGATATGCAGCTTTTTAAGCTTGAGAGGCATACCTTAAGGCTTTCGAAAACTTTCAGCTAACTTAACTTACGATATTCAGTAAACGTAAATCTACAAGCATAATCCATTGCATCGATATCTAGGAAAGACAAAACAGGATTGGACACTTTTTTACTTGATACCAACCAGAACTGCAACTTTATAAAAACGAACTTACGAGATGACTTAATGCTGTCTGTTTGGAAGCCCCCGATAACCATGATGTCAACAGAACGTGGGTTGGTTGGCGCAACTCTTTGCATTTCCGGTGACAACATCACTGGTTTCGCCCATCTTGGTGACGTCATTGTTTTACTTCCTGTGAAGGGTGTTGGCATATTTTGTCTTTGAGAAGAGCCCGCAAAAATGTCTGAACTTCTGCGCGGATACGTCATTGGCCGCAGCCTTCGTGCATCTCCTTGGTGGTCAATTTGTTTTATGAGGTTTTCATGCTTACTTGCAAGATATTTTATTTGAAGTTCGCTTTCAGGTTCAGCTTTAAAGCTGTTTGGAAATTCTGACAAAATCTTAATCGGCTCAAAGGGTTCAGGTTTGTCCACCGACGAAAAATCACTGAAGTCATTTCCGGTTTGTTCACATCCTTCGAAACCATCAAAATGCTCCTTTGAGAAGGAAGATGTTTTTTCTTTGGACAGGGTAGGTTGCTCTGATTCTCTACTAATCGTATTGGATTTTTCGTCATAGATTCCTGCTTGACCCGTGATTTTACTGTCTCTTTCTTTAGATATTTGTTCAAGGTCTTCATGATGTTCTATTTTCACCATTTCCGGTGACAGCATTACTGGTAGAGCGAAAGGTTTTGGTACTTGTGTGTGTGCTTTGTTGGTCATTCTTTGACACCCTCGTAGTATCTGCTTGAACCAATTCGACATCATGGGGATGGTATTTAACCGTTTCCAGCATTTGTGACGCCAGCATAGCAGGCTTGTATATCGTGGTGACGTCATTGTTTGTTGTGTCGATACTTCAAGCTTGAGTAAGTCAATAGTTTCTAACTGCTTATTGTCCAAAAATGACTTCGGGTGATTTCGCCAAATTTGACTTGAATTCCTTCGTAGCAGACTCGATTTTTACTTCCGGTTGAATCGGAGATGTTACAGGGTCAGCTTTTATGGTCGATTGCAGGACGAGGTCTTTGTTTTTGTGTTCGTTTATCATGACAGCACTTTCATCATGAATGTTTTCATTGGTGGTTAAATCTATTCTGATATCATTATTCTTCTCTGGTTCAGATCTTTCTTTCTTCGAATCTCTTTGTAGTTCGGGATCGGCTAAACTTTGAATGCCTTTAGGATCTTCACTCCGGGTCTGTTTTGTACAAAATAATAACTAAATAATTCTTTCATTAAATCATAAGCATGAATTATCCAAATTGATAATAATAACAGCAATCATAATCATCGTTGTCATTAACACTACCAGCATCAATATCCAAAGAATAAACAGTACATGTTATAAGTATTGATTTAAATTCAATGTGAGTTTACATGTAAATTGTGAATCATTTTAGAAATAACTGGTGAAAATATTAATTAAGATATCTTTCCTAAGGTTTAGATCTATTAAGACATTTCTACAGACAATAGAAGACCGTGTTCAGCATAGGCTTCTATCATCTGGAGAAATGTCTTAACATATTCTATTTAACTTTGAAGTCTTTCTAAATCTGTGAAACACTTGATCTTGTCACATTAATCGACCTATGTTGCACATGGTAAAACGAAAAAATATGTTCTTTTGAAGTAAATCGCTGATAAATTTGAATTTGCTGAGCTTCTGAATGGCGGCTTCTTATACATTCACCATCATCTACTTTAACAATAACCAGAAAGTACCACGCATCTGATACTCTTCTAGGGTGATGAGTTAAACTTACACTGGGTGTTTTGGCATCAGCAAACTTGTGGCGGTAACCATTTCTAGGACGTGGAAACACCAGAGAGAAGGGATCACAGAATCCAGTACTGCGGCTTGTGATTATCCTGTTGATTCATAAGAGCTGGTCCATTAAAAGCTTAAATCAAGACGTGACATAGAGCCACGGATTTGTTCTAATTATAATCGACTTCATGATGTGAAAATGTACGTCTCGGCAACATTAAGAAGTCATGACAGCAGCTTCTTTTGAAATTGATTCCTAAGTTATTATTTTTTGTTTCTGTTTTCAAGTATATTTCCTTTGCCATATCACGATGCCCGTTTCATTTTGCCGAGAAACAGACAATTCCCACGAATATGTCCATGTTTTTCTAAAAGATAAAACATCTTTCGTATCCACATATAGGGCTTCTAACGCTTTTATCGATGACATAGATAGGTGCATCTGTGGTCGGGGAGTTATATAGTTGCTGACTTACTATTACTTCGCCCTTACCGCCGTGGGTTCGAGTCCCGACAGGGTCACTCGGATTTGTCATGCATGGGAGACTTCCAGCTGACTTTCGGTAGGTCGATGGTTCTATCCAGGTGTCTCGGTGCACTCGTAGTCCACCTGCACCTGTCATTAGCTAGTCATCTCGGTGAACCCGTGGTCCACCTGCACCTATAATTAGCTAGCCATCTCGGTGAGCTCGTGGTCCACCTGCACCAGTAAGTAGCTTACTGAAATACTGTTGCAGCGATGGTTAACTCCAAAACAACAACAACAACAACAACACGGTGAGCCATATAAAGAAGCACGTGTAGCCTATATAAATGTGTGGTCAGTTTTGACATTGGTATGTATTAAAATTACTTCTATAAGATTGATTGTGAAATGGGCTCATGATTTTTGTCGACGGTTCCTGGGTTGTACCAAAAGTTTGTGCCAGGGACGGTATTGGAAGGAGTTCCACCCCCACTTGCGGGAACGAGCTCACGACCTTCCTATCCTATCAGTAGTCAGTGGACACTGGCCCTGACTATGGAACACCCAGATGACAAGTGGTAAGTGATACCAAAATTAAATTACCTAAAATAATATATAAAATAACACAAATAAACTTACCAGCATGCTTTCAGAATCATATCAAGGAAGTCTTCATTTAACTTCAGAAACGAAGCCATCTCTACGCACGTGAAAAGTTCTTCGTAATTCATGTAGCAAAACCTAGAAAACAGTTTTGACACGCATATACTTTGGAAGACAGTATAGCAGTTAGGTCTACACTTGTCAAGGATGTAACTGGAGGCTTCAAAATCATTGCATTATGATATCAAAGTGTATACATATTACTCTGCTAGATCTGCTTCTGCTTCTGACGTTGCTATGACTACACCTTCAACTGCTGCAACTGTTCTTTACTGCTACTATTCTGCTACGACGGCTACTTCTGCAACTACTTTTTGCCAAATGAGGTTCTACTAGATAACAAAACGTTTATTAGAATATGATCTTTAAAAATGGTAAAAACAACGACTGCTTGCTTAAAAAAGGATAACTGTTAAATAAAGGCGGTAAAAACACTCAGGATTGAATGTACCTGATTTGGTCCATGATCTTGACAGCGTGTCTGGCCCCGATCTCTGCATTGTGAACAATCCATCGGAGAGCTATTTGGAACACTTCTATCTCGTGTGAAACAGTCAGATCATCTGTGGGCGGGGTATTAGACATAATGTGTGTTTTAAAGTTTGACGCATTTTCCCCCAGCAACCTGGGTTGCACATATACCGTCAATCATCCTCAGTTCATAAATAACATTTTACTTTATGTATGTTTGAGTGTGTGTTTTATGTATAAACCATTTTACAGTGCATTATCAATTCATTTTTAAAGAGGAAAACTTAATTCCAGTTTCACAATATATCCCTTTACAGTATGACCATACCACGTGTATGTGACGTCATTAAGCAGCATCTTTTGCCACGATTCGGAGAACTGCTGTATTTTATTTATGCGAAGTCGAAAATTGTTGCCAGTGAACGCGAAAAGCGCATTATTAATAATGTTTTCCGAATATTAAGAAATACTGCTTATTTCACGAAAGAATCACTGGGGCCTATTGTAGGGCACAATTCTTCCGCTCCGCACGCTCTATTTCCCATTACAATTAACGAAGAAATATAATACTCATCTGAATCAAGGCAAAATATGCTGCTTGCGATCGCTTGGAATGACGTGACATACCACGTGGTGTGGCCACCCTGCTTAAGTGTTCAAGCAAGGGGGTTAAATAAGTAGCTGTTTAGAACAGATCGCTGTTGCATTGAAATTTAATATATAACACGATAACTTACCATTTACCTTAGATATGTCTGACTACTTAGAATAAACATATATATCCATAACCACTGGTTTACCAACATTTCGAAAATATATAGCCAATCCTGTCTCTAGCGGCCAGCAAATTGAACTAGAGAAAAATGACCGCTTACTGAACGTTGTCATTAAAAGCTAGGGAGGTTTGATATATATCTATTTCGGAACACAAAGCTGGCTGCCTTAAATAGGTTGGCTTTAAGTAAAGATTACCGTTTACACAGGTTTGATTATATACAATAATGAGACCGTACCTGATGATAAATCTTGCAGAACGTTTCAAGCTCTATGTCCAGAAATCCAAATATGGTAGAGGCGGCACCGAAATCTTGAACGATCAAATCCAAGAGTGTTTTACTATAGCTATGTCTCCCATTCGCAACTGCTCTGACCACCTGATCTAGAGAAAGGTTCTTCAGGATGAAGTCGCGCTTCTCCTGCAAAATCTCAACCTCGAAACAGTCAGCTATGATCAACATGTCGAGGGCAATATTGGGGAAAATGGTCACCTCTCCCGTGTAAATAAACTCCAGGAAATACGAAAACGCCTCTGCGCTTATACCGTTTAATTTTATGTCGAACGGTATGTGACTGGACTGATGTTCTCGGAAAAGCTTAGTGAAATAGTTGCTGCAAGCAGCAGAGAGCCAGCCGGTGCGCCACGAATCTTTTGTCCTCAACAATAAAACGAACATCCATGTACAAGTCTTCTTCGTACAAAAAATGCATGTACTCTCCTATTGTCAAGTAATGATTCGCTATTTGGATGGGATATTCGGTTAACTTGCGGAATATGTCTTTTTCTTCTTTGTTACTAGACGGACTTTGAGTTGTTGCCTTTAAGAGATGGTGACACAAATCCGGGTATGAACTGAAGGGCAGGAGTTTGCAGGTGTCTTTGTCGAGGTACAGTAGCCTACCAGCTTCGAAATCACCATGGTGATGGAGAATCGAATCTTCAAGGTTACCTGTCGATAACTGATTCGCTAAAACAATGGAAGGAAAGGTTACATGGAATATTATAAACAAATTATATTTATACATCGAATTAAAAACACATGTAACTTATATGAAAGAAAAATATAGGTTAGCTGTTGAACGATTCTTTACCTCGGCGTCAAACTTGGACTATTTTTGCTCGGCAAATCGGCTGCTTACACTGTGATTAACCCAACATTATAAGTACGAGGGGTGTTTGAAAAGTATCCGGAAAAGTGCCATAACGGTTATCATACTAAACCTTTCAAAAGTGATACTTTGATATATCCTGAACTTAATCCGAAAGAGAAAAGGAAACAAATTGCACTCATGCAAATTCCACAGTCACTATGGCAACGTCAGGTAACGTTGAGCGGGGCATACTTTGCAAATTTTACATGTTTATTTGTCTTGAAAGATCACATATAGACATATTCCCAACGTCAAATACTGTCCAAAATATACGGACCGCTTCCTAAACCTTTTCTCAAGGCCTACGTAATGTCATGGACTGATATCTGTCATTCCCGTTAATATCGCGAAACATTTGTTTATATGGCACTAGAAAAGCGCTATTCCATAAAGTTTTGTATAATAATGTGTTAAACGAAATCAGAGACGCTCCCCATGATCATGGGCACTAACGACAAAGGTTAAATGAAGAAAACCAACATATATGGGTGGTTCATCGCTTTCATGACGGCCCTGCTCACGATGTTATCGACCGTCCAAGATCTGGACGTCCGTGCACGACGTCAGGAACAGAAGACATAATTATGGAGTTGTCTGGGAAACAATCCGTAAAATTCCGCAGGAGAGCTTCAGGTCATACTTTTACAAGTGGGTCCGTAGGCGGGAAATTGATGTATCGTGCAAAGGAAAATATTCCGAAAAGAAATAATTTTAGATGTGTCAGATAGTCTAAACCTCTGTATTTTTCACTTTTAGCTAGAGAAAAGAACACTAAACAGTATTGCTTTTAATAATAAAAAAACATATATTTATTTGATATATCTTTGAAGGGAGACATATATTTTTACTTTTCTTTTTTTCCCAACATGAATAATTTGCAGTGAATAATATATGCATAGTTATTAAATAGTATTACTATAATATATTGTTAGGAAAAGGTGAGTTACTTCTTATACACTGATGCATGTTATTATTTATACATGTATATTTTTTTAATTTTATATATGTTCTGTTTCTGTATTTAATAAAATTGGAGCAAATTAACAATTTATATGCATATATATTGTAAGGTAGTCAGTAGGGAGGATCCCCGACCCACTGCTACCTATGTGACGGGGACAATGAAATGTTAAACTAAAAAAATAAATAAAAAAAATAAATGTGTCATATAGTCTTTACAGATGTCATTCATTTCACGAGTAAGTTGCCCCACTCAACGTTACCCGATTATGCCATATATGACTTGGAATTTGCATCAGCACAATTTGTATCATTTTTGGTTTCGGATTAATTTCAAAATATATTAAAGTATCACTTATCGAGATTTCTTTCTAATAATCATATCAATGAAAAAGTTATGGCAGTTTTCCGGATACTTTTCGAACACCCCTCGTATGTATATATGTAAGATTTAGATCGAGAACCGATCCCATGTCGAGGGTCAATCTGAAATCGTGGGCTGATTTGTCCCAAATCGTGGGCTGATTTGTCCCAAATCGTAGGCTGATTTGTCCCAAATCGTGGGCTGATTTCTAACCCACAAAAAAGCGCATTAGGCGTGAAAAAATATATATTATATGGTTATAATAACCCAATTATTTGCTTTTACTGGTAGTATGGTTTTTAATGCTTAATACTTAAAGAAAGTCCAAAAGGCCCAGTGGTAAGTTCTGCGGTCTTATAATATCGAATCTTATATATATGCTTTTTTTTCTTGTTAAAAATAAGTGGATAGGTAAATAATTTGTTGAATTAAGGGTGATTATTTAAAAAAAAAATTCTTCTTTTCATTTCTGTATTAAGTAAACCACCGAAAGCTTTTAACAATAATTTTGCTAAAATTGTAGTTTATATGTGTGATTTGCATGTAGTTCATCATTTAACTTAGTGGTCGAAATTCATTAAATCGTATTTATGGCCGGATCTAGATTTGAACCCACAGCCTTTAGTTCCGGACTCTACGCAGCTAGCAGGACGTGTGATTTGAACCCACAGCCTTTAGCTCCGGACTCTACGCAGCTAGCAGGACGTGTGATTTGAACCCACAGCCTTTAGCTCCGGACTCTACGCAGCTAGCAGGACGTGTGATTTGAACCCACAACCTTTAGCTCCGGACTCTACGCAGTTAGCAGGACGTGTGATTTGAACCCACAACCTTTAGCTCCGGACTCTACGCAGCTAGCAGGACGTGTGATTTGAACCCACAGCCTTTAGCTCCGGACTCTACGCAGCTAGCAGGACGTGTGATTTGAACCCACAGCCTTTAGCTCCGAACTCTACGCAGCTAGCAGGACGTGTGATTTGAACCCACAACCTTTAGTTCCGGACTCTACGCAGCTAGCAGGACGTGTGATTTGAACCCACAGCCTTTAGCTCCGAACTCTACGCAGCTAGCAGGACGTGTGATTTGAACCCACAGCCTTTAGCTCCGGACTCTACGCAGCTAGCAGGACGTGTGATTTGAACCCACAGCCTTTAGCTCCGGACTCAACGCAGCTAGCAGGACGTGTGATTTGAACCCACAACCTTCAGTTCCGGACTCTACGCAGCTAGCAGGACGTGTGATTTGAACCCACAGCCTTTAGCTCCGGACTCTACGCAGCTAGCAGGACGTGTGATACACAAATGCTTTTGCTTAAGTTAAGCATAAACATGTTGTACTATGCTTTTAAGCTCGTATGCTTTACTTCGGAAACCGGCAAATGCCGAAGAAAAGTCATTTAGAATGCATTAAATAAATTGTTGAGTGAACATGGAATATATCTCATCTCGAATTGATACAATTTTCACATTTTTACTCACGGTTAATAATTAGAATTTGAATAAATCATGACATAAGTTAAAGAGTAGAATGGTGGTAGAAAAACAATCAATAATCAATAAATCAATAAATAAATAAATCAATCAATCAATCAATCAATCAATCAATCAATCAATCAATCAATCAATCAATCAATCAATCAATCAATCACGGAGGCGTTACGCAGTGACCAACGGACTTACTTCATGCTTAAGTGTATAAATAAATAAATAAATAAATAAATAAATAATAAATAAATAAATAAATAAATAAATAAATAAATAAATAAATAAATAAATAAATGTTAATTGTCGAATCAGGGTTAGAGTAAAAGCTTATTAATTTATTTTGTTCGAGGATTTTTTTTTCATCCCAAAAATATTCATCCATTGTGCATTTGATTTAACTGATCGATAACAGATCTCGAAAATACTCCATCTTTTATATTTATCGGCACAGTTTTGCGATTAGCCCTCGTAGTAAAAAAAATGAAAATATCTTCATTGGTGAATGTAGACATCTCCATTCTGCATTAGAGCGAGTATAGTGACACTGATGATCATAATGACTGGGTTTAAGTTATTACACCGTTATAAAATCTCTCCTAAAATGAATCTTTATTACACAAATTGCATTATAACTCCATCCAGCTATTCACACATGCAGTATCATTAGTACTTTGTTTCACCTGCTTATATATTTTGGATGTAACATAACATAATTTACCTGTACATCCCCCACCATTGGTGCGGCACGCCTCCCCGCCATACTCGGTACTATATCCCAAACCGGAATCCTGCCACGCAGGGTTCTTATCGTCTGCCGGAAGATCTCTAATGGCCGGCGGACATTCTGTCGGGTTTCTATCCGGTATTGTCGGAAGCAGGTGTAGCGATCTAATCAATTCTTCGTCCTTGAGCTCCATTTATTTGTTCAATAAAACAATGACCCAAATTTTCACGCAAGTAACATGCAAGAAACTATTTGTTGCAATGCTATAAAGTATACAATGATAATACGTGACGTCGTTGCCACGTTATATACGTAGATGACGTTGCTGAAAGTTTAATGTTGACTGTTTTGACGTCATGACGTCCTATATTTGTATCTGTATCGTAACGTCGTTGTGACCCCTTCTGGCATATCACCAAGGGAGTGTATATGACTAAAATGACCTCGATATTATTTTGAATCTTGTTCTCTCAGTTAAATATAAAGATTCCTCGCATAATGCAATAGGATAAGGACGTAAACCTTTAAAACCGCCTTTGCCCCCCCCCCCCCCCCTCTCATATGGAAGTTGAATACTGCGGCTCTGTTCATACGTTTTCCTGCAACTCTAGTCACTAGCAGTAGGTCAGCTGAGCTTGCTACACCACTTGTTTCATGATAACCCACCGACAGTCTCTCAGTGCCTTGAGCGATTTGATTTGTTTTATAATGATCCGGATGAGCTTCCATTTATAAATTGTGTACCCAAGGAGGTCATATGACCTTTATTTGCATTTAACTGATACGCTACTAAACGCTTAGTAATATTGTGCGGTAATTATGCAAACCATGCCTGCGTTTGTTTATCGGTACATAAGACAGACTACTGCCAGTCTAAAAAAAAAAGAAGAGATTTTTTTGTTATTTGTTAGAACATAAATCAGCTCCATAAAAATGTGTCTATTGCTGCGTTCTCAATATAGATCATACATTCGGACAGAGCATTAGGCGTTATTCTGTCACGCTTTAAATAGATAATTCCGAGCTTATTCAATCAATTCCAAACAAGTCTTTATATGAAGAAGTAAAATGTCACTTATTAAACTTCTTTTCTGTTGTTGTCGAAAAAGTAATAGAAAGTTTACAGTATTCAAAAATAAAAATAAAAACAACACAATAATATACATTTATTTGAAAATCTATAGGATAATACTCTATTTGTTTCATGTATTCTATTAAGCCTTTCAGGATCAAGATAGACCGTTAATTAGCAATTTTCGTGCACGATAACAATGTGCAAGGTTCTATTATTCACGTTTCAAAACTGTTTTCATATTGGTCAAGTTTTTCTTGCATCGGCATCAATACTTTTATGTGTTAAATATTTTCACGTGTTTTATTGTTAATTTCCGTGTTATTCTTATCTGTTTTTATGATAAAGAGTTCTTGAAAGTCATTCGAAGTTTTGTTCACTCGAGATTTATGTTTATTTGTTTGTTGGATTTAACGTCCAACCGACAGTATTTCAGTCATTTGGAGACTATGTCTACTTTAGACAGATATAGTGCTGCTGCCACATGATATCACAACCAGTCACCTTATCCTGACACTGGATCAACCCGTATTGGAACCACCCTTATATGCCGAGCGCCAAGCAAGTGAGCAAACCCACGACCTTTCGCTCCCGAGGCGGACGCTCTAACCAGTGGTCACTCGAGATGTGTTGAGTAAAATTGCTAGATATTTCACATAAAAGACGCATCAAGGACAGTAGATCCGAGATGTGTTCTATGAAATGTTGGATATTCTGGGCGAGCATGCGCTGTAGATGTGTACTAATAGACGTAATACACACATAAAGTAAAAATCAAATTCATGGCCAATGACCATCTGTGAACGAGTTGCTTTAAAATATGCGTCTTGTTCAATAGTTTTTACCTTTTGAATTTGAATTAAGTTTGGTTTCACGATCATTCTAAACATGAGTAATGTTATGGTCTCTTTTCTTTTAGAATCTATTTATTTACAAGATATTTTCTGACACTGCTACTTTCGAAAATAAAATTATACGTTACTTCATAATATGTTTTAGAATTGTCAGATAAACCCAAAATAGCTACACAAAACAGTTCTTTGTCTTTAATCTAGAACTACAATATTTTGATGTAAAGGCCGTCTTTTAGACAGAGACAATTTGTGCCGTATATAGTTCCAGCTATATGTTCTGCTTTGTTCGCAAGGTTCTCGTGTATCATGAATTAAGGAAACGATGATGTACCATTCATTTACTTTTAGTGTGTGATATCATAAAACCTGTTTCCCACGTAATATAAATAAAACAATATCAAATTCTGTAACCCTCAAAATATTTAGGTTTTGAAGAAACTGAAGACACAGATTGCATGATGTATTCAGATTTACTACAATAATCATTGTTAAGTATAAATATTTTATCGTTCTCTCAAGATAGTCTCATACCAGCAGCTCAGCAGCGTGAAGTTGGCAGCCCAGCAGCGTGAAGTTAGGAGCCCAGCAGCGTGAAGTTAGCAGCACCAGCAGCGTGAAGTTAGCAGCCCAGCAGCCTGAAGTTAGAAGCTCCAGCAGCGTGAAGTTAGTAGCCCAGCAGCGTGAATGTTGCATCCCAGCAGCAGCCCTAGCAAAGTCAAATTAGCAGCTACAGCAGCGTGGAGGTAGCAGCCAAAGAAGCGTGAAGTTAGCAGCCCAGCAACCCATATGGTAATTGCTAGTTCCTTCAAGATAGCTTCTTGTTCTAACAATATTGTTTCTTGTTTTCCCACAAGATCTTTTCGCCTTCTCACAAGATAATATCCCGTTCCAAAAGTTTCTTGTTCCCACAATAAAGTGTTTCGTTCTCTTTCGTATCCATAAGCTAATTTCCTTTTCCTTCAAGATAGTGTCTCATTTCCTCAAGATAATGCTGCGTTAAAAATAAAGAATACATTCTGTAATCATATCACCTCTATGCCACCTTGCATTAATATTTAACGGGCTTAATCATCATTGTATGAATGCTCCCCCTTTCATCGATAACAGGATTATTTGACATCAGCTAGTTAGAAAGTTAGCATACAAACAATTATCTACATCAAAACATACTGGTACGTTTATTTCACCCGCAGATATATGTGTATTTAACAGGTTAGCAATTGGATTAAGATAAGGACTTTGGACTTGAACCCCGGGCCTTTCGCTTACAGGGCGAATGCTCTACCGACTTAGCTACCCGACCGCATACACACCTTAATGGATAAAAATAGCCAGAGAGTTGTCGATCAGTTTACAATAGTGCAATAGTTACTACCCTTATTCGAAAGAACAAGCACATCGGTTTTTTTCTCACAATATCGCGGTCGCGCCGAGAGAAGACGAGCTTTCTTTCATACGCTTTTTTGAGTAGCGAGTCTAGGTCTTTGTTATAGCGTATTATATAAGGTTTATATAACTTATCATCATAAGTGCATTATACAAAACTATATAATTATGTAATCTTTCTTATATGTCGATAAATATATATCATAAGTGGTCGGTAATCGTTTGAATTGTAGTTAGATTTACACCCATGCGCGGATCCGGGGGAGGGGGGGGGGGGGGGGGCAGAGGCGACTGCCCTCTCCCCGTACTGTGATTTTCAGAGGTCCCCCCAAACGTACGGTGAATTTCATAGTTAGAACTGGACATGGTAATTATCCCTGTCGGACCCTCCCTGAGACAAATTGCTGGATCCTTACATAACGGTATACGGAAAAGTCGAAAAATAACAACAACATAAAACAACAACAATAACAACAACAAAACAACAACAACAAAACATTATTGTATAGCAATTGACTTATTACTACTAGTGTATGTATACGATATACATGTATTAGAAAACCTGCCAGTAGGAGATAGTGTGAAGAACAGCAGGTACTTCAACCATCATAGAAAAACCAAGGAATCTCGAATTAGTTATGTAATGTTCGCTTTTGATTGGCTAAAAGCAGTGACGCAAAAGCCTATATGGCCTAAGCTGGACAAAACAGTCTATGGCAATTTAAGGAGATCGTAATGATACAATATTCATATTAACGAATCCAGAATTTAATTTTTGTGTGGATTCCTATAACTTTAAATTCATAAATATCGGAAATTAGACTGTTGCACAGGTAAGAGTTATTTTTATATCATTAATTGCAATTAGGCTTGTTACTGATTTCCAATTAATGCGCTGTAAAGAATTAAAATGTCAATTAATTTCAATTTATTTACACTTTAACGTTCTAGGATTGGATCGGTACTGAGCGTCTGGGGCACGGTGACACATCTGTAGTGACACGCTCTTATTAGTCAACATGCAATTTATTTCTTTATTCATTTAATTTGGCATTTGACAATTAAAAAAAATCCCCTAAAGCATATTTGTTAACATGCGCATATACGTGTTACATTTAGACGTTAGAAGATTGCTTTTGGTGTTTAGAATTTTCTATCTATCTCAATAATTGATGTTCTTTTTGTTGTTGTTGTTTTGATATAGTATTTCCTCTTTCTCTCTATGATCATCTAACTTTCTCTTACTCTTCATGTATACACGGATTTAGAACTATAGAAATATTTGCACATGTGTGTGAGTCATTCTCATTCTTTATATTCTTTTTTTTATAAATTAATACAATCAACCAATTTAATGATTAACATGAACTCAGCATTTTGCGTTTAAGTCACATTATTCTTCCAAATGCATGTAGATAATTCGGACAAAAAATGTGTGCAACAGATTTGTTAAGATATGCAATCTGTACATACTCGTTGACGACAACATTACAGCATTGCATACATATAGACTATTTTATTAAGATATTTGTTTGCATAATAATACCTAATTTCCGTATTTCGCATATCTTCGTCAATTTTCTAACATTTTCCTAAATATATGCAAGCTGAAACTCCTGTTTTATGATGGAATATCCTAAAATAATTTATGTAATCCAATGCAACGAGTGCTTTTCCGAACTATTCGGTTGTTAACAAAGATTAGACTGATACAAAAATAGCTCAAAATCCATTTTATACAGCTTTCGCCGAAAAAAGCGAATATAGCATATATTTAAGATAATTTCATCTCAAGAAATAATGGTGTGTAACATTTTTTCCAGCTAGTATAGGACTATCTACCATTGAAAATCGCTCAAATATTCATTCAGCAATATCTGACGTTGGACAGCTACAGCGAAAACAACAACAACAAAAAACAACAACAACAAAAAAAAGTTATTATCAAAAGACCGTTGCCTCTGACCGACAGTGTGCTAAAAAAAACTAGCTTATATATAGCTGTCTTTACTGAGAATGTGGTTGTCTCACAGAAAATTCCATTAAAGTATCTAAACCATTCAATCCTAATACGTTATCCCACAACAACACTTGTCACGTATTTCAATTCAGAAACACAGTCTGTGACTGGTCACATCTGTAAAACTAATGAACATCCAAACTACAGCATTGTGAATCATTTACAGACGATATAAACTCTAGAAATATATATGTTCTGAGTACAGTTTTAACCTTTGTCTATGAAGTGGCTTGAATCCATCTGGAATTTTTATCTAAGTTACCTATTAAGCCATATATTTGTTTGAAAGTCAAATTATTTACCCCCAAGTTTTTTTTAGGTATACAATATTTCTTATCGAAGAGCGCATTGAAAACACTAAGACTCATATTCTGAGAAATATACTGAACAAACTTTATACAAAACCGATGTGACCACGCCAGTTTCATTATACATGTATCTGTACCTGAGAAACAAGACAAAATTCAAAATCATATAATGTTCATGGAAAAACAACTGAAGCATATGTATGCTCAACGACAGGGGATTCAAAGTTTTCGCATTTAGGCCCTCAAAGTAAACACTTCCTTTGTTGGGCATGAAAGCATCACAAGTTAGTCAAAGGTACACGCACACCTGAGATTCTTTAATCACTTGTGTACCCGTGATTTCAATGTGTAGACAGAATCAATAAAAACATCATAGCATTGACATTATACTCATAAAATTCATTATAAATATCCTACATATTGTACTATAACGAGACAAAAACCATGTTATCAGCAACGGTTTGTTAACTCGTATTTACGTTAGCCATACAAAAATCAAAGCGCCGAAGGCACTGATAGACTGTCGGCGGGTTGGTTGTGGTGAGCAGCAAGAGCGCTAGATTGTAACCAAAATAGGTTATATGCTGGATTCTAATCTGTTTATAAAGGGGGGTATGGTTTAGTTAGTTGTCAAATAAGAAACAAGAAAAAGATAGTTTTCATTTTTTTTTATTAAACATTAGAACACGATAATCAAAATTAAAAACATACATCTAAACTATATATTGAACAAGAGCTGTCAAAGTACAGAACGCTCGACTATGGAATTGACTTCAAATGCCCTAAATATAAAATAGTAAAAATGATAAACCTTGATATTCTGACCCTTTATATTTATGAAGTCTAAAATCAATCCCATGCCTATGATGATGATGATGAACAGAAGCAACGACTAACTAACGTAATTTAGAATATTGACTCGAGCACATCCTTCCCAGTTGTTTGTTTGTTTGTTGGGTTTAAGTCCCACCGTCCTTCCCGGTAGATAAGGAGTGAAGAAGGCCCTTAATGGCACGTGTGAATACCACACACACACACACACACAACAGTTCTAAATTGTATTGATTATAAATTTATCAATTTTTTTTTTTCATAATATAAAATAATTACATGCTGATGATGGTGATTTGGAAAGAAGCCTAAACTTAATATTTAATTTCCTTCTTCATACTTCTATTGCGTCAGCATGCGCGTGTTTGATTAATTTACTGGAAGTGTGGCATACACGCGCCAGTCAATGCTGTATGGGTATACCGGTATCACCGAAAAATGGATCCGCTGTGTATAGTATGGTACATGACAAATTTATAATGAATTGAACAGTTTTAATTTGGAGTATCTAATACATATAAATGACATGTCTTCTTAACTAGTCGTTGGTACGAGTTTGCATATGAACATATAACTTGCATCTGCGTGGTATTTTTAAGGTGCAATGGAATTTCCATTTCGCGGTTATTTACATTGCGCGGTATATGAAAAATCTTGATAGTCTCCAATTTAATAACTCCACCAAGTTAATTCGTATGCTATTGTCTTAAATTAATATTTTATATAACAAGAAGACAGTTATAGATGGTTCAAAAGTAGTTTTATGGCATTTAATACTGCTATTCTGAAAATAAAATTTCCATTGCTAGGTAATAATTTCATTGCGTCCATTGCACCATAAATTTTCATTGCGTGTTTTAGGCCTACCACTTCAAAATATTGGGTCACGTGATCTTCCATTCCACTAAATTATGACCGCTTTTTTCCACTGTTCTAGCTTTTGCGTGGCTATTGATGTTATGAGAAGACAGAAATGCAACGTACTATAACAGAAATGCAAAGAAATATATCATTATCGAGCGAAACGCTGCTGAACTACTTTGGGTTAATTACGTACTTATGCGAAGCACTATTTTTCTTGATTGCATGTGTGGATCTACATGTACTCCAGTTGGGTTAAATCTCTGTTTTGTAAACGACGCAGGTATTTTGTTCACGCTGAAAATGGTTGTATTCAGCTTGAGGAATTTGTAAAAGAAGAGTGGACACACAAACTTTACACATTAACAGAGTTTCTAAATGTCATTTAAACGTCGTTGCAACACATCTGTGTAACACACTCCACTCGCTTTCGTTAGCTCAGCTTGCATTGTATGGATCCGTACAAAGCGCGGAGTGCTACAGTTAAAAATGTTGTGGAAAATATGCAAATCAGAAAGGCCTGATTTCGAATTTCAGCATAAGACTGGCGGCCAGCCGCCAGTCTAAAAAACCATGTGTATCCTTTCCAAGGGAATTCATTAAGGCGTTTATGTAAAGAAGGTAATATATCTAAGAAATCTGGCTCTCATAACGGGTCTCTTGGCGTACCGGAAACCCACGTGAAATATTGCCATGTAATGAACAAATAAGTTGCATGCTATGTTAAGATCGTGGTAAAGTTTGTTTTAGGGTTTAATGTCCTATCGGAAGTATTTCAGTTTTTTGGAGACGATGTCGGGTTGAGACAGATATAGTGCTGTAACACTGCAGTATTAAGCCGTAGACACGTGGTATGATACCACACCCAGTCACATTATCATGACACAGAGCCAACCAGCATGTAAGCTATACAAACACATTTTTTACGACCTTGATATGTCGCGGCCCGCTCCCAAGTAGTTTGGTCAAGATCAAGTTCATTACTCAACAAATCTTTATACATACAACATCAAATGCCTTCTTTGCGTCAATATAAGCAACATTTAATTCTAACCCACTTCCACCGTTTCATTTGTACAGATTCTCGGAGGACAAAAAGATATTAAATTAAGTCATCAGATAACCCAACTCTTCCTGCATGATAGCTTCCATGTTTAGTGTACGTGTTATGCAAGTCAGTACTTGTATAACATACTCTGTAATTATATGGGATACTCCAATTTTAATGATCTCCCTTGTATAATGCTATTATTACTCCATGTTTTAAATCTTCAGATACACACGCAGTTCGAACATAAATGTGAATACATAAGCTAATACGGGTTCGCCAACTTAAAGACCCATTATATTTCATAATGATGCAATTTCCATGAAAAAGAAAATCTGAGATCACTGAGAAATTATAGACTAACACATTGGTACATATTGTGAAAATATCTGGTATAAAATAACAGGTAAACGCATTGAAAATGTTGATCAAATTACTCAGTTTATTACGGGGAAATTTTAGAAGTAATGCAACTGATCACCGTAAAGCCTCGTTTAGCACGGGATTCAAGCGTATCTCCATTTTCTACACGGACATACCAAACTTGCATGTATACATGCTGTATTCTCGCTAATACTTAGACAAACGCATCACATAATCATTAGACACTATAGTAAAATGGTTGGCAAGAAAAAGTGTAAAGGCAGCTGAAATTCGAGGCTATATTAAGACTCGATGCTAGTTTGGCGAATCTGCGAAGGATTTTTTTTTTAATTGTGTGCTGTTCATGGGCAGAATGAGGTATCATATGCTAAAGTCACGAGCTGGTTAAAGAAGTTTAAAAGTGGATGTGGTTGTGTTTAAGATGCCCAAAGATCAGAACGTCCTTGTAGTGCCACTGGAAGCAATATGGTTAAAAAAGTATGCGATGTGGTCAAGTCTGATGCAAGACTAACTGTTCATCAGATAGCTACTATAGTCGGCATTACAGCCGCACGTGTATATGCATACTTAAGCGTAATTTGAAAATGAGGCGCATTCCAATCCCTCATTTATTGTCGGACAAGCAAAAACGTTTTCGAAAACAGAAAACTGCTCAAACTGTATCCAAAATATTCTAGAAAGCAGTTTTCTGACATTATTGTGACATGTGTTCGCTTTTTTGAGCCTACCAGGAAAATTTATAACAAAATATGAACTACCAAACAATGTCGCCGCCCTTTAATTGCCAAAAGACTGATTAGTGCCAAGGAAGCAATGTTTGTTGTTTTCTTTGATAATGCAACTGTTGTTTTTTTCCAGCTAGAAAGTCTGTGACCGGGTAATTTTATAAAGAAACAGCGTTGAAGAAACTTAAAAGACAATGTTTAAAACGGCGTCCAATCGGAAATAATTTTGATTTGAAAAACCGTCGTTGAATCACAGTTTGTTTATCTGCTGCGTCATCGTGATTCGTAACGATGACATATGGAAAGTCTATGGAAAACGATAGAAAATTTACGAAGATATACGGAATATACAATTAAGATATATTTGTAAACAATTGAATGATTTTAAGTAAACAATTATTTCTTATCTATGTATTGTAGTAAAGTTGTCGTCGACGAGTATGAACTGATTGCATCTCGTAACAAATCTGTAGTACACACTTTACTTTTCTGTCCGAAAAATATACACTGCTTTTTGGAGATTAATGAGTTTTAACAAGCGTCTTTACTTATTGGTAGGTTCGTGATAGATTCTTCCACTTGCTCGGGAATGACCATTACTCACTCACCAGGGGCTAATTGACTCAGCACGCCAGAGCTAACATGGTGTTGCCACTCTTGCTGAAAGTAAAGCATTTGCAGGAATTATTTGTAACGAAGAAAAATCTTTTGTGCATTGGGATGGGCTCAGCTCATTTCCAAAAAGTTCTCTGACCTTATATGTGCAATTATATTAATGTCACTGATTTAGTGCAATGTAAAAACATTCTAAACTCACGTTTCGCCGAATCCCCTACCAAATTTCTGACTTATCACACATCAACAATTTGACCATGACTGAAATTATAACCAAAACAAAGGGTAAATTATCTAGTTATATTTCGCCGAACAGAATTTTCCATGCAGATTCCAACATTTATTTTCAGTCTACCGTCTCTCTGCATCAAAGTTATTCTTTATGTTCAGGCATCAATGACTCTTACAATGATGTTTCTGTCTACATTCTCAAGAAGGTTAATCATTCAACAAAATATATCCAAAATAGCATATACTAAACTTTCTGATACGGCAAGAAGGCATGAGTTTCGTTTCGTGTTTTTTTTAAACAACTCGTTTAATACTTGTTTCAGTATTTAACAATTACTCATGCACAGAGGCCTTTGTTTTTCTTTAACAGGTAAAGGACCCATTTCCGGAAAAAGATGGAGGACAATGCCTCACAAAAAGTTGACAATGACACAGCTCTCGAGAACGACAATGGTGTATTTACAATTTCCGTGGAAGCTTATGAACAGTTCGCCTTCTATGCCAATGTCGTCTTCATCCCGATCATCTGTGTGATTGGTCTCGTTGTAAATTGTCTCGGTTTAGGGGTTTTGTACAAGGAATCAAAGAATCAGAAGGTTTCCATATTGGTATATCTTTGCGGGCTGACATTCTTTGACACAGTGTACTTGTTTCTTGGCCTTGTACGAAGTGTTCCCCACCTTATGTCCCTCTATGACAAATCAATGGCTAACTACGTGGAAGAACACATGAAACTTGGTACTATATACCTTGACATGGTCTTTGCACATTCCGCCTCGGCCGTCATTGTACTCATGTCCATCGAAAGGATGCTAGCGCTTTTAAAGCCTATGCATGTCAAGAGCTCATGGTTGTCCTTATTTCCACTGAGGCTCATCCTCTTCTGCTTCCTTTTCAATATTGTTTTTCTCCTACCATTCCCGTTGTATTTCGAAATAGGGTCATTCTCTGATGGGAATCATACAGAATACTACATACAGTTCCAAAAGCACGCAGAGAAAAAGATGGACACATATATGATCATCCAAGCCGTCGTTGATTACTTCATTCCAGCTGCTTTCTTGTTCACTACAAACATGGCCATTCCAATCGCTTATTCAAGAGAAACGAAAACCCGTCGATCATTGACAGCATCATCAAGGTTATCCCCGGACAATCATTTGACCAAGATCACGACAACGGTTCTCTGCATCACCATCCTCTACTTCTTACTCTCCATTCCAAATCTGTTCATCAAGATCCTGGCTTTCATCGACAAAGAGTACAGCTTCGATGGCAAGTACAAGGTTACATTTTGGCTCTTTATAGAGATAAGCAACTTGTTCAACTATATTAATGCTGCCAATGATTGCATCATCTACAGTCTCGTGTCGTATCGCTACAGGCGCATCTGGAAAATCATGTACTGCAGGAAATGCATGTTCAGTGATGGATCAACACTGACAGTGAGCCAGGGTGATGTTGTTTCCATCGGGCGCACCGGAGCGTTGGCTGAATTAGAGAAGTTCTAGATAAAATGGAAAGTCAAACACCTACTTGAAAATGAAATTTATAAATGGACATATAGAACGAATGAAACACAGAATAAAGGATAATCATTTTTTTTATTACTCCAATTCCATTTTTATGATGTTGGTGTATCAATAAAATCTTGTCGGTAGCATAAATATTAGTTTTATATCCTATTGTATATTAATGGACAAGCAAAACTACTAATTAAGAGTGCAAACAAATGGATTTATGAACCTCTGACCTTATCTGATCTGACAAAGATGAGAATATAATAATATTGTTAACGTATGAGTTTACTATAGATGAACATGCACGTCAGATCAATTGTCGGTACAGTCCAGTTGAACAAATCAAAATAGTTTTATCCTACATGAAAAATATGCAATAAGATGGAAAAACCTTGAAGTAAGGGCCAGTTTATAGGAATGCCCTATGTTAAATATCATGCTAAGAAATAACAAGAAAACCTGCACGTATCTGAAAGCTATGTACAAAGTTTACACAATATGTTATTATTCTACTTTTAAATCCTCTTTTTAATACATCTTCGACAAAAGAAAATGCAAATTTTGGAAGTAATTGGATATCGCTACTACTGAAGGAAGCCATAACTAAAAATGTTAACAAGTAATTTGCATTCTCCGCCTCGTTCGGAGAAGTCTATATATTCTTCATTGTACACACGATTTTCCAGAATCACATCACGACTTTGTGTGGGATGGTGTACAGTTTATGACATGCAGTGTGTTATATGATAAGACATTTCACGTAACGTCACAATCAAAGAATTTCCTAAAACTAAAATCAAATCTAAAAAAGTTCTGTAGTCCTTAAAATACTGATGTTTTGACCTTATATTACTGACCTTAAAATACTTATGTTTTGACCTTAAAACACTTATGATTTGAAGGATTTATAAGGCACTTAATGCATGATATAGTCCCAAATCATCAAAATGCCATTAAGGCAGAGGGACACTTATGGGCTCGGGAAATTACGGCAAATATCGCTCAACTTCCGATATTCTTCGTCATAACACGCCATAATTCGGGGTGTGATTCTTTTTATTAAGAAGTTTCATTATTGGTATCTTATATCATTGTTTAAACAAATGTAACAATTTTGATTGCTGTTCATCTTTTTAAATGAAAAAATATAGTTCTTAAAAAAAAAAAAACACCTCCCCGTATTAGATTATCTACTTCCGGTGACGTCATTTTTGGAATTTCGCTAGATTTGTTAAACTGCGTAATAGTGATAATTTGGGGTATTTCGAACAGTTCTCCATAAAAAAAGCAATTTAAAAAAAAAGCAGCAAAGGTATCTTAATTAACTAGAACTACAGTAACACAAATTATCCGTACTTGGTCAGATAGTTTTTGCATAAAATCCTTCAGATAACTTTTATTGAATGCTTAGACTTTTAATTCTTAGGCACAAATAACACATAAAATGCTTTGTTAAGAAAATAAATTTTGTTTTTTTGTGCAGTACAAAATGGTGATTTTTATCTCTGGGAAAATTTCAAATAAATATAGAAATTGTGGGATTTTCCTTCGAAAAAAAATTCATTATCTGTTAATTTTTTTCACTTAACAATAATTTTACATTAATAATGCAATGGAAAAAAATTAATAGGATGATTATTACTATTACTTCAAGTTTGTGCTCACATTGTACCTGAAAAGAACTAAGGAAGCAGTCTAAACCTAACAGCCTGTTTTTTTTACTGAGCTTACTATTACTTGATATTTTTTGGTAACTTATATCAAATTGTGCATTTTTTTGTTTGATTTAGTATATTAAGAATTTTTGAAAAGCTTGTTCTGAGAAATTTGTATAAAAATTATGTACTTTACCAGGAATTGTAGTGTTGCTATTTTATAAATGGAGAAAAAAATTCTTCAAAAATGTATAAATATACATTTTTTCAAGTTTTCTCTTGTGTTTTTAAAACGTTTTCCATATGATATATACCTTAGGAATATGATAAATCAATTTATGAGAAATCAAAGCATTTAGAGCACTGTCAGAAGCGAAAGTTAAATGTGTGAATTATAAAGTCAATCCCTTTATTTTTTTTGTGGTATGCATGTAAAAAATCAGGGAAGTTACATCTTATTAAAACAGCAGGTAAGATAGATTATTTTATTTATTGGTCTCTGACAAATTAAACAAAATTGGATAAGGAATAGTGGTTCTTAGTATTGATCTTCCCAATACCTTTAATACTTCATGAATTTGACAGAAATAATTTTAACAGAAAAGCAACAAAATGGGACAAGATAAAGTTATTGTTATTTGTCACTTCACATTCTTCCCAATGTAAAGAATGATATTCATGCCTTCAATAGTTTTTAAAATATGTTCAAGAAAAACATAATTTCACCATACAAGTAAGTAATAGAGATGAAACAAGGTGGAATTATTGTTCTTGGTAAGTAAAGTTTGACAGTTGTATAAAGTATAAACTCAATCCCTAAAGTACTTTCTGAGTTGTGACATACAGATGCGACTAGAGACACTACAGTCATTTGAGACTCTAACAAGAAAAGATTAAAAATAAAATGTTTCAATTGACGGCTTGCATTAAACATCCTGTCCTCCTTCTCATTTCTACTGTTTTGACCTATAACCGAACCTGTCTATGCGCGGGACCATCATATTAGAAAAATCGACCTCTCTATAAATAATTGATAATAATGGAAGTATAAAACTAGAATTACAAAATTCTAAATATATAACCCAAGAATATATAAAAAAAATTAGTATAACAAAAGAACGACGCTCTTATCAATTAAGCTAATTCCGCAGCCGCAGATTTGTGGTGCAAATAAGGTTATTTATAATTAGTTTAATGAATAAAACTGCGGATGAACACTGAATTATAAACTTGCTTCTTTTACAGTTTTATTTGCACAGAAATTGTGATTATACCGAATGCTTTCAAAATTCTGCAATATGTCTAACTTTTATCAAAACTGCAATGTTGACTTCTACAATCAGTGGTACTTTTTTTCAACGCGAATGGATGGATAAGTGGCGGTAATGTGATTGTAAGTAGAACATCCACTGTAATACTTTAGAAGCTTTCGCTTCTAAAAAAATGGGGAATTGACGATTTCATAGCAGTCTTTATACGTATACCCCCACACAATTTGTGAAAGCATTTCAGTACAGGGTTAGATAAACTAAATATCATTATTTTTTTCAGAATATGTGGTTAGAAATTTATTATATCTCACAACAATGCTTTCTTTAAATGTATAGAATAAAACAAACAAACAAACAAACAAAACAGAATTTCAAAATTCATGCATCAGGGTTCAACTACCTTAAGAACACTTGCCAGTGTATGACATGACAGATTTTAGAATAGTTGTCAATGTATGATATGACAGAATTTAGAACAGTTAGAAATGTATGATATGACAGAATTTAGAACAGTTAGAAATGTATGATATGACAGATTTTAGAATAGTTGTCAATGTATATGACAGAATTTAGAACATTGTCAATGTATGATATGACAGAATTTAGAACAGTTGTCAATGTATGATATGACAGAATTTAGAACAGTTGTCAATGTATGATATGACAGAATTTAGAACAGTTGTCAATGTATGATATGGAAGAATTTTGAACAGTTGTCAATGTTTGAAATGTATGATATGACAGAATTTTGAACAGTTGGAAATAAATACTATAACATAACAGGATTTGGATGAATATTTCAATATGTTATAAGAGGATTCAGAACAGATGTAAGCATATAATATGAGAGGATTTAGATCAGTAATCAGTATATGATAGAGGATTCAGAACAGATGTAAGCATGTTATATGAGAGGATTTGGATCAGTAATCAGTATATGATAGAGGATTCAGAACAGATGTAAGCATGTTATATGAGAGGATTTGGATCAGTAATCAGTATATGATAGAGGATTCAGAACAGATGTAAGCATGCTATATGAGAGGATTTGGATCGGTAATCAGTATATGATAGTGGATGCAGAACAGATGTACGCATATTATATGAGAGGATTTAGATCAGTAATCAGTATATGATAGAGGATTCAGAACAGATGTAAGCATGTTATATGAGAGGATTTGGATCAGTAATCAGTATATGATAGTGGATTCAGTACAGATGTAAGCATATTATATGAGAGGTTTAAGTTTAGAACGTTTGCCAGTATATGATATGAGAG
Source organism: Solen grandis (assembly GCA_021229015.1). Taxonomy (NCBI): domain Eukaryota; kingdom Metazoa; phylum Mollusca; class Bivalvia; order Adapedonta; family Solenidae; genus Solen; species Solen grandis. Next base: position 13,337,553 of record CM037795.1, read on the forward strand.
GATTTGGAACAGTTATGTGTATGTTGTGAGAGGATTTAGGACAATTGTCAGTAAATATATATGATATGAGAGAATTTAAATCGTTTGCTAGTTGATGATATGAGAGGATTAAGAACATTTGCCAGTTGATGATATGAGAAGATTTAGAACAGTTTGAAGTATTTGATATGACTTGACTTGACTTGACTATTTGAGTTTACCGTCGCTTCGACAGTATTTCAGTCATATAGCGACGTCCAGCTAATTACAGGTGGAGGAAAACCCCGAATGCACGGAGGCATCCGGGTAGAACCACCGACCTATCGCAAGCCAGCTGGAAGGCTTCCTCACATGAAAATCCGAATGACCCTGCCGGGATTCGAACCCACGCGGTGAGGGGCTGAGTGAGTGTTAAAGTCAGCGACTTTACCCTCTCGGCCACGGAGGCCCCTATTTGATATGAGAGTATTTAGAACAGTTACAAATATATGATATGACAGTATTTAGATTTGTTGCCATGAGATATGAGAGGATTATGGTATGTCATGACTAAGGGTAAATGTCAGTATAGATATAACAGACGTTTGACTTTATGTGTATCATCGTATGATAAAAAGGTTTTTAAGAATGTGTGTGCATTTTAATTTAATTATCTATCAATCTGTTAATGACTGTCGTAAATAAATAATTTTATTTTAAATTTAACAAGTCCTTGTTTTAATATTTCCTTCCTCAGTCTAAACTCCGCCTTTGTTTTTGAATAAGAATTATTTTATTTATACACGAATACTCAGACACGCAAACACAACACAAAACGGCGAAACTATCTCCACTGAGACTGCTGTCTGGCATATGATTAAGGGCAGGGAAAACGACTCTTTACAGTGTATGATGTGACAGGATTTAGACAATTTGTCAATGTATGATTTGACAGAATACAGAATAATTGTCCGTGTGTGTTATGGCATATTTTAGAACAGTTGACAGTGTACAGGACAAGTCTTGGAACACTTGTAGTGAAGTACGACAGGATTAAGATCAGTGTATGATTTCATCTAATAGAGAAAACTTATCTGTGTATGATATATAATGATTAAGGACGGCTGGTAGTATAAGGCCTAGTAAAATATCAGATTTTTTTGTATTGAATTATATAAGCAGATACTTATAACATAAGTGAATATGAAAATGTACTTGATTATTTGACTTTTACATTAAACGTATATTATGAATTCTCTTTTTATGTGGATTGGAACGTCATAATCGGATGATAAAATCAATTGGCATGTTATCAGGTTTACAGATCTAGATTTATGGAGAAAATAACGCTAAGTATGGAACAGAATTAGGGCAAAAATTGCACCTCACCGTCTTACAAGTCCATGTTTACACGTGACATTCTGCCTTTGCCATACTGACAAGTGATATGCTGTATTATGTTAAGTGCGTTTATCAATGCTGTCTACTGACTAATGCTCTTGTGTATCTTGCATTAGTTAATGATTTGGCTTTCATGTGTCAAAATTTGATGCTGTTATATTTTAATGTTTTGTTGAGCAACTATCAATGTGACATTTGTTTTACGTTAAACTGTCTAAACTGCCTCATTTGGGGCAGAATAATCAAAGAGAAGTTAATTTGTAGAATCAAGATCCTGCGTTTCGTTTTTACTCAGGGGAGGAAACTGAATACTCGGAACTCTGGGAAAGTAATATGATCATAACAGGAGTTGAAATATAATAAATGTATAACAGTTTGACTTTTTAAATAGTTTTATTTTCACTTAGGGTAATTTTTAGGAGGGGGTGGGGGGCATAGCCCCTTGGTTTTTAGGTGTGTGTGTAGTGGGGGCGGGGGAGGACATAGCCTCTTGGGAAATATTTTTTCTAGGAGGACGGAGGTGCATTCTGAGGGGCATCTGAGGGAAATTTGGTAGATTTTTTTTCAGTTTTGACAAGATTCCTGTCCCACGACCCTCTTGTTATTGTAATGGGGGCGAATGACAACGCTTGGAGGTTGTTGCAGTAGGTGGGCAGTTAACCTATTATTGCTCTTAGGAAGGACCAGTACTAGACTCATATCCTCCGTAAAAATCTCGCATACAAAACCATGGTAGGTAGCCGCCGGGCTTGAACTCACAACCCGCTTATTCAATATATAGATCGTGAAAATATTTTTCTACATGATTTATAGTGACATTAATACGAACTTTATGGCACTGGCTGCAAAGCTAGGTTGCGAGTTCTAATCAAGCTTGGGACGTTTTTGTGATATGTATTAAAAACTTGTTAATAATTTATTTAAAAAAATGAAAATAAAATGTATGTTCAGCAATACTAAAGGCGTTTGCCTGATTCAGATTAAAGCAGACACAGTTCCGTTGTTGTTGTAGTTGTATTGGGGTTTACCGTCGCTGCGATAGTATTTCAATCATATTGCGATGTCCAGCTAATTACAGGTGGAGGAAGACCCCGAGTACACAGAGGTACCCGGGTAGAACCACCGACCTACCGCAAGCCAGCTGGAAGGCTTCCTCACATGAAAAATCCGAAGTCCCTACCGGGATTCGAACCCACAGCGGTGGGGGGCTGAGAGATTTGAAGTCCACGACTGTAACCGCTCGGCCACGGCCCGGTGACTCTGGGACTTAATTATGAAACTACGAACAGTATGTAGATCGACGAGATGTACTTGTATATAAAATTTTGCGTGACGTTAATTATTTTTAAATATTCATCTTTGTAAACCTGAGCTCATATAATTTATATCTGAAATGTTTGGCCTGCAATTAGAAAAGCAATGGAAAGTATTATGTAAAATGCAATTATGTCTTTAAGCAGTGGATCTACTTTCAATTTCAAACAATTTGTTTAAAAGAAATAACTTTTTCGAATTTGGAAACAGCCACAGTTTCGTACTTCATTTTGCCGATTCTTCCCGAACAGTAGTATAAAGTGACTTATTATAGGCACGCCACCTTTTCTGTGGAGGACGAAATTTCTGTATATACTACTCCGAACTACCGACAGCGAGTTCAGGTGACCAACTACAGTTCTACTCGAGTTATAGAGCGTCCGCCTCGGGTGCGGGAGGTCGTGGGTTCGATCCCTGGTCGCAACATACCAAAGTCGCAAAAAAAAAAAAAAAAAAAAAAAAAAAAAAAGGTACTGTTAAAGCTCCCTTGCTTGGCGCTCACCATTTAAGGGTAGATGCAGGACTGGCTGGCCCGGTGTCAGGATAATGTGACTGGGTGTGGTATAATGTCACATGTCCACGGCGTGATACTGCAATGTGGCAGCACTATATCTATTTCAAGTAAACATCGTCTCCAAATTACTTAAAAATACTGTCGGTGGGACGTTAAACCCAACAAACACACACTACTCGAGTAAACTCGTATTGATGACGTAATAAATATACTCTAGTTAGCAACCAACTGAACGTATGAGGCTTACCCCTTGTGACTTTATATGTAAATAGACATATGATTAAAACAATAGATCTTTTATTTATGACTTTTTTCGAGCTTGGGCTTTAATAAAGTAGCTGCCAGCTTACGTGCTTATTTAAAGACAGGATATCATAGATATTTATAAATTTCTATAAATTTGCCTAGATGCTTTCCGTCCGCCATATTGCTTTCTAGTCTACCCACCTACCTCTCTGGGTTGAACTCGCGTAACCCTACAGAGTTCGTATGGTAAAACCCCGCACGTTTTATTTGCAACTCTGGTAACTCTAGTTAACTCTAGTAGCTAAACTGAACTCGCTCCAAGTCAAACCGACAGAGCGCCCTCCAACGTCATGATGCTAGGTGCACATTTTGACATTTGTCATTCTGCTTGCGTACATGT
>CM037795.1:13341485-13391485 GCA_021229015.1 Solen grandis
TAAACGTCACTTCAGGTAAATCCGTTAAATATAGAATACGGTATTCGAGAAGGGATACCTCGTGAGATATTTTGCAATATGTCATCCTAACCAATTCCAGTAGGGAATTCTTAGTTCAACCTGTAAAGTGAATGTGATCAGTCATGTGAATTTCTAAATTCTTTTTCTAACATTTCATTTGTGAATGCCATTTCTCTCTTGTGTTATCTCAAAGGATTACAGTCTGTAAATGAAAGGGATCGGGTCGACGCATGTGAATCCAAAGGAAACAACAGAAAACGTCATCGTTATTCAAACATGTTTTTCTCATAAGAGTGTCTTGGAGACAGCTATCTAATTCAGATATTATCTTAAAACAGGTGTGTTCTAAATGCTATGATTTGGTTGCCAACCTTTTTATCTTAAGATTGATACAACGTTAAACAAGTTACAGATATACAATGATAATCGTGATCAAAACGGCCATAAGGAAACTGCCCTGATCACTCAACATGGTCGAAATATTCATTGGAATCGGCTCCAGCTCCTCAGCGCAGAGACGGGCATTCTGGTTCCCATCTTCATTTAGAAATACGACGAATTCATATTCAAAATGGATTGATCTGTCTAGCTTGCAGTTAAGTATATCATCTTCGCCAAAGAGGATAAACTCAGTTTCCTGCAAAACAATTTGTTCGCAAAAAAGCAAACTTGTCAGACGTAATGTCTTTGCAGGGCGATGTTGTCTATTGAAAAAAGTTGTTAATGACTTTGAAGACGAAAAACCGATCCTGCCCGTCTCGTGTGCATGAACTTGGAATGCAATCATATACTTAGATTGATCCAGTGTGTAGTTTGAGTCTACGTCAAACGCTAGAAACCCAAGCTTAAGTGGGACGATGAACTCATTAACAACAAGGCTCCATTCCTGGGATAGAAGGTCATTTAGTCGATTGAGGATCCTCTCTGGGTTCATCGTGTTTAGCTTGAAGGTAACTTCCGCAATAATATGGTCAAAGAACTCATTGCTTACGGCATCCGTTTGCAAAAGGAAAAGCTCAATTATTGATCGGCGATTTGAATCTGTATTGTGCAAACAAGGGATTTCGTCAAGAGACCTTGCAATGGTGTCAACTCCAATACAGTTTTTCAAGTCGGCGATACGTAGGGGTTGTTCCGGAGTAAGTTGTGAGCCAATCGTATACATTTTTGTTTGCCATGATGTGTACATATGTATGCAGTCTCCGAGATTGTTTTTGATCTGACCTATTTGGCAAAATATCTCCCGGCAATTAGATTTAGATGTCTGGAAATAGAACATAATATACAACTTTTTATTGCTAGTTCTTAAAACTTACGATGTGTTAATGATATAATAATAAGTGGTAAATGAATATTCAAAGGATGCATACGTGATGAACATCAATATCAGTCAAAGTGATTAAGCGGTTAGAGTTATGGGTTCGGTTCACTTTCGCGACATACCAAATTCTTTAAAAGGATACTGGTATATATCTCCTTTGTTTTGTGTTGACGATGTAAGGGTAATTCTAGGATAAAGCGATTGGGTTTGGTATCATATGCCACTTGTCTATGGTCAGATAGCATTTTACCAGAGAGTCTATACCTGCGAACTATATCTGTCAAATATGGCAAAACCCCAATGGACTGAAACAATGATCGGACGTTAAACTAATTAAATATACTTACTTAATTTGTAATGAAAAAAACAAATACAGGCATTATAATTTAAGTAATAAAGATTTACTCTGAACACAATAATTGTGTTCGTTGGCTATTTGTGCGAAAATGACGAGCTCGATCCTGTAAAATCTATCCAGACGAAAGGTACTGGTTGAACAATGGAACCGCCGAGGGACATAAATAATTATTTTCTAAACCGACGTTAAAGATTTTTATATTTGATTATGAAAAGAGAAATAAAATATCATCGACACGGTTTGAAATTCATGTTAGATTTGATAGCATGGTAATAACACTCGAAAAGACGCCTTGATTGTCAGATCCACAATCAACCTAAAATTGAAAATCCTGTTAAATCATTAATGTCGGTCGACATTATATTTCGTGGATGTTCCTAGGGGAATTTTGTGGGTACATTTACTCGTGAATCTATGTTCTAGAAAACGTGAGGTCTGTATAAGAGACGAGTTTTTGTGGGAATAAATATTCGTGGATAAAACCCTCCACAACTTTGACGATGAAAATTTATTTCACAATAAGCTGTGTACTTACATTCACAAGATTCCAATGGTCCTTCATACATCTAAGATGGGGGTCACCTATCGTCGGTTCTGCCTTGTCCGTCTGCGATTTATCATTTCTCCTTCTATCAACGCGCATACTAAATTCAAAAAACTTATTGTTATCACCGTTATCAATACATTGTGGTAACAAAATACGACCTGTATTGCAAACAATGCAAAATATGTAAATGACTTCTCGAACAACCGGAGAGTCAAGGCCACTGGAACAAGCCTCCATAATTTCTTTTTTCGTCAGGCTGAGATAGGGTGGAACTTGGAATGAGTCATTGTAACACTGATCTATAACAGCTGTGAAACAATCACCGTATTTAGATTTATCCTAGAGAGGATGATCGAATCTCATAACACACGATGGATTAGGATGGTTCAGGGCTTGTAAGTAAACTGCGATGGACCTCTGGTCAGAAAGATCAGAAAGAACAATTTTGAAGGTAAGACCCTTTTCTTCAGAATAAATTGGGTACATACTTCCCCACTCTGTGACGTTAACATCACCACACGCTATTCCTCTCCCGTGTTTCCACGTACCACCGGGGCATTGGTCCTCCATTAGGAAGTGTTTGACACTGGCAGTATAAGAATTGATTATTGACTCGGGTAAACGCGGGTTGAAGCATTGACTTTCTGGTTTCTATAAGAAGCCGACGGAGTTTGCAGGGAAACAACAGTTGTTGGTCCATTGACAGTTTACATTGCAACTGCAGCCTGAAACAAAAAAGAAATAACTGAACGATAATGAAGGTAAAGAACGCTTCTAGAAATTCGAGATGTCTTAAGAATACGTTCGTTATTCTGCTTAAATATATAGGGAACGCATTACATTAGTATAGAACCGTCCCCGGTGGCCGAGTGGTTAGAGCGTCCGCCTCGGGATTGGGAGGTCTGTGTTCGATACCCGGCCGCGACATACCAAAGTCGTAAAAATGGTACTGTTATAGCTCCCTTGCTTGGCGCTCAGCATATAGGGGTGGTTGCAGGACTGGTTGGCCCGGTGTCAGGATAATGTGACTGGGTGTGGTATCATGCTACATGTCTACGGTGTGATACTGCAATGTGGCAGCACTATATCTGTCTCCAAATGACTGAAATACTGTCGGTGGGACGTAAAATCCAAACAAACAAACGAACAAACAAACATTAGTATAGTTCCCGAAAAAGGCCTTTTTCTGTAGTGTGTATTATCAGTCAAATAAAAGAAAGAGCTGGAGTAGATCTTGTTAATTTAAAAATGATAGGGTTAAAGTTTCTAGCAGGAAGAAAGTGCGATAAATTATAAATTTAACAAGTTTGATAGAAATTTACATTTTGTGTATTCTGTTTCTTTCAATGACAGTTACATTTAGAATAAAAAATAGTGATTAATGTGGCTTTCGTTTATAGAGTATATGTCACAAAAATCATATTCAAAATATTAATATTGAAATCCTGATGGAACAAAACATGATGCAATTTTGTCAGTGACTTTCCTCCAGAATGACATGGAAACACTTTATTTACATGCATTAATTATGTTTCTTCTCTGTTTTGGTTGGTACAATCAAATACCTTTAGATCGAATCTCGGCAGGGTCATTCGGATTTTCATGTGAGGAAGCCTTCCAGCTGGCTTGCGGTAGGTCGGTGGTTCTACCCGGATGCCTCCGTACATTCGGGGTCTTCCTACACCTGTAATTAGCTGGACGTCGCTGACTGAAATACTGTCGAAGCGACGGTAAACTCAAAAAGTCTAGTCTAGTCGAATCCCTTTAGCTCCATATTCTCTTGGCGGCAATTTTTGGTAAAGAAAAGTCAGGAGGCTTCGAAAGTTGGCAACTGTTAATCATTTTGTTGGAGGACTACGACATAATTTGAAGGACGGATCGACAAATTACAAATAAAATCGAAAATTTTGATTTTTGTGGTACTAAAAACCAATATACAGTTGATATTAATGTAATGTATGATGTTTTAGGTAATAAATGTAGCTTAATACATGATACAGATGCCCCTGATATATTATATATTTAACCAAAAACAACAACAACAAACAAGAACAAAAAATATCGATATCAACAAATATTTAGCTCATACTTACTTTGGCAAATATCGTCACTTGGAGGAGCGTCCTTGTAGAAAACATTGCCTAGGGGACATAACTCCGCCAGTCCAGTCATTAGTATGTCGTAAAAAGTCAAATTAAATGGAAACTTCCCGCTTGGGAAAATGCAGAGCAGCCCAAGTAAACATACTTTAAAATGACAATAAGATTTCATATTGCTCACTGTTAACCCCGGCTAACACTAAAGGTACTGCAGTTATTTGAAGAGTTGCACGAAATATTGTGTTTCTGCTACTGGCTGAATTTGGTTTCCATGCACACGATTGACCAACAGCTTCGAAGACTACAGAAAAGTTATGATATTGCATCTTTGAAAAAGAATACCGATATTGGTTTTGGAAAAATACTCTTCCTTATGAGAAAATATGAATTGAAGTTTGTATGTTACGTTTATAGTGATATGATTGTATGTAAGCAATAACACAGTTGTACACTGATGATGGTATCATACAAGTTAATCAAATGGTACCTTCTGTAATTTTAAATTCTTCTTTACATTTGTGTAGAGACGCAAGGCAACTGGTTGTGTTTTCAGTTGAGTTCTGCCTTACATAATTTCGCATTGGACATGCATATTTCATCTAGATTTTAAAGTTCCAGAAAGATATGAAAGTATCTCACAACAAAGTCACTAGATATTCAAAACAATGTCATTATAGAACTAGCCTTACGTTAAGTTGTTGTTATTGATTTTTTGTTTTCGGTACTATCAAATTATCTCTTGATGTTTTTCTAAGTTGCTGTTTTGTTATTGATTTTTGTTGTCGGTACTATCAAATTATCTCTTGATGTTTTATTAAGCTGTTGTTTTGTTCTTGATTTTTGTTTTCGGTACAATCAAATATTCTCTTGATGTTTTATTAAGTTGTTGTTATGTTCTTGATTTTGTTTTTGGTACTATCGAATTATCTCTTGATGTTTAATTAGGTGTCTGTTTTGTTCTTGATTTTGTTTTCAGTACTTTTATATCATCTCTTGATTTTTTTCTAAGTTGCTGTTATGTTCTTGATTTTGGTTGTCGGTGCTATCAAATTATCTTTTGATGTTTTATTAAGTTGCTATTATGTTCTTGATTTTTAGACGGCAACTTGCTATCGTCTTTAGTAGCTACAAACACTTACCAGGCATCGCTGACCTTGCCAATTTGCATATTTTCCATAACAAATTTACTTGTACCTGTCCGCGCTTAGTGCGGATCCACGCAATGCGAATGGAATATGTTACGCAGACCCTTTATTCATAATCATAACCGCTTTTCATATGCTGTTGTTTGTAAACGTGTTATTTTGCTCTGTAAACATCCATTTTAAGCGTGAACAATATATCCGTGACACTTATAAATCAGAACAGAAACTCACAGAACAAACAGAATTTTATTCATGATTTGTACATAGTACATCATCAACATCTTAAATACAAATACAAATATAGTATCACGTGACATGTAACTTTTACTCATATAAGTATATAGGAAAAATATTTAATTTCTGGTAATGAATCGTAGACTGAACCATGGATCGTAGATTGAACAAGTAATTCAGTCATTATGAATATATAAATAATACCTTACAAATATTGTTTTAGATAACATCGAGAACGAACTAACAAGTTAAATCTTTTCTGAACAAATTCAGATAAAACAAATAATTAATTATGTATAAATACTGACTAAATAACACATAGAATGAATTTATCATTGTTTACTCAATTTAGTTTTCCTTAGTTTTAAAGCAGAAGAAATGTATCTAGCAAGGCCAAACAAAACATCTTTATCATTAGATTGTAACAAAGCTATTAACTTGAACATAGATGGTCTAGTATATAAATCAAAACTTAGAAATTTTGTACGCAATGACTTATACATTGGACATATAACAATGAAATGATAAATATCTTCAATATCACTGATGCTGTTACAGATAAGACACACTCTCTCTTCCCTAGTTATACGATTTCTTGAGAATCTTTCAGTTTGTATTCTTAACTCATGAGCTGATAACCTAATTTTAGTAACAAAATGTCTGAGGTTAGCAGGTAATATATCTAAATAAAATTCGTAATCAATTGTTTTCTTAAAATACTTATACTCCTCTAAAACACTACTGTTTTGAATCAAACTATTCCATTCCTGTAAGTAACAATCTAAAACACGTTGCTTAAAAAATATGGGAAACTGCTTTACATCTATATCACTCACAAAAGCATATGAACAACCGTACGTATCTAGCAGTTTCTTAACACAGAAAACCCAATTCTTATGACCCAATAAGGAATCGTTAAGACCCGCCCTGTACATGCATGAAACAAGTTTATTTTTTGAGTGCATAACCTTACACCAATATTTAATTATTTTGTAATAACGATGAATATAAAGGGGATATCTGCCTAATTCTCCGTATACACCAGCTGTTGAAGTACTAGCTCTAACCTTTAATATCCTTTTACAAAATCTAAGATGTATCCTTTCTAATTCTTTAGATTTAGAAAAACCTGTCAATTCACAAGAGTAATTTAGAATAGATCCAACAAAAGCATCAATAACTGACATAAATATTTTGGACTCAGTGGAAGTTTAACACAATTATATAACAACAAATTCATTGCTTTAAGAGCTTTACCAACCAGGTGTTCCGTGTTACAAAGGAATGAACCCGTATAGTAAAACACAGTTCCTAAATAGTTGAATGCATCAACTACTTCTAGATCAATACCCTTGTAAGTAAATTTTTCATGCGCTAACAGACGACCTTTCTTCCTGAAAACCATAACTTTTGTTTTCGAAATATTTACATCTAGACTCCATTTTTTACAATACTGAAATACAAGATCTAAACGTTTTTGAAGATCATATGGTGAGTCACCGAACAAGGCCATGTCATCTGCAAATAATAAGATAATTATTGCGAGTTCATCAATCGTAATATTAGACTCGGCACCATTTTGTATAAAAGATTCAATATCATTTAAAAACAGAGATACTAAGATTGGGGATATTACCTCCCCTTGCCTCAAGCCAATTGAACAAGAAAAAAATCAGAAAATGTATTACAATGCTTTACACATGACTTGACATCCTTATACATATGCTTAACTATTCTTAACATTTTCCCTTTAATACCTGCATTAAATAACTTAAGCCAGAGGCCATTTCTATAGATACCGTCGAAACATTTTTTCATATCAATGAATGCAACATACAAACGTTTATTATTGTTTATATAGCGTTGAACAATAGAATATAAAACAAACATAGGTCCTTTTTTAAAACCAAACTGAGAATCAGATATGCGTGAACTTTTTTCACAAAACTTTTCAATTCGTGTATTTAATATAGTGGTGAATAATTTAGACAAAACACTCAATAACGTAATACCTCGATAATTATTAACATTTTATTATTCTTACCATGTAATTTCACAGCTATTAGCTTTTTAACCATCACATAAATGCAGTGCGATAATATCGACACTTTCAATAAAATACTCATTTAATAAACAATCATTACCATGTGATTTCCCAGCTTTTAGCTTTTTAACAGCTTTCTGAATTTCACACAAAGTTATCTTAGAATTTAAAATGACATCATCATCATTACTTTCATCGCCACAGTAAACATCGTTAAAATCATATGTATTACAAAATATCTCAGCCTCCACGTTTTCATTTCTATAAATATCATTTTCTAAATTAGAAAAATAACCATAAAAATCGGACACATGTATATTGACAGAAGTTTTATTCTTATTCTTCTTATTGAAAAAGGCCCAGAACTGTTTGGGATTACTGTTCTTTAACTTTTCAATTTCCCTCAACTTTTTATCTCGACAGGCCCTTTTTTTCTTACAAATAATACTTTTATAATCTTGCTTGCAAGTACAAAAATAACTTCTATTACGCTCTGTTTTGTTTGTATAAAACAGTTTCAAAGCTTTCTTATAACGACTATGGTAATAATGACATTCGCTATCAAACCAATCAGCGTGTTTAACGTAAGGTGTATCCTCAAATGAAGCATGATGCGTAGTGACAGAACGTTTAAAAAACAATGGATCCGCCGTATCTCTTATAATTGTTGTAAAATCAGTAACTAACTTATTTATTGAGTCTTTGCTACTTATATCAATATTTTCTGTTACGTTATTAAACAAATGCAATTTAGAAATAAGTGATAAACGAAAATCATCCCGATGATGGGGATTCCATTTAAACCCTTCGCTTTCATTAACGATGTTATCATAAAGGGGCGCCGGGCATCGCAATGAAAACATGAGTGGACAATGGTCACTATATTCATTCATCTGGCCAACTGCAAAGCGTGAAATATATGAAAAAGTACTGGTACCCGTCAAAACATAATCAATGACAGACGCACCTTGTTTAGAAATAAACGTATAATTTCCCACGGCATGGTCCTCCCCCAATCTCCCATTCACTATTTTAAGGCCTGAGGCTTTACACAAATCTAGTAGACGGACACCGTAATTATTACATGTAGTATCAAGTGAGGCCCTCGACAGGTTCAAATCTGGAGTATAATCATCATCATCAAGGTTTATGTTAATAGAATCATAAACAATAAAATCTCGTCTTATCCCAACCCTACTATTAAAATCGCCACACATAAATACAGAACCCAAGTTACTATAATGCACCACATCTGATTCGATTTCATCAAAAAGATCTACGTTAATATAATTATACGCTGGCGAGTTCTCTCCCCATAAATACAAACCACAAACATATATATCTTCTTCCAAACTGAAAAGTGTATGATCTAACCTTAACCATATAACAGTATCGTAAGAGTTCTTAACCACTTCTATACCATCTTTGATACACTCCCTGTAATAAAGAGCTACACCACCACTATTACGCTTTGCATTTCTATGTTGAAAATTTCTAAAATAATTATGAGATACATATCCCATCAAATCAATATTAGAACATTTTGAAGACCATGTTTCAAACAAAAAAATAATATCATGTTTACATAAAATATCAACAAACCCCCCACTGTCTCTTTTGTCGTTACTAAGACCTTGCACGTTCCACGAGAGCACACTTACTTCACTAAGTTCATTCTCGGCTATCTCCTATGGCCTCACTGCATGACCGTCAATGTATAGCGTATCATATGCGATCCACGCCGTCTTCCCCTCGTCTCTTGCTGCTTTCATCCTCGGATACAGTTTACGTCTTTTATCCACCACTTCCTTCGGAAACTGCTCAGTAACAAAGAAGTTCGTACCTTGGAGCTGCTTCCATTGTTTCCGCACGAATTCCTTCTGCTTGTACTCATGGAACTAGCCTTACGTTAAGTTGAAGAATTACTCCTGTAAAAAGAAAAAAGTAGCGATTCGAGTGTCTGTAATCCACCTAAAGTAGTTCACGCGTAAGTTAGCATGGAAGCGAGTTAGGTTACCCCCAGAGCATTTGTTAACTTTAAAATAGAAACAAACATTCAAGTATCTAAAATAATCAAGTACCTTGTCCAGTTCTACACTTAAGTAACAGTAGATAGTGTATACAAATCGGGTCCTAGCGAATGACCTACTTCTGAAGTTCATACAGTCAGGTTCATGACTATCCTAGTCAAAAATTGTATTTTTCTTAATTGTAGAAATAATGTGGAAATGAAATACATAAACACACGGTTAGTCATTATATGTTTATTATTGAAAAATAAACGTTTTGAACTTAAAATTTATCAAAACAACAAACGTCATTTATTCTTTCGGTGCCGTGACGTTAAGTGATCGTAGGTTTGTTTCTGTGTTTTGTGATTTTGTCGAAGTGACATCGAGTCAGGACAAGCCAAACACGGAGTTGCAAGAATCAATAGATTAATGTGTACTTGTTTGGTGTACTTCCATGTCTTAGCGAGCTTGCGCCATAAATAGATTTCTCATATTTCACTCTCATATGATCAAGAATTGTTGTATAAAAGTGTCTTTTTTATCATTCAGATCAAACAAATTAAATACTTCATAGCTCTTTTTTTGGCCCGAACACAACATAAAATATCCTAACTGAATCAATTTCATGATATTGTAGCGTGAGCTCCCTACTGCAGGAATGTTTCTTTTTCTCTGTCTACCTATCTCTTTCTCCCTATCTCTCTCTCCACACTCTGTCAGGATTTGTGTTGTGGTTGTCGAGAATGGTGATTCAGTTAACATACAGCGGACTTATAAAATACGAGACATCATTAAATACATGTAACTGTTGTATTTTAATTTCGACATGCGGATAACAAGATTTAATAGATACCGTACCTATATATTTTCTACATATACAATATATTTTCCCTTAACTTGATAAATATGTATTCCCTTATATAATGTTAAAGTTATTTATATTGAGTTCCAATTGTATATTCAAATACTCTTGATAGATATATATTCTTTTATAAAGTTAATGTATATTTACATTGCTGCGGGCGGCGTTCTTTCTGGTTTTCTTACGTTTGACAAATTTTGGATGTTTTGGTCCGAAATGGAAAGCTGTCAAACTGCCTTGCGTTCCCTTATTTATACTTTCGCGCGCCGGGATACTTTGTAATGATGTCACACTGAGTCATCTGCCCTCTAGCCAATCAGAGTAGGGAATTCCCATAATCGGGGATCCTCCACCAATCAGATGCCGTGCGGAGAAATCCGTAAAATGGGTACTTCCGCCATATAAAAGTGCGGAAATCCTAACACATCCACTTCTGCGCATCCCACAAGTATAAATTAATATGAAGCATCACAATTACCCTAACAAAGTATTTCCATACCAAAACTAGCGTAAGGTTCATATAGTTTTTAACTTATCTGCAGGTTAAAATAGAGAAATAGTTCCTGGAACATAGGATGCCGCAGAATAAACAAGTGACACTTCCGTGTGTCATGTAAACAAAGTAATGAAACTCGTACAATAAACTGTTTGTTGTATATTTGAAACATGTTAACATACTGAAATTGAATTAAAGTACTTTGTCTTTGCCATGGCAGTTATTGCCATACTATATTAAGTTATATTCTTGAAGAAAGGGGATTAGTAATGCAATTTCGCTACCGATGAGATTTAAATACAGGTAAGAAAATCTCGCATTTGAATATTAATGCACTACAACACATATTTTAATTATGAGAATATAAACAGGTAGAAGAACCTTTTACATTACAATATGTACTCATGTTCCTCACAGAAGGTTCAGTTTGCTGTTCAGTCAAGTCAATGAAATCAAAGCGCTTGTACTTTTTACTGTTTATTTCCGTGTGAACCTTTGAGAATTGCTTTCATTGATTTTTCAATGGCTAGGAATTTTTTCATGGAGAATAAAATATGTTTGGAATTATGAAATTATTTAGTAAGAAGTGTTAAACCACTAACAACGCAAGGTGAAATAAATTAGTGAGAATAGGTTGCATTACACGTGCATCTAGGTGTTTGTTGATTATTTTTAGTCATGGCTACCAAATCTGACTGTTGGCACAAAATGTAATTTATATACTTACATATTTAGTTTTTTAGTTGCTGTTGTTGTTTTTAAGTTTCATTCTAATCTCGCCTGATAAACATGTTTTACGATATCTATCATAAGTCTCAGGCTAGAACCGGCGAGGTGCATAATTTTTCCGTTACCATAGCAACCAAAATTTTGGTCCGAGAAAAAAAGTAACGTGCAGAATCTTCATACTGCAATCTATCCATATACCAAGTTTCATAATATCATCTTAAACGGTTTTTAAGTTATCGTGGGATCCAGATTTCCGGATATCCGGACGGACAGACAGACGGACAAACAGACAGGCAGACGGAGGGCAAACTTATAGTCTCCACCGGTGTAAACACCGGTAGAGGTCTAATAATGCATGTCAATTTTCTGTTGTTAATCAAAGCACAATAGGCTAACCCTCCTTACCTCTCTGAAAAATATAAATATGTTTAAATTGGGTACAAATATATACGGAGAAATAAAAAGATATGGGTGAAAATAAAATGGGGCTTTGCAATGTGTTAGCCTCTTTAATTGTGTCGTATCGAAACAGCGATAAGTTATGAGTTAAAAGCATTTCATGTGCTTCAATGTAGATAATAGTTATAAATGCCTAGCACAGCACGAATTTGTGAGAATCAGCTTTTGGCTTGAATCTTAATAATTTAAGATTTTTTTTTTTACAAATTGAGCAAGTAGTTTGTATGTTAACTCTCAAGATTTTTCAAGATTTTATTTAGAAACATTGCAAAGTCTCACATATATGTGAGAAACATAAGCATTACATACTATATACAAACTTGAATATCACGTGGTACAATGGAAAACGGCTAAGTTTCTTCGTAGTTTACAGAGAGAGAGAGAGAGAGAGAGAGAGAGAGATTCTTGCATATACATTTTAAATATTTACATAAAAATGAGTAACCTTATCTTGTTTTACAATATGAATCATATACAATTTTTTTTTTTTTTTACATTACTATTCATTTGTTTCAGCAATACCTTTGATCATAATATCGTGTCTTTAATTTGACTTATAATAGACGTCATATCAGTGTGAAAAAAATGGGTACCCGTATGACTCATGTCTCGTGTCATCAAGGAATCTCGAGTTATATGATATAAATAAGGAATTTTACAAAGCATTTAAGTGAACAAGGGATACGAGCTTGCTTGTACATATGGTTTGGTTTCTTCTATAGCATTGTTTGCCATGTTACGTATATCATGACAACATTCCTATAGGGTTTTCTGACCAGCCAGTAAAACATCTGATATTGATAAGGAAATCACAGTAAGTATGCTATTTTGTTTACTTTTTGTTTACTCTTAGCTATCATTGTCCTTGTTCAAATAACATATCATGGTCAATGTTTAATGTTAAATATATAATTAAACAATACATTTATACTCATTTGTAAAGTAAAACGACACACGTTACAATAGTGTCATATAAACACTTGTCTTATTTGTCTGAACTTTGCTAAAACGAAGAAAGTTCAGTCGAATGCATTGCATATTGTAATGTTAATTACCAAGAAACAAAAAATAACACATTTATTTGCCTAAACATTGCGAAAACGAAAGTAGTTTAGTCAAACCATGTGTTGCATTCACATTCATGAAAAGAATATATATATATATATACATATATACACATATACACACACAAATTTTAATGCATGTAATGAAAGGGATAGATACAACGTAACAGAATAAAGTGTGAACACATATATACAAATACATTTCTATATAATCATGGTTTTACTCCTGCACATTTAAAAGCCCATCAGAAAGGATTAAATACTTATCATTCTTTCCTCTCTCCATATAAATATATATATTCTCATATATTTACATAGTTTCATGCAGATGTACATATATGTATATACACACTCACGTATACATATATACATCACTAATAACGATATATACATATAATTAACTTATAAATATAACTTCATATACTTACATTTATATATTTATATACACATATATACATATGTTTTCATTTATAACTTCTATTTTAGTAAGAATGAAAAATAGTATCAAATGCATAATTGCATATTACTTCTTTCTAAAATGTTTAATTATTATTGAACATAACACACTAAGTTTTTTAAGCGTTTGACTATTTTCAGACTGAAATAATTCTACGAGTTTCATCATATTTGGGCGCTTACAAACAGTTGCATCCAAATACTTTTTACGATGAGTTTCAAAAATAGGACATGCAAGTAAATAATGATACTCATCTCCTATGTCTTGACAGAGTGTACATTTACGTTCATTTCTCGGTATGTTCTGCCAGCGTCCAATTTCAATTGGTAAGTTATGATTTCTGGTTATAAAAGCAACAATGTTTTTTGTTTGATAAACTGAGAGTTTGTTAATATAAGGGCTTTGACCAAAAGATGTTTTAATATATTTATATAAATTTCCATCTGTTTTTAGGTTTAACTCAGAATACCATTGTTGTATAAATAGATCTCTAAGTTTTTGGCCAGTAGATTTGATAAGCCACTTGCTATTAATGAAGTTTTGACTGTACCAAATACCAGAATACCCTATAGAACAAAGATATTCTTTAACATTTTCAATCCACTCTGATTTTATTTTATTTTGAATATACATCTGATGGATTAATAATTTTGGGTTTTTTGAGTCAGTATTTCTTAAATTTTCGATTAATCGTGACCAATATGCTATTACTCTATTTTTGATGCTGACAATTAATGGTGTACATCCAGTTTCACCATAAACCATATATGATGGTGTTGACTTTTTCAACTTAAATATGTATTTATAATATTTCAGTTGTATTTTTTCTAGCATATCTACATTCCCATAACCCCAAACTTCGCTCCCATACAAAAGTATAGGTTTAACTGTTTTCTCAAAGAGATCTATCTGTATGTCAATAGGAAGATTTTGAGACTTTATTTTTTTAAGTAAAGAAAACATTGCCTTATTTGCTTGTTCAGCTATATGAATTTTAGTTTTATGAAATGATCCTGTCTTACTAAAGTATAGACCTAGGTATTTGTATTCATCTACTTGTTCTATTAAAGTTTCTCCTATCTTAAACATATGAAAAGAGAAGACAATATGTGCCTTAAAACTGATTTCAGATATGCAGACATATGATCACAATTATATTATTTTCTCCTGTCGAAATAGAGACAATTTATTGACAGTTTGTAGGACAAGGGGGTATTATTCATATGGAATGGTTTAATTAAAGGATAATTTAATGAATCCCGAAATCACTTTCGTCCTCAAAACCTTGACCCTCGTTATCTACGATAAAGAGTGTGGCCATAATAGGTGATATATCACGTCATTTTAAGCTATCAAAAACAGCATAATTTGCTTCGAATCGAAAAGAAAACTGCTGAAATAATTTAGTTTTTCACCAATTCTAGTGGGATAAAGCGCATGCGAAGTTACACTCGGAAAATAGTATTAGAGATGTGCTTACCAAACAAGATTTCACCAAGGTTTTCCCATATATTAGAGAAAAAAAACTGTTCAAATGTTCTTTTAATCATCGGGGCCTATGTTTAGGGCAAAAATTTCCGCTTCGTATGCGCTATTACCATTAAAATTAATGAAGAAAAAATACTTACAGCAGTTTTTCCCCTCTGAATCACGATAGCTTAAAATGGCGTAATATACCACGAGATATGGCCACACTGCTAAAAGTGCGAATAGATATCTTGGCCGAAACTAGACTTATAAAAGTGTTGCTTTAGATGTGTGATCATGTTATGTGTGTATGTGTGAATGTATGCATTTATTACGAAACGTTTTCATTACTTTTATATTTCTTTTCTTTTGACGTGGGTAAAACAAATGATACCGTACATATGAATAGCTAAAATGACAAAAAGCATTTCAAGATGTAAATTGAGATTTTTTATTTGATTAATACATAGAAATCATGCGCTCTCGCCAAATATTAAATTTCCTCTCTCATTTGCTCGTCTCCGGTGTAGAGTTTCTTCCTTTTTTTACGATTAACGCAGGTGACAGAATTTATGTACATGTAGTACATCTCGTATTACCGATCTTAATTAAGACGCTGAAGCAGAATTAATTAATCTGCGGTTTCATGTTAATAGTGCTGACAGTAAATATTAGAATCTGGATACAGTTTCTCTTTAATGATGATCCTGGCGACCTTTGGTAACTTCCGCCTATCACATGAGGTTTGAGTTTAATTATATACTTAAGCACTTAGAAAACGCACGGTTTGGATAATTGTGTTTTACAACGAAAATATACAGTAACATTTCATGGAATCCGTCGTATTTCGTTTTTGTGTAATATATATATTGCAGGCGTGCGTTTTCAAAATACATAAGCAAGCTTACACACGTATAAATATTCATCAAATTCAAGGTTCGATGCAATATTAAGATATGGTATCCCTTTTCATACGCCCGTTTCATTTTGTCAAATTGTATAATTGTGGCCTTACTCATATAAATTAAACTGTAATCGAAGTTACAATGCGAATTGGATTACATATACATTCTTGGTCGATACAAAGTAGTCATTTTCCAATACAGTAGGAGTTCCTGGGAACCACTTTAAGTGCATACACCTTATCAACTTTGCACGAATCTACCTCCGAATTTCAGGAAAAAGACCGCGACTAATTACACATTGCTTTTTTTTAATACGCTCAATAAAATGAATATTTCAATCCCTTTTCATTATGTTTTTGTCTGAAATAATTAAATTAAAATTTTTTAAATTGTTATTTGTACGATATTTCCTTAAAACAATAGAGTAAGAAAATTTGTATTACAGATTTTTAGAAAATCGTATTCAAATTAACTCACCGTATTTTGTAGGTCACACCGGAAGTTGATTTCATATATTTTTTTCATTTGATGAACCAAAATAAAATACCTGTCATTTGTTTTTCATTGCTAAAAATAAAAACAATATGTGAAGAAATCAAATTAGTATGTGTTTTACATTTTAACAACTCGGAAGCGGTGCTACAGTAAAGGTTTTTCAGGCTGTGTTGAAAGCCAGCGTTCATTTTTGGCTAATAAAATCTGCTACATTATCAACGAATCCATCAAAAGATTTGAAAATAAATGTAAAGTACGTTTTCATTAACTAGTTCGTTACAATAAAATGTATTATATTGTGAGTTTTATGTATATTTTTTAGTTTTTTGGACTGTCTATCAACTGTCATGATTCTGCTCGCGCCATTTTCATCGCACATGATATTCTTATGAAATGTCAAAACTAAGAGGTTGTAATGGTTTATTTGAAAGACACCCGTTTTTAAAATATACTTTTTCATCTAAGGAAGAAACGAACATTTTAATGAGACGCCTTACAAACGATTAAATCGCCAGCACTACCAAACGCATGCAGGCGACAGTGTAAAGATTTGCAAGTTGGAGGATTATGGGATACTTTAAACTCCTTTTAAGGTATAATTACTGGAATAATTTTGATTTTTCACTAGCTCAATCAATACACAATCAGGTCCGTTCATCTTTTTGTTTTCAACATGAATTTCTAACTTTTACTCAGTGACCCCGTGTATTGAAAGAGGGTTGTTTCAAATACGTTATTAACAGTTTATATGAACAAATTCCAGAGAACAGTATTGTAGTCTGCACAAGTCTATAAAAATAAAATTAAACAAATAACAAAGTTTTTATATATTTTTTACTAAACTTAAGAGAGAAATAACCAAAAATGAGCTGATCCTAAAAATGTTTCAAGACAAGAATGCTTAATATGCAAAGTAGAAAAAAAACAAAAAAACAATGATTTTCATGTAAATTACAAATATCTGCAAAGCACATTTTTATTTATTATCTACAGTGTTTCTTTGTTTTGGAAAGAGAAAAGACCACAAATTAAATGTACTGTGTTTATCTTAAAATTTTAAATTGTAGTCTGTGCTTGACAGGAATAGTAATTCAAATAAACACACAGCACACATGACAGTTGTGTTGTGTTGAAAAAAAGAATGTCAGTGAAGGATAATGTTTGAAAAAGAATAATGAGAATATTAAACTATTTTGATGGTATTTCACCTCATGTAAAGTTGTAATTGGTAATTAAGCTGTTTGGGTTTTGGTTTATATTTCTGTTAAATATTTGCACTGAAGTTTTGAGCATGTTATAACTTATTCGTACTAATTATCACAATTACTTCTTTTCAGATTGCAGAAAACAGACATAGTTGTAGCACAGAAACTTTACCAAAAGAAGCGTGTATGGAAATCCAGACGTCCCCAATGATAACATTACCCCCCACAGAAAAAGATCATGACCAGGCATCAGTGAAAGCACGTGAAGCTTCGGGAGGGATACCGTTGAATAGCGGGAAATGTGACTAGCGGTGTCTGGGAAACGGCTACCATGACACACCGGTAAATCATAAGACTGATGATTGTACTTCTTATGCTGATTTAAATATTTTATCTTTAAATGTATGTGGTATCTTGTCAAAATTAAGTTGTCCAGATTTTATGTCATATATATGCAATTATGATATAATAGGTTTACAAGAAATTAAAACAGATGATACAGATCACATTCAGGTCCCGGGATATACTACGTATTCGTTTACCCGCAGAAAAATCACAAATTATCGTTCAGGTGGAATAGCTCTGTTAATTAAAAACGATCTGTCTGATTATGTCAAAATTGATAACAAATCACAATCAAATATTGTCAAGTTCTTTACAATTTCCAAAAGTATATATGGCACAACAAATACTCCATATGACGAAGACCTAAAGTGCGGAATTATTTATGTTCCGCCATCTGGCTCAAGGTTTGCACTTAAAGACCCATTCTTTGAGATACAAAATGAACTTTTCAGATATTTTGGCAGTAGTAAACATTGTTTATTAATTGGCGATTTCAATGCCCGTTCTGGACATTTGTCTGACTACATTTTCACGGACGAAATTTTGTCAGATTTATATGACCTTGAAAGTATGGAAAACGAAGAGGGGAAAATTCTTGAAAACTTTAAGAATTGTAATATACCAATAAACAGAAAGTGCATAGACAGTACAATAAATCAATACGGTTATAATTTCATTGATTTATGCAAAAATAATGACATGTTTATTTGGAATGGCCGGATTATTGGAGACTATGAAAACCCGATGTTAACCTGCAAAAACTCTAGTGTTGTTGACTATTTTATTTCAACATCGTTTGTATTTGAAAATATCGCTGATTTTAAAGTAGATGACTTCTGTTGCCTTTTTTCGGATGTCCATTGTCCACTCACAGCTAAACTGAAAACTAAATTTAGTATTAAACATAAAAATAAAGATCAAACAACAATTACTGAGAATAAAACGAAAAAAAATTGGGAAAACAAAAATATAGTAGAAATGAAACTTAACATGATGACCGACAACGATGACATAACACAAAAACAATTGGATGAAATAGTGTCTGGTATCGCTCACATGTTTGGGGATACATCCGAAAAATCATTTGGATTCATAAATAGAAATGCGAAATATAAAACAAATAACAAATAAAAAAAAAAAAAAATTTAAAAATTTACTAAGTAAGTAAAAAGTACAAAAATACCATGTAAAAGAAAAACTTAGAATGCTTAATTCAAACGATCCTAAACATTACTGGAAAAGTCTAAATGATTCTAAAGGTACTACGTCTAATATCACTGCTTCTTTGCAAAACTTTTATGAATATTTCAAAAGTTTGAATGAAAATCTTGATGACTCTGAAACATATGATACAAATGAAAATGACAACAATATAAATTATAATGAAGAAATCAATGGCCCAATAACCAATGAGGAAATACTTAGAGCAGTTAAAACTCTGAAAAATAATAAAGCGCCAGGGATAGACGAAATAGTAAACGAACAAATAAAGCATTCAATTAACTACATGATAAATATATACAGCAAGTTATTTAACATAGTATTTGACAAGGGAATCATACCTGAAAGTTGGACAATAGGCCTAGTCAAACCAATATATAAAAATAAGGGAAATCCACAGCTTCCAGAAAATTACCGTCCCATATCACTCCTCAGCTGTTTAGGAAAACTATTTACTTGTATCATTAATAACAGATTAAATATATACGCAGAAAAATCAAATCTTATCCACGAGACCCAAGGTGGATTCCGAAAAAAATTCTCAACAATTGACAACATATTTATTCTAAAAAGCTTAATTGACCTCGTGCAATCTGATAAGAAAAAATTATATTGTTGTTTTATTGACTTCAAACAGGCTTTTGATTCAGTATGGAGAACAGGGTTGTGGGAAAAACTAAAATTCGAAAATATTAATGGTAAATGTTTAAAAGTTATCCAAAATTTATACAGTAATATAAAATCAAAGGTAGTAACATCAGAAGGAGAAACACCATTTTTCAACTGTCTAGTCGGTGTGAGACAAGGAGAAAATTTATCACCATTTTTATTTTCAATTTTCTTAAATGACCTTGACCTTTACCTAAAATCAAAAAACATAAACGGCATTTCAAGAACAACTATTACGGATGAGGCACATATATATCTAAAGCTTTTTATTCTTCTTTATGCGGATGATACTATAATCTTCAGTGACAATGAAACAGACCTACAAAATGCATTAAATGAATTCAAACATTATTGCGACACGTGGAAACTAAATATCAATACAAGTAAAACAAAAGTTATGCGATTCAGTAAAGGGAATTCAAAAAAGCCTCAAAAGTTCAAGATTTGAGATACTACTTTAGAATTTGTAGATGAATATAAATACCTTGGTATTTATTTTACGAAAACTGGCTCGTTCCATAAAACTAAAATTCATATTGCCGAACAAGCAAATAAAGCCATGTTCTCTTTGCTCAAAAAGATAAAATCACACAATATACCTTTCGACCTACAAATTGACCTCTTCGAAAAAACTATTAAACCAATTTTACTATATGGCAGTGAAATATGGGGCTATGGTAATATAAACATGTTAGAAAAAATACAATTAAAATTTTACAAATATATATTTAATCTAAAGAAATCCACACCCTCATATATGGTTTATGGTGAAACCGGTATTACACCACTAATGGTTAGTATAAAAAACAGAATAATAGCTTATTGGTCACGTATGATTGAAAATATCAAAGATAATAAGACAACAAAATTATCTGCAAAAGTTTATTTAACATTATACAAGCTATACTCACAAAACAAAATCAAATCAGCTTGGCTAGATAGTGTTAAAAATAACCTATGCTCATTAGGATTTTCCGGTATCTGGAATAGCCAAAATTTTCCTAATAGTAGGTGGCTCATCAAGTCTTCCTATCAGAAACTTAAAGATATGTTTATACAGCAATGGCACTCAGAATTGAGCCAAACATCTGACACAAACTTATATAAATACATCAAAATATCTTTTATCCGAAGTCCTTATATCAATAAACTACCGTCGTACCAAAGTAAAAATATTATTGCATTTATTACAAGAAACCACAATTTACCTATTGAAACCGGACGCTGGCAAAACATACCCAGTGCTGAACGTAAATGCATACAATGCAGAGACCAAGGAGATGAATTCCACTACCTATTTAAATGTCCAATCTTTCATGAACAAAGAAAAAAATATTTAGACATGGCAATTTATAAACGCCCAAATATGATAAAACTTATCGAATTAATTAAATCTGAAAACGTTATAAAACTCAAAAGGTTTAGTATACTATGTTCAGCCATAGTTAAATTCTTCAAATAAATAAATTTTAAAAGTTGAAGGCATTTCTGAAAAATTTTTGATATAATATAACAAGTATCTATATGTGTGTATGTATATATATATATATATGTATGTGTGTGTATGTATGTATATGGATGTATATGTATATATATGTATGTATATATATATATATATATGTGTATGTATATGTATATATGTGTGTATATGTATGTGTATATATGTATATGTATGTATATATATATATGTGTGTGTGTGTGTTTACATATTGATCATCAACTTTAAGCATGTGATTTGGCTAAACCACTTTCGTTTTCGCAGGGTTTAGGCAAATCAAGAGTGTAAAAGTCACATAACAAGTAGTTCTTATATTAAAGACTGCAGTAGGATGGTATCCTACATTTATTCCTTTTTGAAATATATATTGAGAGTATTGAGAGTCATTACATGTTTTTAACCTTATAAAAGGAATAATCAGGATTCATGCTGTAAATAACACATATTGTCATCAGTGTTTATTTTCTGTTTATTTTCTGTTTTTAAGTTATTTTGGTAATACATGTTCTATTTATTTACATAACCAGATCACGAACAAGAGAGAGAGAGATAGAGAGAGAGAGATAGAGAGAGAGGGGGGAGGGGGAGCATATATAATACATGTACTTAAATTGTTATATGATAAATACTCTGTTAGAAAATCTCATGTGCAATTTAGAAATAGATATAGCGAGGAGAGACTCTATGAGAGAGAGAGAGAGAGAGAGAGAGAGAGAGGGAGAGAGAAGGCTTAATACATATAAAGATTATAGATTCCAGTATAATCAATAATCCCACCAGCCGTTTTCCATTGCATTTATTTGTACTTTATATATTTATATGTTTTTGTGCTGCTAATGTTTCCTACTACGGTAGGACTTATGCATTTGTAAATAAAAGTTAAAGTTAAAGTTAAGTATTCTCTCATTTCAAAGTCGGACGTTGCTGAATGTTGAAATTATTTGGTGATATCATACAATTAATGTTGTCTTAGAATATCAATAAACAACTAAAAAAAAATGCTGTGTCATTATTCAGTATTTGTGTGTGTGAGAGAGACAGACAGACAGACGGAGAGAGATATATATACTTCAAGATCAAAACATTAAAATTTGCAAAAAGAAAAATCAAATTCAAACAATTAATACTCATCAAAGTAATTTGGCAATAACTCATATTAGCTTACAAAATGATGATCTTTTTTTATCTGTATATAAAATCTACACAATATAAAGAGAACTAGATAAATAGATTCATAGGTTTAGTTTAACATTGTTAGTTCTACTAAAATTTGGAAACAAGTTCTTACAACTAACAGGTTCATTGGCTGGACCAGTACTTTGTGGCTGCACTTTGGAAGGTGTATAGGTTTAATATAATTAAGAGCATCATTAAAAATAGGCTTGCACAAACCACATACATGCCCCTATGTGACAGGGTGTTGTGTTAATTTGAGTGCTGTCTTTAAGGTTTGGCAGGTCGTGCTTGGCATGTTGTTTGTTTTACTTGATTGTGAAAAGTGAGAAGTTGTGAGTGGTAATGATTGGATATCATTTGGCATATTTCTTGTTTTAAAAATAGCTATCATTTTAATGGACGAGGCACCGTTCCGCTTCACTGGTATTTAAGTTTTAAGGTGATGGGTTTGCCTGAAATGACCAGAGAGGCATTATGATTGTCCTGGTCCTATTGGTTATTATGACATTTGTTGTAACGGCTCAGAGAGGTTCGTGTCTTTGTTATATTTTGTTAGTTTTAGCATTCAGGATTATTGTGGCTTATTAATTATAACTGATCATATTTGCCGTAGTTTAAGTTTAAATGTAAATTAAACTTCAATTTATTTAATTGTGATCTAAATGGCGGTATTGGTAATAAGAACTATTTTAACAATGTATGGCTAAACTGGTACATTTCCTACTCTTTTTCTTGGCATGCTATTTTTAGTTCTTATCTTCCGAATTGCAGTTAATCACAAGTATGGCAGTGTAAGAAATCGAGACTATTGGACAATTTGTGATGTGGACAGTGCCACACACTGGTGAGTGAGTGACATATTGTAATAGACTGTATGTTTGATTTGTGTTTAAGGAGAAATGTATTTTGTTTTATCCTTAATATGTAAAAGTTGTAATTATAATCTAGCTGCAAGTTTCAGCCACAAGCTTCCTCTTGAATTTTTAGATATATGATATGTAATTATTATTAATGTAGAGTGGCCAATGAATTATTATGAGACGTAATTAATGTGTGTGAGAAATATATCATGTAATTGTACTATTTCATTTCATATATATTTCAGGCCACGTTTTTTCATTCAAGTGTTCAATATACACATATATTGTCACTAATAAAAGACGAACCACACACTCAAACGCGTTGTTTTTAGATGCCCCAAACGACACGTGTAACACCTACTCAATTTAATCTAAAAAGGGGGATGTCAGATGATGATGATGATGATGATGATAGATATGTTTTGATGTCCTAATAACATAGGAATGGAGTTGCGTGTGTGTAGACAAATATTATTGCACAGATAAGTATAAGAAATGGAACTCAAAGTCAATGTAAATTTACTTTAAACACCAACTTAAACTTCGCAAATGATTTTTTTCTATATATAAATATTCATATGCATTTAAATTTGCTGAGTCTCACTGCTTTTAAAACTTTCAGTGTCTATCGTATATTAGACACACACTCTCTCTCTCACTCTCTCTCTCGATCTATTTTAGCATCGTGAAAAATGTGTATTTGCATGTTTCCGTGTTATTCACAGACTGTACTGATATTTATTGCGTGTTAACAAGAAGAAAGATGGGAAAAAGATATGTCGATCAGTTAAGTGAAATATAAAGGAAGGTGGAAAACGAGAGAAGTGCATGCATTTACATCATTCCAAGCATATTCAAACAATAATTGGTGTACAAAAATAAAGTCAAAATTCGAATCGGCAGGATGTGTATTCAATTAGGGGCGTTATAAAAGTATACCATAGAGGGAAAAAAATTTGTATGCTGCATTTTGGTTCTGATCTGCATTTCATTAACACGGGATAAAATTCCGAATTACTCCTTAAAAATGTCATGGAAATGACTTTTTTTATCTTTTCCACTCACAATGTACATTATTTTTGTACATAAAGATAATTATTAAAATGTGCTGGGAATGATGTAAATGCATGCACGTTCTCTTGCTCTCCCTCTTTCTTTATATTTCACTTAACTGATCGACATATCTTTTTCCCATATATAAATATCAGTGCGTCTGTGAATAACACAGAAACATGCAAATACACGTTTATCACAATGCTAAAACAGAAAGTGTGTGTGTGTGTGTGTGTGTGTGTGTGTGTGTTTTAGTCATTTAAGGTTTTAAAAGCAGTGAGAATCAGCAAGAAAAAATTGCAAATGCATAAGAATTAAATATTTATATTTAAAGAGAAATCATTGTGAAATTTGATTTGGTGTTTAATGTAAATTCACATTGATTTTGAGTGCAATTTTCTGTACTTATCTATGCAATAATCTTCATTTACACACACACACAACTCCATTCCTATGCTATTAGGACATTAAAACTTATTCATCATCAGAAAAAAAGTCCCTTTCCCTTCTTGATTAAAAGAGTAGGGACTTGTTCGTGTTTCAGTTGCTCATCAGTAAACCTATTTTTTTATGATGCCCTTAATTACATAATTTTCATATACAGTATAGTTTTAAACCTATACACCTTCCCAAGTACAGCCACAAAGTACTGGTCCAGCCAATGAACATGTAAGTTGTTAAAACTTGTTTCCAAGTAGAGTAGAACTAACAATATTAAAGTATAAACCTATGAATCTGTTTATCTAGTTTTCTGTTCATTGTGTAGATTTCATATACAGCAAAAAAAAAAAAAACATTTTTTAAGCTTAGATGAGTGACTGCCAGATAACTTTCAAGAGCATTTAATTTTTTGCATTTGTTTTTCTTTTTGGAGTATTTGTCTGAATTTAATTTTCTTTTGGGAATTTTAATGTATTGATCTTGGGTATATAAGAGTATATAAGGCTTCTCTCCCACTCTCTCTCTCTCTCTCTCTAAGGTTCTCTCTCTCTCTCTCTCTCTCTCTCTCTCCCAGGCTTCTCTCCCCCTCTCTATCTCACACACACTCACACAAGTAATGATGACACAATATATTTTTAGATGTTTATTTATATTCTAAGATTACAATTAAGATATTACAAATAATTTCAACATTCAGCAACGTCTGATTTTGATATGACAGCGTACACCTTTGTCTGCTTTCTACAATCTGACAAGAAGTAATAATGATCATTAGTATGAATAAGTTATAACATGCTCACATCTTCAGTGCAAATATTTATCAGAAATATAAACTTAAACCCAGATTAATTCCAACACTAAATGAGGTGAAATACCATTAGAATAGTGTAATATTCTCATTTATTCTTTTCCAAACATTATTGTTCATTGAAAGTTTTTATTTCTTTTTTTTTTCTTCACCACAACTGTGACTGTAAGTAATATTGCTTGTTTCACGTGTGCTGTGTGTATGATCTGTCATGCACAGGCTACAATTTCACATAATAAGTACATTTAATTTGATTTGTGGTCTTTTCTCTTTCAAAGATAAAGAAAGCTTAACACTGTAGATAATAAATAATTGTGTACTAAGGACTCTCTCTTTCCGTTTTGGGGGAACAGTACCTCTACCTTCAGAAGGGGGAATTTTCGTGTCATTTTCTCCTATCGGAGCAATTTTCGCTGCACATACCATATGCGTAGCCAGACTTTGAAAAATTATACGCACAGCGAGGCACGAAGTGCCGAGAAGGGGAAGGTGTGGGAGGGCCCACTGGTGGGGGTCCGGTGGGCCTCCACCGGAAAATTTTGAATTTGTTGAATTCTGGTATGTCATGGACACGTTTTTTCAATTGATCTTGTTATTCTTAAAAACTTATTTTCACAGTGGAAATTTTACAAGGTCCAAACTCTTAGGTCTCTAACATCTTCGAAAATTGTAAAATTGGATACAATAATCGACTGAATATCCATTGAATTAAGGTTTGGTATGGATACTTAAAGCGCTTAATCCCCTCAGACGTCTTTATATATATTTTTTTAAAATATGTATTTTTAACTGTTTTGACATCTCTAATGGTCTCATCAGGCGGTAATGAGCAATTTGTTTAAAAAAAACTCACAGATTTCCCCGCGACAATTTTTTTTTGGTTGTTTTTTCTTAATTTTCATTTTTATTTATTTATTTATTTTATTTATTTATTTTTTAAAACAGTATTGATCCTGTCCGTTTTTAACTCGAGATGACAGAACTAGTCGGACAAGCTTATTCGTCAGAAGAGCCGTCGTCGCGTTCAGCATTGCGAAAAACAAGTGCAATTCTCCTGTGACCCGAGGCATCAAAGTCATTTAGCACTTGTTCAATGTCAATACTTTGGCTGCGATGGATGTGCAATAATGCCAATCCTGTCAGCCGCTGCTCTGTCATGATACTGCGGAGATAGGTTTTCAATCTTCTGAGGCCTCAGAAAGATCGTTCAGCTGAAGCTGTAGATACAGACATCGTCATGAGAACCTTGAGTATTGCGTGCAAATTGGGGAGAAGCTGATAAGTTGCTTCAACAGCTTCTAACAGCTGTTCGTATACTCAACTCTATAGGCAACTCTGCATGCATGGCAAATGGCACAGTGCACGTATTTTGCGTTTGGAAACACTTCGGCAAATCTTGCCTGCACGCCACGGATTTTGCCAAACATGTTTCCTGCACCATCGTAACCTTGGCCTACGATAGAATTTGGGTCGAGGTTGTGCTTTCTGATGTCATCAAGCAGAAGACCGTGCAACGCCTCACCAGTTGTGCTTTCGGTTGCAACGAATGACAAGAACTCCTCACGAACGACGTGCAAACCCGAACTTTCCCGATCAACGTAACGTATGCAGAATGCAAATTGTTCTGTGTCGCATATATTTTTTTGGAAAATTATTTTTTTTTTTTTATAATGTTTCAGAAATTTGTTGTCGTCCGCAGAGTGATATGAATTCGTTTTGAATTTGAGGGCTCATGTATGTAGCATGCCTGGGGGCAGACGCAATATGCTCTTGAAGTACACTATCAGCTTTTGCGCAGTAGTTGAGCAATGCTCGCATGTTGCTTTTTTCGTCGGTTTTTCCGCGAAGGGCTATATTCTGGCGACCACAGAGAATTATGATTTCAATAATTGAAGTTAATGCCTGTCTGTTTCTATGAACGGTGTTTCTGTAGGCAGCTGACCCAAACTCAACAACATTCTTCTCCTCGTTGCTACATATTCGGGCAAAATGATCGGCCTTTGTTAATGCGTTCAAGTCATCTGGCGAATTTTTTTGACCCTCAATGACCTTTTTTGCGTTGCTCCAGTCAGTAAGTGGCCGGGCAACTAGAACATTTTCAGCATTATTGAAAACATGGCAAGGCGCACAAAAAACATCGTCCAACGGAAGACTGTATCTTAAAAAAGAAAACTGTTCCGAGTCGAACACAAAATCGGGAACACGTCTGGTCTTTTTTCCACACTCCCTCAAAGGCACTACCCAGCCTCTCGATGGTTCAAATCTTGTACTAAGCACGGAATATTTCTGTGAGTCAGACATACGTTGTCTACTTTTGAGATCTAGGTTTCCTATATCTAGGAAGCGTGGCCCATCAGGACTGGGACTTGTTTCAGAAACATTAAATTTTGTTAATTTAACAGAATCATGATTGTTTGAGAGTTTGGATTGGGGATTTTCACATTTTGAAGTTTCAGACCCAGATCTAGTCTCCGTACGACTATTTATTTCTGTTTTCACTCCCGATTCATCTGTCCCACTGGATGTGTCATTTTTCAGGAGTTTGAACAGTGCTTGACCAGGTATTTGGCGTATTTGTCTCTTCATTGTCGAAATAGACCTATGCTAGTTACAGCAGTTTATAAAACAGGTTTAGATGAAAATATTAAAACGGCGTAGATGAAACCTGTATTTTTAATGATTGTTGTCTGTTGTTGAAAAACAAGAATCACACCCGGTACTCAGTATATTATAGAATAGATCTATTATAGTATATTCCAGAATCTAGATCTATGCGAGATCTTAATCTGCTGAAGATAATTTATAGACGTATTTTTTTAAATTGTTCAATAGATCTATTTAATTTTAAATACTTAAATTAAATGTTGAAGGGCTACTTGACTGAAGAGACTGCGCTGTAAATGTCGAAGGGCTACTTGATGAAGAGACTGCGCTGTACGTTTCGCTGGCTATGACATCAGCAAAATTTCATAATTGCAAAACAATGACGTCACTATATAGCTTTCTATGTCGTCATTCATAGTAAGCGATACGTTTTATAGTCTGGTCCCCTGCCTAAATATAACTACGATTATTTACCTTTGCGTAGAGTAGCGGCGTAAAGGGGGAGGGAACCCAGACTATACGTTTTACTTATTCGGTTCAAAATTTTTAGATTACTCATGTGTGACAAAATTTATATCACAGGAAATATCTTTTACGTTTTAATGGGTTTCTACGCCGCTATTGATGATATTTCAGTCATATCGCGGCGGACAGTTTGTGCATCTTTCCTGGGCAGGCTTAGACCGTCTAAGCGTGTTACCAGTACCGGATGCCAGAAACTGATAACTTGCTTTACAACGACTGATTTTCGTTAATCACACGCGTTGCAATGCAGCGCATGGGATCAAAGCCATCCACCTGCTGGAATCTTAGAGGTAGAAAGATTCCAATTGATAGAGCCCATTAGTGGCCAGGAAATCTCGAATTGCAAAATTAATTATTGTGAACTGGAACGAATATAGCCTAGACTTTTATTCGTTCAAGTTTTGAAAAAGATGGTTTGGTCATGAAATTTTGTATACGCACGTGCGTATTGTGCGTAATGGGCGCTTCGCCCTTGCATACTGCAATAATTATATAAGTAAAAATGTACAAAATAGTTCCTGTTTAGTATCTTTGTTGGTGTAAAAATGAAATGAAAATCAAATGATATACAACAATCTACCACTTGACCATATTTGTTTTTTGTGTGAAATCTTACATTTTTGTTTGTAGGGGAAATTTTTTCTTGAAAATGGGGGGGGGGGGCATACGTTTTGGCTGGGGGAATGGTGCCTTCTACAGGTACTAACAATGGATATCGAGAGACCCTGGTGCTTTGCAGATATTTCTCTCCTACGTTTAGTAAATAATAAACATATTTGCTTACTAAAAAAATTGGTTTTTTTTTTTAATTTTGTCTTGAAACATGTTTTTTTTTTAATTTTTCCTACGTTTAGTAAATAATATACATATGTATGCCTTATAAAAAGAACTTTGTTATTTGTTTATTTGTTTAGAATAATTTCCATGGAAAATAATGCATTTTTTCATCTTTATCTTACCTTGACATAATACTGCTGTGTGACTATTACACCATGATTTGTTTCACAAATCTTGATTTGGACCTGAAACAAATTATTTTTTCACCAGGATTAGATTAGGAACAAGAAACCATGCATTCATAGTATGAATTGTCAAATTTGGTTATTCTTCATGATGAATAGGCATGGTTAAGATTATGTCACAAAAAGGCACCTGAAAAAAAAGGAAGAAAAAAAACAAAACATGTCCAGACAAAATGGGGAGGGGAACAGGGTCTTTGTTATCAGGAAAATTCAACAATTTGACTTAGTTTGAACTCAGACTTTTCAATAAGGATCTTTCAACATATTATTGTATATATTTCTATAAAAAATACATGATTCAAACGCATACTCATAAAGTAATTTTCATGGGTATATAAAAAAATGTGTCAATTAATTTTCTAGAACTTGCTTAATTGCATATAGTTTTATAGGAGTAGAGTTTAATATTTTATTTTAAAATTGATTTTATCATAAAAATCATTTTTATTAGAAATTAATTTACTGTGGATGTAAATAAGTTCATTACTGTAATAATCATGAAATGAGACTGAAAATATGTAAGGATATCATGTAAGATATTGACTGCAGTACTGTTCTCTGGAATTAGTTCATATAATCTGTTAAAACGCTTTTGAAACAACCCGCTTTCAATACACAGGGTCACTGAGTAAAAGTTAGAAATTCATGTTGAAAACAAATTTGACACAGGAAGCAGATGACCGGACCTGATTGTGTATTGATTGAGCTAGTGAAAAATCAAAATTATTCCAGTAATTATACCTTAAAAGGAGTTTAAAATATCCCATAATCCCCCAACTTGCAA
Organism: Solen grandis; assembly: GCA_021229015.1. Lineage (NCBI taxonomy): Eukaryota > Metazoa > Mollusca > Bivalvia > Adapedonta > Solenidae > Solen > Solen grandis. Next base: position 13,372,412 of record CM037795.1, read on the forward strand.
ATCTTTACACAGTCGTCTGCATGCGTGTGATAATGATGGCGATCAGATTTAATCGTTTGGAAGGCGTTTCAATGAAAAGTTCATTTTTTCCTTACATGAAAAGGAATATTTTAAAAACGGGTTTCTATCAAATAAAGCATTACAACCTCCTTGTTTTGACATTTCACAAGAATACCATGTGCAATGAAAATGGCGCGCGCAGAACCATTACAGTTGATAGGCAGTCAAAAAAACTAAAATATATACATAAAACACACAATATATTATATTTTATTGTAACGAATTAGTTAATGAAAACGTACTTTACCTTTATTTTCAAATCCTTTGATGATGATTTCGTTGATGATGTAACAGAATGTTTTATCCAAAAATGAACGCTGGTTTTCATCACAGCCTGAAAAACCTTTACTGTAGCACCGCTTCCGAGTTGTCACACGTAAAAGTAAAATGTACCGTTATTACCAAAAAGGGGCTGAATTTCGGGAAATTTATTTAGAAACGAACCAAAACACATACTAATTTGATTTCTTCATATATTGTCTTTATCTTAAGCAATGAACAACACATGACAGGTATTTTATTTTGGTTATCAAATGAAAAAAATACAAGAAATCAACTTCCGGTTTGACCTACAAAATACGGTGAGTGAATTTAAAAACGATTTTCTAAAAATCTGTAATACAGATTTTCTTTTTACTCTACTGTTTAGTAGTTAAGGAAATATCGTACTAATAATCAGAATATAAAGGAAATTTGTATTACAGATTTTTAGCTTTTTGGAGGAGAAGAGTGCGTATTTCACTATAAAAACAAGAAAATAAGACAGATTTCCTGCAGTAAAAGTACAATTTCTTCGAAATGATTGGATGTCAGCCAAATAAATGTTTGCTGAAATTAAAAAAATCTATTCCTCATAAATTTCAATACAATTCAATACAAAAACATAATGAGAAAGGGTTGAAATATCTATTTATTTAGGTTATTAAAAAAAGGCACTAAACCGGATGTAGAATTAGTCGCGGCCTATTCCCTGAAAATCGGAGGTAGATTCTTGCAAAGATGATGAGATGTATGCACGTGAAGTGGTTCCGTGGAACTCCTACTGTTTATTTTTGTCGAAGTATAGGTTAGTTCATAGTTGCCTTCAACTACACGATAAAGTCACGAGGGCGGAGCGGAGCCCGAGTGACTATATCTTGTAGTTGAAGGCAACTATGAACTAAGCTATTTAGCACATGGTATTTTCCGTCCACTAGCGACAAAACGTCAAAAAAGTGTGAGTTATGTAGTGGCATAGTCCACACTTATTGATTTTTACAAAAGTGTTAGACTACGCGTTATAGTTCACGGTGACTATGAACAAATACTGGCACCTGCTTGGACGAGAGGAAAATACCATGTGCTAAGAAAGACTTATACAGTAACTTTAGATTACGAATAGGCGCTACTTGTTCAGCTTGTTCTTACGTCCTTAAAAACCCCCCCCCCTTTAAATCCACCCTCCTGACATGAATTTTTCTTTTATTTTATCACTTTAACGAAATTTTACATCGTAATAATATAGGGTCTTACGTCACATTTGATGATGTTCAAATGTGACGTATAATTGCGTTCTCAGCTTTATCGTAATGTTTATAATTCGAAAGCAAAATCAAATTTTGGAAATGTTGTTTTGGTGGTCACTATGACGTAGATGTAGATTAACAAAATTACTATCAGCGTGTAATCTTTCTGTGTCTAACCCGTTTATTTATTTATTTATTCTTTTTTTAACTTTTTGCGAGAAATGTCTACATGGTGACGCTGCAATTTTCATTCGTGGGGGTAAATACAATAGAAGTAACAGCCTAACCGGAAAGCGCCTAGTAATCGAATGACACACGAAAGACGCAAATAAGTCCGGCAAATGCAGAGCTGTAAAGTACGAAATATTTGCATGGTTAGAATCGAATTATGAATATCTGCCTGTTGTTTGGATGCGAATAATTAAATCACTCGTGCTACGCACTCGTGATTTAATTACTACGCATCCAAACTCCCGCCCATATTTTATTCGCCGATAAAATATAGGCAAATATTTATTATTTCTTAATTGAACGATATATATTAAATACCCACACCACCATGTAGATAAGGCTTTTCGGGAAGTGCTAATTGATTAAGGTAGGTTAACGTCTTATTTTGGATTGAAATGAGTGAGAGAGACCCGAGTGAGATATATATGTTTCGTTACCATGTAACGTAGGCATATTCCAATGACCCACGGTGATTACTTCGGTTCTAGTGTCAGTGGGGGGAATAGTCAGTGTTGCCTTTTTTTCATTATTTCCTTTTTCGTATTTTCTTATTACTTATTCTAAATACATGTATAACATTCTGGAAATTAAAATAATCTTTAAAATATACTTTTTCCGGATGGTTTTGGTTTCGTTGTTGTTGATTGTTTGGCAGATGTTGTTTGTTGTTTTTAGTTTCATGGAAGGGGGGGGGGGCGTCAGCAGATTTCACAGGATAGAAATCATGTTAACTTTCAGTATTACGCGGACAATGATTTACATCGCGTTATATTGGAAGTTCTTTCGTAATGGATCCTGCAGTAATGGAGCGTAGCGACCTGTACTGAACTTTCGGCGTTAAAAAGATTGTCATTCTTCCATGATGTCAGTGATCTGACACAAACTGAGTTTATGTCCTTCAGTTAGGTTTCCTCTGTCTTCAGTAACCATTTCTTTAACACATGAATACTATTCTCTGCAGTTTGCATTTGCCAAAGGCTAAAGTATACAGGTATAAAGGGTAGCTGTTAATTTCTTTGTAACCCTGTATTTAACATGAGACAAGAGAGGTTCTGTGGAACACTTGTGTCACCTGCTGAAGCGTGACGAAAAAAGTGTGATGGACAGACAGACGACGGAAAAGTGATCCCTATGTGTCACCTCTGTTTACATTGAAACTATATATCTCATCGGACATGATAGCATTGACAGATATGCTTATAATTCAAAACTACGGAATCCTGTTAGGGACATCGCGAATTTTTTCCTAACTATTCACAGACCATCCACGAAAAAAAAAGAGAGAAGAGAGATTATACATTTACTTTCTCGTATTTTTTTTCAGCAGTTTTCCCCCTAACAGGATTCAGTACAAAACTGCATATTAAGTAAAACTTGAGTATACATCCATTGGCTAATACTCGTGAATGAACGGATATAAGTTAAAGTCAACGTTGCTCAACGACCCGATGTAAACATTAAAGATCTCTACTGTGTACGAAATGTCTGATGTATGAATGACGTAGAAACTGCATCTCCCCGGAACGTTCATATAAACATCATAAAATAAGCTCTGACAATAAATGACATATGACAGATTTTTTTTCATTACATCCCCTTTATAATTTTGTTATCATGATTTATCTCCCCTGAAAACTAAAAAAAAAAAAAAAAAAAAAAAATCCTCCATTTTTCTAGTATTTCATATTGACAGAAATTGTATTTTTCCCATAGACTTAAATGTTAACTTAAATACAGATTATCTCCCCTACATATAAAGTCTAGGTGAAACGTTTTATTTTTATTTTTGGATGTCTTCCTAGTGACAAAGTTTCGTAGAATTATTTCCATCCAGTGGCAAGATATGGAAAATGGGTATTAGGGGGGTTATACCTTAAGCTAAAAAAAATGAAGCTGTATCGTTAAAAAAAGGGTGGGATATAATAGCGAGTTCGTGCTTTGTAACACTCATGTTTCATGGCTAATTTGGTTTCTCACGAAACGTAGACTTGTTTTCGAACAACAATGCCATGTAGAACAATATGTAGAACGTCCCCATAAATGTTTTTATTGCTCAGATTTCTGTGGAACCGTGATATTCTATTGTAATGGCGTCAAATCCGAGACATTTTTCTTAATTATTATTATTTATTTTTTATTTTTTTATTTTTTTTTGTTTCAGCGAAATATCATTTTTTATTTCTTTTTGGGAGGAGGAAAATCAATATTTTGTAGAAAGAAAGCACTAGCGAAAATATGCATTTCCTCCTAACGAAATGAATTAAAGATAACTTTTCACTGAAACCAACAATTTTTCTTCTTATTTGATGTTTTTCTACCATTTCTGAGACTTCATTAAGAGAAAAAAGTAGTCCTGTCACAATATGTCAACATTTTTAAAAGTATGGTTGTGATATTTTTGCCCAAAACCTTTATATGGATAATCCTGCGTTCACTCATTCTTTTTCGTTTTACTTCAGAAAGAGGGATTATCTGTAAGAATATTAATGTAAGGGTATAAAATCTGCTCATTTTATGCATATCAAAATTTTCTACGTATGATCAAATTATTTAGCCTAAAAAAGCTAAAAAAAAAAAGAGAGATTATTTATTGAAAAAAAATCATATATGATTTGATTTTTTTCTTAATTTAGTGTTTTTTAAATTTTCATATCTTTTCTCTTTTTACTTTTATTTATTTACATTTTTATGATTAAGCTAGACTTGCCTCCGTAGAAGGGAAGGCGACGGTTGATCTTAATTTCATCCAACACAAAAATCTCTGAGCTCACACAGATATCCGACGTAGCTTATCAGCACTCCAAAGTGGTCATATTTCAGAGAATATATTTGCTCCCAAGTAACACAATATTTCGAGAGAAATTAATAGGTGGGTTTGGGTATAAACTTGACTGGGGTGAGCCCGTGTGGATTTATGGACGGAATATCTCTGTGTCGTGGACAATGAACAAAGGGAGATAATCCAAACATTTTTTTCACCCTTCAAGATTCACAGGCATTTCTCTTACATTGTCGCGATAGCAAAAAAAAAAAAGCCGGACTCTAACTCTCAACTCACTGTCAGTAAATATATATTGTGTATGTGACAAAACTTGTTGTGTCGAAATGAAATTTCATTTTAACTATATAGTGAAAAGTATTCTCTCAATGTATTGTTGTTGCCTTAAAGTTACTGTTTGGTCATTGAAATACAGGTATTAAGATAATACTTTCAAGATTCACTGGCTCGACTTTTAATCTCGATTTTTAACTTATGAATTAAATACCATAAAAATAATTCATGTAATTGATAACAATTCGGTATATTTGGTAAACATGCGGAATAATAAATCAGACAATAAGATTAAAATTACCTGGTTTCTAAGAGTTCATGATAGACCTTGTTCAATAATAGAAACGCATGTACATACTGTGATTATATCATATTTTTGTGTCACAGTTTCAGGTAACTATTGATTAAAAATCAAAACTTCACTTAATCTACATGCTACAAAAATCACACTGGTTACAAACGTTGGCGGTCGTATTGTTGTAGTTGAGCTCAAAAACAGTAATAAACCTGCCTCTGGATGGTAAAAAACTAAGCTATTTGAAATTTATAACAACGAATGTGTTTGACACTGACATCAATGTCTTCAACCATCTGGCCAGCCCCCGTTGGCCAATAGGTTAAAACGTCCGCTTCGGGAGCGAAGGTATTGGGTTTGATCCCTGAATAGATCCCTGCTCTGCGCCCTTCATACACAAATGATAGTCACAGAGCTGATTGGCCCGGTCCCGATGGTCGAGTGGTTAAAAAGTTCGCCCCAGTATCGAAAGGTCAATGGTTTCAATGCAATATTTTGATAGGGCATACCTTTTTATACGCCAGTTTCATTTTAGCATGACCATTCCTGGTGTTTGAGGGGCTAGAGCGTTCGTCCCGGAATCCGGAGGTCGTGGTCAAAGTCGTATCAAAGTCGCTAAAAACGGTACTGGTATAGCTCTATTACTTGGCTCTCAGCATATAAGGTTTGTTCAAAGGCAGGTTGGCCTGGTGTCAGGATAATGTTACTGGATGTGGTATCATGCCACATGTTTACGGCATGATACTGCAGTTTTGCAGCACTATCTTTCTCATTTAGACATAATGTCGGTGGGACCTATAACCCAACAATCAAGAAATAAACTTCATTCATCCGAAATGGTAAATTGTAGAAAATCCCTCGGGCATTAAATTAGATTAAATAAATCTTGCTTTATGATATAGGTACATTTAAAAACCATATGACATAATTTCCATCGCATTTTTTTCCCTATTGAGCAATGTCACCTAGGTGTGGCCTCCTTTTTTATCAGATTGCAGCCATGTTTTGTGCCCCTTAGGTGTGCCGTAATGTTGTAACTAATATATGTATGTTGTTGTTGTTGTTGTTGTTCTGGAGTTAACCGTTGATGCGATTTATTAAGTACAGGTGGAAAAGTACCACAAGTACACAAGTGCACATGAGTGGAACTACCGATCTACAGCAGGTCATTAAGAAGGGTTCCTCACATAAACATTCCGCATGACCAGATCGTGTCGTGAAGCTTCAGTTATTGTTTGAGGCTGCAGTTATTGTATGAAGCTTCAGTTATTGTGCGAAATTGCAGTTATTGTATGAGGCTGGAGTTATTGTATGAAGTTGCAGTTATTGTATGATGCTGGAGTTTTTGTATGAAGCTGAAGTTATTGTGCGAAGTTGCAGTTATTATATGATGCTGAAGTTATTGTTTGAGGCTGCAGTTATTGTGAGTTTGTAGTTATTGTACGAAGCTGAAGTTATTGTGTGGGGCTGCAATTATTGTATGAAGTTGTAGTTTTTGTATAAAGCTTAAGTTATTGTATGAGGCTGCAGTTATTGTATGAAGCAGCAGTATGGTTTGACGCTGCAGTTATTTGTATGAAGCGGCAGTTATTTGCCGCTGCAGTCATTGTATGAGGCTGGAGATATTGTGTGACACTGCAGTCATTGTATGAGGCTGGAGATATTGTGTGACACTGCAGTTATTGTATGAGGCTGGAGATATTGTGTGACACTGCAGTCATTGTATGAGGCTGGAGATATTGTGTGACACTGCAGTTATTGTATGAGGCTGGAGATATTGTGTGACACTGCAGTCATTGTATGAGGCTGGAGATATTGTGTGACACTGCAGTCATTGTATGAGGCTGGAGATATTGTGTGACACTGCAGTTATTGTATGAGGCTGGAGATATTGTGTGACACTGCAGTCATTGTGTGAGGCTGGAGATATTGTGTGACACTGCAGTCATTGTATGAGGCTGGAGATATTGTGTGACACTGCAGTCATTGTATGAGGCTGGAGATATTGTGTGACACTGCAGTCATTGTATGAGGCTGGAGATATTGTGTGACACTGCAGTTATTGTATGAGGCTGGAGATATTGTGTGACACTGCAGTTATTGTATGAGGCTGGAGATATTGTGTGACACTGCAGTCATTGTATGAGGCTGGAGATATTGTGTGACACTGCAGTCATTGTGTGTGAAACATATATTTGCATATTTAAAGCAAATGTCTGTATAAATGTATAAACAAAATGAAAAACAGCCAAACAATATTCTTTCTTATGTTAAATAGCTTTTAATACATATACATTACACACGAAACATACGAGTCGACAATGATAATATACGCATTTAAATGAATAACGAAAGCGTGAGATATTACTGTAGTTCTAATAGGAATACATAAGAGCCATGTAAATTTACATAATCAATGAATAAGATAAAAAAATGTAATAATTTACATTATTTCTATTGTGGTCCTTCAATGACAAGTATTTCTTAAATTTGTAAAGTGTAATGTAAACACGAAGTATCATGTGATACTGATTCAATATGATTCAATTTTAACGAAAAACTAATCATTTTATTGGGGGTGGGGTTTGCATTTTAGTTATTTCAATAAAGCAATGTATATCTCAATTCCAAGTAGGCGCTTGACGTCCCATGTTAGTTTAGTACTTTTCTAATACAGTCAACGTTCCGCTAAACCCAGTGGTGACCGAGACATCTCCCTGGCTCAAAGTCCAGTCTGGCCCATTCTTGGACATGCATTTCTTGCAGTACATGATTTTCCAGATGCGCCTGTAGCGATACGACACGAGACTGTAGATGATGCAATCATTGGCAGCATTAATATAGTTGAACAAGTTGCTTATCTCTATAAAGAGCCAAAATGTAACCTTGTACTTGCCATCGAAGCTGTACTCTTTGTCGATGAAAGCCAAGATCTTGATGAACAGATTTGGAATGGAGAAAAAGAGGTAGAGGATGGTGATGCAGAGAACCGTGGTCGTGATCTTGGTCAAATGGTTGTCCGGGGATAACCTTGATGATGTTGTCAATGATCGACGGGTTTTTGTCGCTCGTGAATAAGCGATTGGAATGGTCATGTTTGTAGTGAACAAGAAAGCAGCTGGAATGAAGTAATCAACGATTACTTGGATGATCATATATGTGTCCATCTTTTTCTCTGCGTGCTTTTGGAACTGTATGTAGTATTCTGTGTGATTCCCATCAGAGAATGACCCTATTTCGAAATACAACGGGAATGGTAGGAGAAAAACAATATTGAAAAGGAAGCAGAAGAGGATGAGCCTCAGTGGAAATAAGGACAACCATAAGCTCTTGACATGCATAGGCTTTAAAAGCGCTAGCATCCTTTCGATGGACATGAGCACAATGACGGCCAAGGCGGAATGTGCAAAGACCATGTCAAGGTATATAGTACCAAGTTTCATGTGTTCTTCCACGTAGTTAGCCATTAATTTGTCATAGAGGGACATAAGGTGGGGAACACTTCGTACAAGGCCAAGAAACAAGTACACTGTGTCAAAGAATGTCAGCCCGCAAAGATACACCAGTATGGAAACCTTTTGTCTCTTTGATTCCTTGTACAAAACCCCTAAACCTAGACAATTTCCCACAAGGCCAATCACACAGATGATTGGGATGAAGACGACATTGGCGTAGAAAGCAAACTGTTCATAAGCTTCCACGGATATTGTTAATAAACCTCCGTCGCTCTCGAGAACTGTGTCATTGTCAATTGCTTGAGAGTCATTGGCCTCCATTTTTCCATGAATGATTCCTGTACCTGTCAAAGAGAAACGGAAGACTGTGAACATAAGTACTAGAAACGAGTATCAAACCTATAGTTAAGGTTCTGGGACTAAATGCATAATGTTTAAAAAAAAAATCACAAAAAGTATATACAATATACAAAAAAATTTTTTTTTAGAACACATATTTCTATGAAATATGTAAATTATTAACAAAACTTAGATAAACAATTATATACATAATTATGTACATTATACAATCACAAAACTGAACCATATTTGTTATATATTTCTTTGATTTTTCACATATAGATAGCTCAAAATGTGATTTTCAACAATATTTATAAACAAAATGAATTTTTAAAAAGCAATCTGTCTGTAACGTTTTATAAGTACAATTGGAACTTGCTTCAAATGAGTTTTTATTATTAAATAGATATGTAAAAAATATTAACTTTTACCTAAATGTACCAAGCTTTTATACATAGCCAAGTCATTTTTACGAATTTGTACATGACCCCAAAACACCGAAAATACCAACACAGATTACAACAACAAAAATACACACTTTTTAATTTCTAATTACAAGTATCATCTGGATGATAAAGACAAAAACATTCAGAGAGAAAAATAGATGGAAAAGAATGACACTTCTGAGATCCGAACCGCAACCCTCAGTTTCAAAGCAGTTGACAGTAATGTTGGCCTATTTACGGATGCTCATCAATTGGAGGTAATGCATTAAAATTCCAGACCCTTGAAACGATATGAAATGGAAATCTTGTTTCCGTGTCGTTTCAGACTAAACATTTAACAGTTTCATTGATAATTGCTCACGCTGGGTTTAACATCCCACCAACAGTATCTTCGTCGTTAGGGTACTATATCTACCTTAGTTATATTGCTGTCTCATTTAAAATATTGTGCCATACCCTTCCACAGATGGGGGCCGTTGAGATTTCGCCTGGAGTAAATTGAAATATAGAACAAAAAAATGTGAGTTCTTGGGTGTTTTCAGAGGCCAAGAGTCTGTATATCTGCTTGGATACGCAGTCTGCCTGATGGCCACGGTCACTTCATCCCGACACCGGACCATCCGTTACAACATTCAAGCATCCTTCGATATTACCGTGTTTGCATTTCTTTCATTCTGTAAAACCAGCTATAATTCAGTTAATGCATTAACATCCAGTACATTATATATGTGTAATCATCAGAGAAGGGCATCTTTTCAACACAACTTTTGTAATTTCACACAGAAAAAAATAGAGAGGATGTACTGGATGGAGAAAAAATATTCAAAAAAGTGCTGATAAACATATCTGCCTTGTATTGATTTTAAGGATTTATGCGAAATCAGTAATTTTTCTTTCATAGGAATTAGATTTGCTTTTAAATTAATATATGTTATATAAGTAAGTAAGTAAGTAAGTAATTTTTTTATTATAGTGACATGTGTTACAAGTAATGTGATACAATACATACAAAGATTATACAAATTAACACCCGGCCCCATGGGCCTATAAGTCACCTTGAAAAAAAGAATTAATTATAAGCGTGTATAAGTATTAATATACAAACATAATATACACAAAGATAATGGCTAAATGTCAGTTTGACAAACTTAAAATGTTGCAAGATAGTGGTACATGCAATTATGCAAAATCAACTCACAGATATAAATGATTTCGTCGTATGATAAGTGCCTTCACAATAAATTTGACTGTTATACGAATATTGTCATTGAATAAAACACATAGTTTTTGTTTGATAGTACTATTTAAAAAGCTCAGATGAGAGAATAAATTGCCAAATAATTCAGATCGTAAATCATTATACAATGTACAATAAAGTAAGAAATGTATTTCACTTTCAATTTCATTACTATTGCATTGTGTGCATATTCTGTCATGTAATGGTTCATTTACGAACCTACCAGTTTCAATTCGCAAGGGAAGTATACCACAACGAAGCTGAGCGAGCGCTGAGCGCTCGTGTTTAGACAAGTTTAAAAGGACATATTGTTCAGTTTTGAAATCCTGTTTAAATAGTCTGTACGTTCTTAGTTTGGGGTATGATTGCAATGCTGACCGCCAATTCTCCTTATAATGATCATTGATCCTGTCTGATGCCAACTTTATATCAACAATTGACCTATTTATAAAATGTTCCCCCAGGCCTAGTGTGTCCATGACGGTTTTTATTTCACTGCTCCAGTTATTGTGACACAGTCTATAGTCTGTTTCAAACACCTTTTTTTGTTTACCGATCATCGTGCAATAATTGTAATCTGTTCCAAAAACGTAACATATTGATCCATCTTCTATATCGACAATATTGCCGTAATTACAATCATTCCTATGCCAGTGTTTTCAGCTGTGTTAGGCAGTGAAATTTGAAGTGAAAATTCCTTTATAAGTTATATATATTGAATGGCTTTCACGAGTTGAGCTTGATTAACCTGCACACTAAACATGAGTGCGCGCATGCGAACAAATGCATGCTGGCGGATTAATCAAGATCACGAGTGAAGATAGGGCAATATATGTTTTGTAACATGGCCATATATAGGAAGAAGGCGGTACTACGGTCTCGTGACTTTTTTATGCAGATGATCTCAAATATAGAGCGCCGTGGCTATCAAAGAGAAACCCCGTAAAAATTACCAATCAGTGAAAGGAAAATTTCTATTTACCAATCAAATAACTCTTACCAAAAATAAAAGTCACATTTCGGCTCCTTCTGTACAGTTGCGCAAATTGAATTGAGAAGGATGTACTGAATTAGTTTTGCATTTGACCTTGGATCTGAAATTCAGTGGAACCAAATCCGTCAGTTTCAAATATTTGGAGAATATTATTAGTGATGTGCTTTGAAGGGTTTCCAGAGTGTTTGGAAATCCTTTACATCAAACAAAGAGTTATTGGGGTCTGTGAAAAAAGCACAAGATTTTGCTTCTAATGCACTATATACTATTAAAAAAGGTGAAAAAAAATCTTCTCCGAATCGATGCAAAATTGACTGCTTGTGACAGCTTAAAATGACGTAACATACCACGTAGTATGGCCACACTGCTAACGTCTGCTTCATTTTAATATTTTATGGCTAAATATAGAAAATATGTAGAAAAAAAAAAAAGAAAACGTTAGGAAAAAAATGTTTTTTAAATGAAGGCCGGAATTTTGTCACAATACTGTGTAGATATTTGATAAACCGAGTGTCCGCCATTACTGTGCGGCTATCTGGATACCTGCATGGTCCGCCATTACTGTACGGTTATCTGGATAACTGCATGGTTTTTCACCAGTTAATGCATGGGCGTGGAAACTCCGCCCACTAAAATGTGTGCAGTATCCAGTTTAAACCTGGGTACTTTTCTACAGAAAACTACCTAGGTCGTGTAACAATGGTGCTGTACCGACCATCTAGCTGTTACGATAACTGAACTGATGCTGCGTGATTTTGACTTCATAACAGTCACAATGGCACATATAGAAACATGTATTTATTTAAGCAAGGAAAAAATGATTTTTATTTTATGTTAGGTACAAATTATTCATAAATGCGAATCAAATATGGTTGTTTGCGGACATAACTTTGGAGAGGTTAACCAAAATACAGGGGCGAGATGCTCACACAAAGTGTTACAACTTTGTAACGATTTTACTCTTTTATAGCGAAGAAAGTGTTTTCAAGAATGCGTCTTACGTAGACAATATTTATCTTCCATTTAAAACGAATATCAATCTGCAAGATGAAGCAGATAATCCATGAATTTAACTAGCCTGTGAACACTAATTTTATAATCCAATCAGAAAATAAAACAAAACATTTTGTATTTCCACATTTAATGAGCAATTAAGTAATAAATGTTCCGAATATGAAAATCCAAACCTTGTCGGCCATATTTGTTTACCATGTTACTGCGCGAGGCACCTTTGAAGAGTACCATATTTGTTATTATACTTAGCCTTATATAAGCAATAAATACTTATACTATTATAAATAATATAACACGTTTTTATTTCAAAATCTGATCTGACTGATGCACAAATAATGGTCAAAAGGGAAAAAAGAAAAAAAATGAACCCACACTCATCGATTTCAAGCAGTTGACAGTTATTCTAGCTCGTTAACTGGAGATACTGTCTACCTTGAGTAAAAACAGAACGATAGGAATCTTAAGACATGATATTGACATGAGTCAGTCCCCATTATCTGTTTCCGGTGTATCGAACATTTTCTTCATTTATCCTGTGTTAAAATTTTGCGATTTTAAGTTTGACTCATATTAGAGGAAAGTTTCAATCTGATTAAAATCAGCTCCTAACGTCACTTCGCTTTGCTACGCTGCAGTAGCATAGCGAAGTTACGTTAGGAGCTGATTTTAATCAGATTGGGAAAGTTTCTTTATAGTTTTGTGTTATATCCCTACATTCTCAAAACATCACAATTATTAATACATTAATAAACAAATCAATCATAACACTTTAACAAACGCAATATATAATGGCCAAACTATAATGATCAAACTATAATGTCCGCTCCGAGGTTCATTGCTCCCATCCCCGACTGTAACATGATGCAGACGTGAGATGGTACTGACAGGCCTCAATAGTTCAGACTTGGACTTAAGAGTCATGGAATGCAAATTTTCAAAGTAGTATTTTACTAAATTTAAAATATATATTGGAGCCATTTACATATGCCCTAATGGACTGATGCTGAAGTGCCACATATTTTTGCAAAGTCATAAATACATTTGTATTATAAAGATGAAATTGACTGTTTCACAGTTTTTAGAATCCTGAATCAGAGTCTAAAATCTTCGGGACCCACGGTTTAGATTCCATGGGATTTTCAAGTTGCAAAACTTCCGTTTCCTTGAATATTAATCAGCTATTTGCTGACCAATGAAACTACACGTAGTATTTTAAATACTCTTCATTGAAGAAACAAAAGCAAAAGCTGACTTATACAATCCGAACAACAATATGTAACGCGCCGTTTCATTTGTCAAATGATTTTTGCTGTCTCCACGTCTCCACGGAACCAATGAAATACCTAATTGATAACACATGACTACGAATTTCTGCTAATCAAATAACCCACGTTCGATTAAGAAGCAAATTGTATTGAGCGAACATGGGTTTCGACGATGAATAATCGAAACTCGGAAGATTGGTGAATAAGGGCAAAATAGATGTTATCCGGAACTCGGCAAATGTGTGTTGTTTTTTTTCCCTATCTAATCCGGGGGTAAAAACAAATTTTTACCGTTATAGCTTAACGGTGCACTACCGTTCACAATAGAATTAGAGCAACACCACGAAGTTGTAACTGTAAAAAGATTGTTTGTACCCCCGGATAATTTGGAGAAAAAACCCCAAATATTCTTAATTCCGGAGTAACTCTATACTAAATTGAAAGGGACCGAGCAATATAGACTTTTTTAGAAAAGCAATATACATTTCTTTTAAAAAGCATTATACATTTGCTTTTAAAAAGCTTCATAATTGCAGAGTTATTTTAATATGCGGGAAAAAAAAAAGGATTAAGACCGGTGCTGGTGACTGAGTGGTTAAAGAGTCTGTCCCGGAATCGGAGGCCGTGTCGTGATCAACGACCGCGATATAACTAAGTCGTAAAGAATTGAACGGATATACCTAGCTTCGCGCTTAGCATACAAGGGCAGTTCCGTGTATGGCTGACCCGGTGTATTGTTGTGGTATCAAGCTCTTGCCCACAGTGAGATATTGCAGTGTGCCCGCAATATAACCATCTGATGTAGAGGAAATTCCCCAAAAGGACTGAAATACTGTCGGTGGGATATTAAACCTATCATCATGAAATCAAGCTAACCTTTTTTCCGAATGATATCACCACGGATTAACAATTTAAAAGTTTATTTTCTCTAAGGTTGTATATCCGCTCACATCTTCATCTGCAAAGATAGATAATAAATAGAAAACGACTCTCTTTCTGATAAAGCGTGGCATGTATTTAGATACACTGTATAATCAAAGTAGTTTACTGGTAGTCTCCGTTAATATCAAGCACAGCTGAAGCTGTTCGTGCTATAAAAGTCTATGTGGTCACATAGCATGAAATGAATTACGGATATTGTAAATACAGGATCTTGAATGACGATGTAAAATTACTTGACGTGTGTTGTTATACAAGCGTTATTTTCTTTATAACTTTCGCGGGGTTAATGAATTACACTCGGTTAATGAATGACATCCCGTGTCAGTCGGATCACTTCTATTGACAACAAAACTAACAGCTTGCATGATATTTGAAAGAATGCGCAGCGTTGATTGGGGCGGTTTAAAAAGCTGATCCTTTAAGGTAACGAAGTTATCGAGTAAATGATGAATGGTACAGAATCGTTTTTCATATTCACTTGTTATCAGAACTAGATTCATTTAAATAGAAAGGGAGATAAGGTGAAAGATATACACTCAGTTCCAGACAAAAAATGTGTATTTTTAATTTTAGATATTCAATATTTAGCAAACATATCAGTTTCGTGTGTCGCATACTATTTCTCGTATGTTTTTGCATGGTGAGATTTTCAGTTTGTTTGTTTGTTTCAGTTTTGATACCAAACGTATGAGTTTTCGGGAAAAAGTCAATGAAAAATAACAGAAAAGAAAATGCATGCTTCTTTTTGGAACTGAGTGTACATACCCATAAACACACTTGTACATATATTTCTACTATTCTATTCGCGTGTGTACGTGCACAGTAATAGAGAGACAGAAAGAGAGAGAACGAGAGGGAACACTATATCAAAACAGCAACAAAACGAAGAAATTAACATAAAGCATTATTCGAAATATTAAAAGTAACTAACTAAAGTCTAAATATAGCATACGTGTGCGCATATACACGTACTGCTCAAGGTGAAGTCTCAAGAAGTAGCCAAATTAGAAGATAAATTATTATCAGTCAAATTATTGTTGACTAATAAGCACGTAACATTAATGCACCGTGGCCTAGACGTAATATAATGGACAATTACATGTACGGTTGAGTATAAACAGCATTAATTAGTCGTACAACTTTGTTTTTCTGTCGACGTAAAAGAAATAAATTTAGAATTTAAATTCCAAACAGCGCTTTATATGCACTATGAGCAAAAACTCCATTGGAAATAATGATTTTAAAATACACTTACCTGCGCAATAACCTATTTTCCTAGATTTATGAATATAAAATCAAAGGAAACCACAAAAAAACATGCATTATAGCTTCGTTATAATGAAATAGGATATGTTTATGATCTCCTTAACAGTTCCGAAGTAATCAACACGCCTAATATTTTGTCCAATGCTTGCCATTTATCCCTTCAGTGGAAGGCTTTTGCGTAATGCCTTTCAGCCAATCAAAAATGAGCTGCACAGAACTGATCGAAAACCTTAGTTTTCTGGAGAGGTTCCAGTGCTGAGTAAACCTGAATTTATTCAAAGGAGGGAGGGGGAGCAAATGTCAATCAGTGCTATTCTATACAAAATCTCAATTGGCAGGTTTTCTTATATATATATAGAGAGAGAGAGAGAGAGAGAGAGAGAGAGAGCTACACATTATAAGTATTTTTAAATAATCAGAATACCTTGATGCAAGTCAATAAATGCATTATCACACAATACAGGAAGTCTTCTTTAATATTTCTGGGAAAACCTTTTCCATAATAAAAAAAGATAAAAATTATTGACCCCGTTTTAAATTTGGTCTTAGATATCATCGTGCAGTGTTTAATAAATATATACTTGGCAAAAAAAGGTTTTGCCCCACTGAGGTCTTTATAACTTATTTCTCAGATTTTTTAATTATCATATATTAACGATAAACTAAATGAATTAACACGAACTGGTCTTCTTTTGGTATTCTTCTGTGAAGTTTCGAGTGAATAGTTTGTTGTTTTTTAGGCTATAATGGACAAAGAGGTCGTTACTTAAAAGTTAGAAAAAATAGGTTTTAAAGCGACTTTTACACATGTTAAAAAAAACAACAGAGAAACAGTTATCTTTGTATAAATTGATATTATCTTATTATTCAATTTCAATGAAATTTCAATTTCAATTTGCATTAAAGAAATCGTGCATTTTTTTTATTTTTCAGACTCCAGCATTGGTATTTGTAAAGATGTTTTTTATAAAAATAAATCATATAATAGATAAAACAATCACATTAATCAACACTAATCAAGTAATAATCGATTAGCCATTAGTTAAGATTTCTTAAAATATAAAGGTTATATACGATTTTTTTGGAAACTGAAATACAACAAACAAAACAAACAGGTTTTGTTGTTTGATATGTCTAATTTGTTTTTTAATCTTCCTTTGAAGAACTCATTGTAATCACTCCGAGGTGGAGTTTATATGTGAGAGCTTTTATCTGCTAATATATACCACAAACACAGTATTGTGAAAGTGTCATTTATTTTAAATGACGAAAGCCAGATAATAAAGAGAAAACAATAAGGGTTCGTGTGGGTACGCATCACATGATGCTTATAGCGGTTTTTACATCACGAGAGGTTTATGGCGGTTTTTGCATCACATGATGCTTATGGCGGTTTTTACATCACGAGAGGTTTATGGCGGTTTTTGCATCACATGATGCTTATGGCGGTTTTTACATCACGAGAGGTTTATGGCGGTTTTTGCATCACATGATGCTTATAGCGGTTTTTACATCACGAGAGGTTTATGGCGGTTTTTGCATCACATGATGCTTATGGCGGTTTTATGTTTTTGGGTTGTTGTTTTTATTGCATCACGTGAGGCTTGTGGCGTTTTTTTGTTGTTGTTTTTTGCATCAGGTGAGGCTTATGGCGTTTTTTTTTTTGTTGTTTTTTTTGCATCACGTGAGGCTTATGGCGTTTTTTTTTTTTTTTTTTTTTTTTTTGCATCACGTGAGGCTTATGGCGTTTTTTTGTGTGTGTGTTGTTTTTTTTGCATCACGTGAGACTTATGGCGTTTTTTTTTTGTTTTTTTTTTGCATCACGTGAGGCTTATGGCGATTTTTTTGTTTTGTTTTTTTTGCATCACGTGAGGCTTATGGCGTTTTTTGCATCACGTGATGCTTATGACGGTTTTTGCATCGCATGTTGCTTTTGGCGGTTTATATTACCCGCCTATGTGGTGAGCCTTGATTATATGATTTGTGTTATGTTTATTATTGTTTTCTCTTTACTATCTGTCTTTCGTCATTTAAAATAAATGACATTTCAACAACAATGTGTTTGTGATATATATTAGCAGCTACAAGTTCCCACATATTAACTTAACCTCGGAGTGATTACACTAAGTGCTTTAAGGGAAGATTCAAATGATATTTAGCATAGTTAAATATTTTTGAGTCGCACATTGAAAGCGATTTTGATAGAGTAGTTTGGGGCAACCCCGCTATCGTTATTAGTGAGTCACAAGGTTTTAAAGAGAGACAATTTAGGATTTTGGAAAAAGATTATCGGTATAAGCCAAGTTTTCCCTCCATCCTCCCCAGCTCTCCACGAATTTGTTTATTTTTATTTTTGGTTTCAATTAAATCGTCGCCGACGTTATTACATGTAGAGAGAGAATCCGAATATGACTAGGCCGGGAATGGAACCCACAGCTGAAAGGGACTAATTGCTATAAAGTCAATGTCTATAACCACTTGGCCACGGAAACTTTTAAGTCTTGTTGTTGTTGTTTAGACAATTTTAGGTATGTCACACTTGATACTAACCGTGAGCGAATGTAGAAACAAATGTCTTGGAAAAGACACTTTACTTGTTTATAACTGACTTGACTCGAATCAATATATGCGAACCTTAAATTTCTTATCGTCTCTTAGCTATGGAACAGAATTCGGGCAAAAAATACATTTTGCCTTTTGACATGTTTATTGCTTCATTTGTCTAAGTGACTAGCATCATTTTGACTAGTACAATACGGTGTAATCGTCGTCTGCGTTATTTGTTGTTGTTTTTTTACATTAAACATTCATTACTCATTCACATCATAATTAACTACTGAAAATACATCTGCTTTTATTTCCATTTCATCACCGTATAGCACTGTGTATAGCTGGACAGTCCAGTATTAAAATGGAATTTATTTCGTCGGTTTAACGAATCGATGAATGACACGTGTAGCTAAGCAAAATAAC
>CM037795.1:13391585-13441585 GCA_021229015.1 Solen grandis
TTTGGAAAAAAAACATCAGTCACACATTGAGAAATAGTGAAGGTGGGGAAGCATGAAGTGAATGCTTACATTCTTTAAATGTCTCCCTGTAATAATATTAGTAGTTTATGATTAAATTCAGAGTAATGACACATTTTAATACATGTGAAATTCATTCACGTCCAGATCACAAATGTGCAATATGATCATGATTTTTTCTGGTTGCAAACTTTTTTCCTTTAAAAGTGAACAATTGATGATGTACATATGTAATTGCAGTCGTTTAGAGCAAGACAGTAAATCACTGTATTACATATATACATATAGTATGTTTTTATCTATATTGTTTAATTATTACAAACATAATATGATGAAATATTAAGCTAACCGTTAAGCTACGGCATATACGTCACATTTTAGTTATGTCCAAGAGCAAAGCTGTTGAAATTTATTCCTTTCTATTCTATTCTAGCATATGTGCAAGAGATAGGGACAGCTGGGAGATCATGTGAAGCTGATGCCATTTTATACTACAAAAAAAGCTGACATTGGTCTTCCTAGTTTGAACAAGCATTACGTTTGAATGAACGCCATGCCCCCGCTTATTCCTTGTGGGTCAAGGTCACCTGGCAAGTAGAGCTCATCAAGGTGCATACACCTGTGAAGTTTGGAGGTTATGGATGGAAGCACAATCATAATGTATTGGGTCACAGTGACCTTGACCTTTGACCCAGTGACCTCTTAGTGGGTGTGGCAGGTAGTGCTCATCAAAGTGCATGCACTTGTGAAGTTTGGAGGCTCTAGGTGGAAAGAATTCCGTGTTATGCTCAAGGTTAAAATTTTGTGGCAAACAGACCAAAACAATACCCCCCCCCCCCCATTTTCATTCAATGTGGGGACATAAAAAAGACATGAAGGAATATTGTCATTATTATTATGACTTATGAAGGTGATGATCGATTAACAATTACTTTGGTTTTAAAATTGACAGCACACCATGTAACTGCTGTGATGTTTGCACAAAACAACTTGGAATTGAATGGGATTTCAATAAACTTGCTATGTAATAGACCGTCTCACTTCCAATTGTTTAAAAATGTCTCTCTTGAGATATTTACTGATTTCAGCGTAAGATGAAATTTTACTCCATCCTGTTATCACAGAAAACTATGCTACATTTATACACTGCTTCTCATAGAAGTTTGTGCATATATTATAGGAATCTTGCTCATCTTGGTTTTCCCTACAATCACATTACATGAAGTTTGGTAACTTTTGTTAATAAAACCTTTAAACTTACTAAAATGATGTCTCTGTCAATGCAGTATACAGGGGTATTTTATCACTAGTGATGGTTTCATTTCACAAGTGGCATACAACCAAAAGTGGAATTTTTTGCCTAGGTTTCTGTGATCAAATGTTGCGAAAATTTGATCTTGTAGCAAAAGCATCACATTTCATTTCAAAGCTTGAATTAAGTTCAATGAAACCTTGAGAGAAAATTCCTCCATAAATATAACTAAAGGTAGTCATACATAGTACTTATGACTAGTTCTCGCTTATTTTGATCAAATGAAATGTGTTTTATTTTTTCATATTGTTTTCAGTTTGAATTATGCCTGAATCATTTTTTATAAGTAAGATAATTTTATAAAATATTATCATTATCTCCAAACAGACTTTATCTTTCTTTTCCCATAGAATTCATTTACTGTCCTATTTCGTAAAACATGATGACTTTGTTGGTTTCGATCCACTTTACAATGTACTCAATGTCAACTTTTGTGACTGGATTTTTTGGTACCCTTCTCATTGAGTCAATTTGTCTGCCACAATTATGCTGAAATGGCCTCTCAGACCTCAAATCTTTAACAATTTGCATTTCATCATCATAGGAAGATAAAGTTCTGGGCTTCTGTGCTCGTTTCACAATGTGTGTTTCATTGTCAAAGTTGTTACAAATTTCCTGCATACCATAGAATGCTGAGCTCGTTTTCTTCATTGAAGCTTCAGATACATTTGAACACATTGATTTCAAATGCCCTTTTGTGAGTCTTACTAAGTATTCTATTTGAAGGTCTGCAGATGTGTGAGTATTAATTTTCGCACCAACATTTACAAAGAGTCCATACAGGCTTGAATTTGCTACTCTTTCACTAAGAAGAGCATACTGTTGGCACAATAATCTCAGGATTTCAAGAGCATATTTAGATTTGTTATTATGGCCTTTCAAAATTAGCATAAGAAATTTCATTATTGCCAGCAATCGCTCTCTGTCAGGCAAATTTACAATGTCATTTAATTCCATGTAGATAAGTCCAAGTTCTACGACTATTTTAGCATAGTCAGATACATGGTCACATCCTTTTTGATGTACATGTACATTGTTATCATCAAGTCCTTTTAAATGGTTTCTACTGGCAGAAAGAAAATCTGTGACCATTGGCATGAGTAAATTGCTCAACCAGTCTCGTATGGCAGCTTCACTCATATCTGAAGTGTCAGGAATAACAATATTGGGTACCGAGTTAGTGTCCTCCATGTCAAAGTAATTACAAGCTGCCTCAACTATATATGTTTTAATAAAAGAGATTGCCAACTCCTTACAATGGTTGTAATGATTTTACACATCATTACCATCCGCATCTTTCCGCAATAGACGAATCTTTTGAGCATGCAATGTGAAGCAGCCAATACTTGTTGTTTGATACAAATTCTGGTAGAAACAAGATAGCACTGTCATCTGTAGATGAAATAATTCAAAGGTAATTGGGCTCAAATGAGTAAATCTCTCCTGGGGTCACAAAGCTGCAGCTCTTTAACGTTTTGAACCAGAGAACCGCTCCCTTGTTAGCTGATCTTCTCCAATATTTACAGACTGTGGCTGAAGTTAGGATTTTTCATGTACAGATGTTACCATTGTCTCATAACTGTCTAGTATATCAAACACATCAGCATACTTTTGTTCATTTTTGGCCATTATAAGCAGTGGTGTGATTTTGTTTTCAAATTTGAGATTTTGGCTGTGTTCACCTAGTATGTCTTTTTTAGCGGCATTTTGTGCAAATTTTAGCCAAGGAAAAAATTCTGTCAATGTTCTTCCAACAAGGGAAATCATGTCTTTAATAAGAATGCCCCAGTCGTTGTCATCTAAGAGCAAATCTGTCACTGGCATTGTTAGCAGGTCACGTTGCGGGGACTGATCACAAAGATGATTGAATGTCAAAGTTTGGACTATGGCAGCTGAGCCGAACCACTGCTCCATATGACCAGATTTGCCAACACTCTTCCTTTCATGTGAAACACCAACATGAAAAATTATGTTATCACCCACAATGCGAAATGTATTCCCCTCTCTTAAAGAATCAATTAATTCTGAATTAAAATGTCCAGAATTTTTTTCCATTGTGTATAACATGCCAGAATGGCTCAGAGTTATACCAAGAGGTTGTAACCGGTCATACACCTAGCAAAAATAAATGGCATAAGACATTATTTAATCTAAAACTATGACTTTATTTAAAAATGGTTAAAATAATAATTAATTAAAAAATTGATAATAATTCAAAAATTTTTTTAAAAGGTTAATGTACTGAACTCCAAATTGTAAATATTTAATTTTTTTTTATCTCAAAATAATAAAATCATGATTAATCTTTCCAGGACTTACTAATGTATTCAAAATAGCTGTCCAATAGATACAATGGGATAAAGGTAAATAATTGTTGACCTAGTTTAGACAAAAGATCATATGGGTTTATTTTGTTTATAATATTTGTGAGCAGTTGGGCTAGTCATAAATAGAAAATCTATGAACAATGAGTAGGCAGGACCTACATTTTCCATGCATAAATCAGTAAAGGTGCATTGTTGGATAAATTTGAATTCTGGTAATCATTTCATCTTTTAAACACAATAACATCTAAAAAATTATCCCTTTTATTGAATAGGTAAGTTAAAAAAAGTATGAATTTTACTGGATTTTTTTTTCTTTTTTTTTCTGTTTCATCAATTGTAGACAGATGTAACACATATGGATCACTTTTTCTCTCATGCTACATTCAGTTGGTGGTGACACATGTGTTACAAGGAACACCTCATTCTACAGTAATTGCCAAAATATTAAAAAATGTTGCTTTCTTTGTAATCACTGTTAGCAACATATACAAAAGTTTTGAATATTTCATAATTTTGACCTTCATTTGGAGTTCAGCACATTTATTAGTTCACTCAAATGAGATATTTGGCTTAATATAAAAATAAAGAATGCATTTCTAAATCATGTATGATTAACGGTTTTATAAAGTTTAAATACATTAAAATGCCTTTAGAAATAAATATTATCTTCTTAGCATTATTTCATGTGTAAAGAAATAAAAGCTTAGTTAAAAAGGAACATAATCATGCAATATAAAGTCCTTTACCGGCTGATTGCATTACATAATAATTTGGGGCATGGTAACAATATGTACCAATTATTTTAGGGATACTCTTACCTATAAACAAGAGGGCCAAGATGGCCCTTGGTCGCTCACCTGAGAAAGATGATTGCTTAAGAAATAAAGATGCTTGAGTGTAAAAGTGAAATCTGGCTTTTTATTTATGGTGAAATGGGCATAACTCCTAAATTTACAAGTCAATATCAGTTATAATTGAACCCGATTGTGAGATTATGGGCATAAACATTGTCTTAAAGTTTAAAAATGATTGTTAAAAAAATGAAGTTGGTAGAGAATAAACAAAGTGAAATCTTGCATTTTTTGTATTAAAAGGGGCATAACTCCTGACCAAAATGACCCATCTCAGCCACAATTGAACTCAATCGAGACATTATGGTCATTAACAATGTCATAAAGTTTGAAGATGATTGCTAAGAAAAGGAAGATGCTAGAGTGTAAACAACGTGAAATATGGCATTTTTTTAATATTAAAAGGGGCATAACTCCTGACCTAATTGATGAATCTCAGCCATAATCAAACTCAATCGAGACCTCATGGTCATAAGCATGTCGATAAAGTTTGAAGAGGACTGCTCAAAAGATGAAGATGCTAGAGTGTAAACAACTTGAACTATGGCATTTTTTGAATATTAAAAGGGGCATAACTCCTGACCTTATGGTACGATATCAGCCATAATCGAACTTGGCCGTGATTTTATAGTTATAAACATTGATATAAAGTTTGAAGATAATTGCTCATGAAATGAAGATGCTAGAGTGCAAACAATGTGAAATCTGGCTTTTTTTAATTTTAAAAGGGGCATAACTCCTGACCTAATGTTCCGATATCAGCCATAATCGAACTTGGCCGAGATTTTATGGTTATAAACATTGTTTTGAAGTTTGAAGATAATTGCTCATAAAATGCTAGAGTGCAAACGAACAAATTGAGGACGACGGACGGACGGACGACGGACATTCATCGATCCTAAAAGCTCATCCTGAGTACACGTGCTCAGGTGAGCTAAAAATATTTAGGAACCTGTGAGTTAATTAGAGGAGCAGACTGTTTCCTTGTGAACTGTCATCTGTCAATCATCAGTAATACACATCAATAATTGCACCAAATTTGTGTCTTAGCATGGGGATAAATTGCACATGATCAGTGTCAATAAGAATATTCTTTGAACTATAAAGGGCATAAATCAGGTTTCCATGATTAAGGAGGCTCACAGATCCCAGCAAACTACAACAGATAGGAGACTAACAAACAAATGCATAAAATCTAAGTATAGCACTTAAAGTCCATAACAAACTAAAACATGTAACATATAACGCAAGAACATTTCAAATAACATGTAAATTCTAACAAAATAAACTTACACTTAAGTTATAGACTGCAAGGATATGAATGCTGATTTTCACTGGTTACACATGCTTAAAAAGATGTATAGAATGATAAAATTAATCATTCGTACTAGTGTTGAATGATTTAAACAACCCATACAGTATTTAAGTCATTTTGGGATTCTGTCTTTATGAGACAGGTATAATGCTGTCACACTGCTTTATACAATTGGCATAATATCACACCAAGTCACATTATCCTGACATCTGGCCAAGCTACCCAGTCCGAGAACTACCATAGCTTATATGCTCAGTGCTCAGCAAGGAAGATATTGGTACAAGGAATTTGCGTTTTCTGTTACAAAGAGTGAAATGGAGGTCTTGTGCATGGTGACCTGTGTTTGCCTATTCATATTGATTCTATCTAAAATTAACATTATGCAAATAATGACATGCACATTTTAAATTATGAAAATTCATCAAATAACATACTGTGAATGCATTTAAAGTTGATACCCATATTAACATTATTTTTTCAAGTTTTCTTTTTTATCCATAGAAAAAATGTCATGCCCACATATACAAAAGACATTCACAGTTCATTGAAACAACATGCATATTTTGCAATGCAGCAAATAGAGTATAACTTGTGAATACAGACTATTTTTTTGTTATTACTAAATTGGTAGCTGTGTTCGCCACCTACCTTCATGTAGACTCAATGGACAATATGTTATAACTAAAAACAGGCAAATGATTTTTTTGTTTTTTCTGATAAGTCTATATCCACAAGTGTATAGCAATGAACTGAACTTTTAACTCTTCACAACTGTATGTTTAACTCTTCACCACATGAGATTCATATATAATAATCAATGAAAACATTATAAAACCATAGGTTTAAGATGATAATACTGGAAAAGCTGAATGTTTTGGCTTAACACTGGTCTCATAAAGTGTAAAATAGACTATGCATGTGGTAAAAGGTTAACTTTTAAGCAGTAAAATTAATAACCGTTCAGCTGCTAAATGTCTTAATATTTTCATCAATTATTTGGATGTCAGAAATAATGATCCAAAGTATTATGCTATTTCTGTAATCAAAATACCACTATTGAAGGTTACATACACTTGTAAAGTCACTGTTACCCGGTATATGTATTTATTCATGACATTTATTATCCTATTTTTTTTATTTGATAAATACAAGACATTCTGCAGCATTTTATTTAACTTTGAACAGTAACTTTCACAATCAGAAGTTACTTTTTGGTTTATCTGTTCATTTGCAAGTGTTATTGCTACAATATTTTGCAACGCAGACAGCTCATGGTATCGCTGCTTCATCAGCATACTGTACACAGTTCCAATCACTGGCATCACAGACTTTACAGCTTGACTGTTGCCAATTCTACCTGTGGGAAGTGCGACTGCTAACAGAACTTCTGCAAGAATGAGTTGCTGGTGCACAAGCTCTTCAATGATATTTTCCCACTTAAAACTGGAAATATCACTGTAGTGTTTTTGGTAAAGGGCACTATTTTTGTGCAGCATTCCTTTGCCTCACTTTCAATGTCATACAATAGTTCTAGGAGAATATTTCCTCTTATGGGGGATGACAAAATTCTGCTAACAGCATCTCTTGAAGGGCAGCTACCTGTAAGATCAAACACAAAAGTCTTGTCCTTACATTATCAGCATTAAACACAAATAAATATTCTATCACTCAGATGATACAACTAACTTTTTGCTTTGTTGACTTCACTTGACTATTTGAGTTTACCATTAATATAGCGACGTCCAAATAATTACAGGTGGAGGAAGACCCTGAATGCAAGGAGGCATCCAGGTAGAACAAACCGACTTTATTTAGTTGATGTTGATTTTTAGATTTAATGTAATGCAGAAGGACATTTCAAACCTTAAATCCATGAATCAATGTTTTATTACATGTGTGACCACAGATCATTTTGTACATTTGTTAGATAAGATCTACAAAATTTGCATGAAAAGAACAACAACAACAAAAAAAAACATGTGGATCCTGATCAGACTGAACAGATGTTCAGCTGATCTGTTATGGATTAAAGATTGAATATGGTTTCTTCTCCAATTGTTAAGCATTGAAAATGGACTGAAGATTCCCATATCTTTGCAAATAATGAACAAGTTTATATAAAAAAGTAAATATTGAAACAGAAAGGTGCCAATGAGGACAAAAAAATGCCTTGTGTTTGTAGTTCACGATCAGGACTATGCAAACCTACTTAATATTTCAATCAATGATTCTCTGTCTTCTGCCTTAAGGTCAGCATCTGGTCTCAACCTCTTGAGTGCTCTCTGGTTGATGCTTTCAACACACTCACTTGATTTCTGAAAATTCAAATATACTATAAATGATACTTATCATGAACAATTTTTAGTATGAAAGATTGTCTAAAAGCTTAATAAATCCTGCTAGTTAAACCAATAAAAAAATACTTCAAAAACTCAAAAGATTTAACTCAAGATATTTATTTATGATTTTCTGAATCTCTGGGACTCCAAATTTACAAAATATGGGTTTTAAAATAAAATTATTAAGAAAATCAGAAATAATATAAAGTGTTATTTTACCTGCTGTAATGTCTTCCGGGGCTCAAGAAACACCCACTCACCTTCTTGTGGCTGTGACCTATGAAATTAGTTAAATCCTTTGTCTTTTATATTTAGTTGTATTTTTTTTTCCAGCTGTGGAACTCAATAGTCCTATCACATTCAATTATTTTTATTCACAGATATTGTTAACAGAATTATGCTAATAAGTATACTCAAATATAGGAGATTTAAAATAAATTGCTAGGAAAATCATACATGTGCATAATGTGTACTGTGTATGCCAAATCTGTGAAAACTAAATTATGGTTATTATTGACATTGTGTCTTAGATAACTGAGAAAACATGTCTTACTTAGTTAGAGAAGCTGAGAATGGCCAATCAGTTTGAGCAGCTACATCAGCAACATTATTGTCACTATGCCCTGTAGCTATACTGTCGGACTGGGAAATGTCTTCTAGGTTCTCTGGGTCCTTATCATTAAACCCTCCTGGCTGCACTTTTTTCCATCATAGAATTACATTTAACAAAAAATTATGAAATATTCAAGTATATGACTGAGCTGAAATGAATTATAACATAACTAACTAACTATTATTGTTAAGGAATGAAATATTTGTGTATTTTATATTTATAATAAGAACAAAATTATGAGATATCGTCTTAAGTATTTAAGTTTAACTTAGCACTAAGAATTGTTGGTGGAATTTGACCCAGAAGAATTTACTAATGTCAAAGTTAAATACTTGAAATATATACTTTATTTTGGTCTTAGCTATACTTTTTCTTGTCATAGCTGTAAAACACCAGTTCTGACATAGTTTGTAGATTTAAAGAAATGCTGTGATTGATTGATTTTTGTGATCCATCAACGCCATAAATGTATCTTTTTTAGGATATTTCTTTTTTTTTTAATAGTGTGTAATATTTATTTTTGTAGTCCAAAATATCTAATATGAAATTTACAAAGTTGTATTCAGAACACTGCTGTTCCTCCACTTAGGAATATTCTCAAAATGAATTACACAATGACGATTCAAATGATACTTGCCTGTCCTTTTCTTTCAAGGGTCTTTTGCATTCATTAAAGAGGCACATCTCTCCCAAAACTTCGTCTCTGATTCACCCTCTTCTCTTGGCTGTCCCTTAAAGGCTCTCAGGAACTTCTTATCCTCCTCTGTCCATGTGGTATGCTTAATTGATTCTTCCTGAATGGAGTAGATAAATACATATAATTTAATCTTTAGAATAAACGAAACAAATCAAAAAGTAAAATATTAAGAGTGCAAACAAAATGAACTGTTTTACTTACTAATAGCAATGGCTTTTTTGGAAGTTGCTGAGGTGTCTTCCCTGTTGGAGTTGAGACACCTCTCTTCCTTTTTTCATGTTTTGGAGTTTGGGCTCTTTTTTAGCATAACTTTGCTCAGATGCTGACCTCAAGGCCTGGAACCCAGGTCCTTTATCCGCTGGCTTGAACTTGAAGTATGAACGATCCATCTGATAAATAAAATACAAAATATTTATTATACATAATTCATTTGAAAAGTATGAGTAATTCCACATTTGCATTTTAATGGTTCATTGTAATGTTATGTTATATTAACAATCCAATGATAAACAAAAGGAAAAAATAATAAACAAGGTTGATAACAGGATATTGCCATTATTGGAACCAGAAAAAGATTATTGGTCTGTCTATCTATATACTTGCTGTATGAAAAATAGCTCAAGATTCATGTCTAGTTTATTAGAAAATAAATTACAACATATATAAATAGTTTCTCATAAATCCTGAAATGTCAATATAAGTTGTTGTTGTTGTATTGGGGTTTACCGTCGCTGCGATAGTATTTCAATCATATAGCGACGTCCAGCTAATTACAGGTGGAGGAAGACTCCGAGTACACAGAGGTACCCGGGTAGAACCACCGACCTACCGCAAGCCAGCTGGAAG
The DNA here is from genome assembly GCA_021229015.1 of Solen grandis. Lineage (NCBI taxonomy): Eukaryota > Metazoa > Mollusca > Bivalvia > Adapedonta > Solenidae > Solen > Solen grandis. The sequence continues at coordinate 13,401,904 of CM037795.1, forward strand.
GCTTCCTGACATGAAAAATCCGAAGTCCCTACCGGGAATCGAACCCACAGCGGTGAGGGGCTGAGAGATTTGTCAATATAAGATACAGAGGATATAAAGATTTACCTTAATGCACGGCTATATGAAATATCCGAAATTTCGTTATCCGAAAAACAATCAATTTCTGAAATTAGTCATGTTAGCATTTTTATTCCTATCGAAAGCTACTATCGCCAGAAAATACCAATTTATCATTTGATTATATTCATTACTTAATTATTAAAACGTGTTTTTCAAGGGTGAACAGCTTATTCATCGAATTACCTTCAAGTTCTCTCTGGGATCCACTACACATAGGGTGTCGCGATTTTTACGGTTGTGCCTGACATACTATTAAAGTAAGTCGGGAACCAGACTAAACAATTATATGCTTTAATCGACATGAAAACTCTTACAAAATAGATCTAGCAGCACGCCGGGAACCCGTCATGTCACGATTGACAAATGACGTAATCAATATTTATACCTGTTTTGATGAAGACATTCGGTAAGCGGGCTTTGTGTAGGAAGGTCGGGTTGAACTGCGCTCCTGTTTGTGTGTGTGTGTGTGTGTGTGTGTGTTTGTGGATTTCTATACATATTGGATTAGGATTAAGGATCTGGACGAAAGGTAAGTGTTTTTTTACTAACATCTTGAGTTTCTTTCTCATGTTTCCCTTTTATTCTACATATTTAGGGTTCATTCCGTCTCGGTGAGAAAAATCTAGAAAGTTCTCGGATGTTTTTTTCTGGTGAAAACACAGCGTTCCGCCAGTTGTAAATAGGAATAAGGATTGTTCTCGATAAGAAACTTGTATCTGAGAAGGTTTCTGTGATTCCGCACACGATTCACCATAAAGTTGATGCAAAATAAAGCCTTTTTTTTCTGCCAAACTCCGTTTTTTTCCCTTGTGACCTTGAGTGACCTTGGGGTTTTGTTGACGATTTCGAAATGTTTTGAGCAGCGTCTGCGGAGATTTGAAGCAGATTTAAATCGCTGTACCCTTCTTTCACTGAAAGTTTGTGTCAAGTCCTTTAGTAACTTGGATTGTTTACATTTCGGACCGTTGTTTTTTAATGTTTTCAGACACTTTTCAAGCATATGTGACAGTGTATATTTTAAGAATTGAAATTGTTTTGACAGAATGATTTGAATGCTAACAATTTTATGCTTTACTCCTAATAGGTTTTCGGCTTGGCTGTATAAAATCGATTTCGATGTTTATTTTTAGACCAAAATCCCCCCTGCAAATCTGCAGAAGTGGACTCGCCCACTTTAACCTGTTGATCATGTAGTATGCGGAGGAGGTGGAAGTTAACCCATATATTATAATTAACACATACTTTCCTATCAATTAGGGGGTCTTACTTTATCAATACGGATCTAACCAACAAACATTATGAATCTTACATATACAATAACATACCTTTGACCCCTTTTTGTAATAAGTAAACTTAACCATGTCAGTGTGTACAGAATGTATATAAATAGACTGCATGATCACTATTTTAAGAATACATCTGGGTTCCCGGAAATACAGTCTATTATTAGATTGTAGGAGTTCAGTTTGTTTTCCATTTTACGCCGAATATCTTTTTTTAAAGATATTTCTTGTTTACTTTTTCTTGTATCTAGAATGTTAGTAATGTTGCAGAAAAAACAACTTTGAATCATGAAACACCGTGTCCGACTTGCAGAAACAAAAAAGTGAAATTAGGCAATGTTCTGCTTGGTTGAAGATGAAGACAGCGCGTGTAAATGCTTGAAATGCATGATGTATATTGATTTCAGTTTCTTTCTTTTGATTTTAACAATAAATTTAAATGATCGATGGGTTGTTACTGCATCTTTTCTCAAGTAAAGACCGTTTCAAATCCCGTTTATTTAACTGTCAAGAGATGTGCCCTTCTGCAAAATATTTCTGTCACTTCTGACACTTATGCTCATTTTAGTTTCAGTGCCGGATTTGTAAAGAAGAAAAATACAGTGGTACTGTGGCGAGCTGGATGTGACCTGGATGGGATGTGAAAAATATTGGATTTAGTCATTTTCCTCATTTTCAGATTTGTAGGCGGGCTATTAAAAACACGTCTAATCAGCTCAACTGTCAAAGAGCAACTTAGGGCAAAATCATTGAGAAAAAAAAATCCCGGCCTTTCTCAAGTTTCTTGCAGGTTGGACTTTGTCATTTTTCGGTTATATTTGATCAAGAAGCAAATGTTGGAATTTGTCATTTTTTCATCATTTTTAGGTATCTAGAGCAGCTATCATGAATTATTGATGCTGAAGAAAAAGTTTGACTTTGTCATTTTTTCATCATTTTTTTAGGTATCTGGAGCAGCTATGAAAAACACGTCTGATCAGCTTGGCAGTCAAATAGCAAATGAGTTTAAAATTAGTGAAAAAAATTCCCGGCCGAGATTTTAGAAATGCTGCATTCTGATTGGTCAGTTGACATCGTGCATTATTTCTATATAACTGTATATATGTATATTTGATACAAAAGCAAATGTTGGACTTTGTCATTTTTTCATCATTTTCAGGTATCTTGAGCAGCTACAATACGTTTTAGCAAAAATCGGACTTTGTCATTTTTTCATCATTTTCAGGTATCTGGCGGAGCTAACAAAAACACGTCGGATCAGCTCGACAGTCAAAGAGCAAGTGAGGGCAATATCATTGAAAAATTTCCCGGCCGAGATTTTAGAAATCCTGCATTCTGATTGGTCAATATGTAATATGTGTTTTTGTTCATTTACAGGTCTCCGAATTTTGCTGTGCTCTGATTGGTCAACACAAATAATGCAAGGGGCACCGAGGGCGAGTATATAAGCAGCTGCAGTCCATTTTAGCCTCAGAGACAGGTTCTTCACAATCGTGGCAAGAATAGTCTCTCCACAGAGTTTGTCTTACTGACTTCTCTGTGTGAAGGGAAGCCTTCGCACTCGCGGTTGGCAACCCTGGTGTTTCGAGCGCAGCGGCTGATTGCCAGAGACTAAGTAGCTCTCGACTTTTGTGTACAGCAATGAACATCAATTCGCTCGTTCACAAGTCAGGCTCTGGTCAAAGGCGACTAGTCGTAAGCAGACTGAACTCCGTCAGTCAGACTTTCCGGTTGGTCCCCAAGTCGTCCCTGTAGCTACTGTACCCTTTAGTGCGCGTGTTTTAGGGGGCGGCTTGTACACGCAGGCTGGGTACACCTCGTGTATTAGGTAGTACTGCTATGATTGCGCTAAACATCAGTCCGTGTCAGCTTGTTGGTTTATTAAATTTTGTCAGCTTGTTGGTTCAGCTGACAATAAAGTTAGTACTCTCCGCTGTCCGTGTCAGCTTGTTGGTTTCAGTTGGCAGAAAATTTTCCAGTCCGTGTCAACTTGTTGGTTCAGTTGGCAGTATTGAAGTAGGATACTCCCCACTCTGTACCAGTAACTGACCCACAATTTGCGTTTTACTACAGTCGGTGGGGTATGTTAAGTCAGCTCTGCATACCTTCGGAGTATTCCTACTTCTCTCGAGACCGTGTCAGTTTGTTGGTATCAGTTGGCAGAAAGTTAACATTTTTCCTGCCCATTTCAACTTGTTGGTTTAGTTGGCACGAAATATTTGGCTGATACGAAGAATGTAAAGTGGTACTTTTCTTCATTGCACGTTCACTAGGGCTACACTTAAAGGAGACAAGTTTATACAGCTCGCCTCCATGAAGGCAGTCATGCAATGCTTCACAATATTAGGAGCGTTTCGACTTGCCATTACATACTCAAAATTGCCGGTAGAAATAAACTGGTAGTATTGAGTTTTATGTCTTACATGCTAGGTACAACAAGTACGACTTTACATTCAGAAAAAAAATCACTTGGCTTTAACACTGAGGAGACAGATTTACACAGTTTGTCTTCCTGAAAGCGGTCATGCAATGCTTCACAATATTAGGGGCGTTTGGACTTGCTGTTACATACTCAAAATTACCGGTAGAAATAAACTGGTAGTATTGAGTTTTATGTCTTACATGCTAGGTACAAAAAGTACGACTTTACATTCAGAAAAAAAATCACTTGGCTTTAACACTGAGGAGACAGACTTACACAGTTTGTCTTCCTGAAAGCGGTCATGCAATGCTTCACAATATTAGGAGCGTTTCGACTTGCTGTTACATACTCAAAATTACCGGTAGAAATAAACTGGTAGTATATCGAGTTTTATCTCTTTCATGCGACTTGCATTCAGGGAAAAAATCACTTGACTTTAACACTGAGAGGACAAGCTTATACAGTTTGTCTTCCTGTAGGCGGTTAAATATGCTTCATAATTTTAGGAGCATTACGACTAGCCGTTACATTCTCAAAATACTGGTAGAGATAATGCTGGTACTTTTGAGATTCATCTACACTAAAGTTAGGTATATCACAAAAAGTCAAGTGAAAATTGTAATGTTCTCCATATGTGTTTATTTGGTTATCAAAATACACTTAGATCCTTGTATAAAGGAATAAGTCTTGACCCAAAGACGGGATGGGTTTTTTTTGTACGTTTATTATACACTAACTATTCATACATACATTCTAACTGATCTAAGATCCAACAGTCTAGTCTGTGAAGGTTTCATGCATTGATGCTGGCCACGCCAGTAGGCGGGGCTTATCAGGAGTAGCACCACTGGTCACTACATCCCATCTATCGTTAAACAGAATAGTGTTATCATGACAATAAGTAAGACATATGGTATAAACGTTGCATGAAAAGTCTTACAGAATAAATCAACACATAAACCTCTCGTATACATACGGCCGGCCTTCCCCTTGCCTCCCCGAACGGGAAGCGAGACCGCGCTCTCAGCGCGGCTTACCGCCGCTGGCCTCCCGGCACGGCCCGTACGAACGGGAGCGGGACCGCTCTCCCTCTCGCCGCGGCCGGCCTTCCCCTTGCCTCCCCATACGGGAGCGTGGACCGCGCTCTCAGCGAGACTTACCGCCGCTCGCCTCCCGGCACGGACCATACGGGAGGCTAGACCGCTCTCGCCGAGGCCGGCCTGCCCCTCGCCTCCCCGTACGGGAGGCTGGTCCGCGCTGCTGTCCGCCACTTTCGCAGCGCCTCCCGGCTCGAACGAATCAAAGCATGTACTTTGCTTCTGTGTTTTGGAATAAAAGAAAAAGCAAAACAAACACAAGGTTTCTGTTTATCTGCCACAATGTATATATATTTAACGTATGACAAATTTCAATGTATGTTAAATATGTTCATTTTAATCAAAGAAACTTACAAAGCAGGCAAAACGTAAATGTTCGTTTTTAGCCATAAACATTTCACAAAACATTCAATAAACACATTTTAATCTCGTCAGTGTTCATTCTTGCAAAATTGTAATTGATCCCTGCTTTTTACAGAGCAAGCAAATCAAGTTTCCACCGTTCTCCGTCTGGACCTTCTCGAAATATTTTACTACACACCTCGTACAGGCAAACAGGTGACCACCTTGTCCTTTCACAACCAGTTTGTTGGTTGTGGGTTGTCTCTTACAAATACCACAACAAAAACGTTCCATGGACTTCTCCAGTTCTTTGTTTACGTCTGTAAGTATCTGGTTTGCCATTTTCAGCTGTTCCTTTAAGCTGTTAAGCTCTTCGAATTGCCTAAACTGGCAGTTGGAGTAATACAAGTCTACGTATCTCTGAGCCATTGTGACCTTTACTGATCGATATCGTAGGCGGAATGATGCACCCTTATCGAAGTTGCATCTTATATAGCCGTCGCCAAGCATCGCAAATCTAAATAAATGTTTTTGTTATGATGCCGCGGCCGGCCTTCCCCTTGCCTCCCCGTACGGGAGGCGAGATCGCGCTCTCAGCGTGGCTTACCCCCGCTGGCCTTCCGGCACGGCCCATACGGGGAGGCAAGGGGAAAGCCGGCCGCGGAATGATGCACCCTTATCGAAGTTGCATCTTATATAGCCGTCGCCGAGCATCGCAAATCTAAATAAAGATTTTTGTTATGATGCCGCGGCCGGCCTTCGTACGAACGGCATTCCCCTTGCCTCCCCGTACGGGAGGCGAGACGGCGCTCTCAGCGCGGCTTACCGCCGCTGGCCTCCCGACACGGTCCGTACGAACGGGAGCGGGACCGCTCTCCCTCTCGCCGCGGCCGGCCTTCCCCTTGCCTCCCCGTACATGAGGCGAGACCGCGCTCTCAGCGCGGCTTACCGCCGCTGGCCTCCCAGCACGGCCCGTACGAACGGGAGCGGGACCGCTCTCCCTCTCGCCGCGGCCCCCCTTGCCTCCCCGTACGGGAGGCGAGACCGCGCTCTCAGCGCGGCTTACCGCCGCTGGCCTCCCGGCACGGCCCGTACGAACGAGAGCGGGACCGCCCTCCTTCTCGCCGCGGCCGGCCTTCCCCTTGCCTCCCCGTACGGGAGGCGAGACCGCGCTGAGAGCGCAGTCTCGCCTCCCGTACGGGGAGGCAAGGGGAAGGCCGGCCGCGGCGAGAAGGAGGGCGGTCCCGCTCCCGTTCGTACGGGCCGTGCTGGGGGGCCAGCGGCGGTAAGCCGCGCTGAGAGCGCGGTCTCGCCTCATGTACGGGGAGGCAAGGGGAATGCCGTTCGTACGAAGGCCGGCCGCGGCATCATAACAAAAATCTTTATTTAGATTTGCGATGCTCGGCGACGGCTATATAAGATGCAACTTCGATAAGGGTGCATCATTCCGCGGCCGGCTTTCCCCTTGCCTCCCCGTATGGGCCGTGCCGGAAGGCCAGCGGGGGTAAGCCACGCTGAGAGCGCGATCTCGCCTCCCGTACGGGGAGGCAAGGGGAAGGCCGGCCGCGGCATCATAACAAAAACATTTATTTAGATTTGCGATGCTCGGCGACGGCTATATAAGATGCAACTTCGATAAGGGTGCATCATTCCGCCTGCGATATCGATCAGTAAAGGTCACAATGGCTCAGAGATACGTAGACTTGTATTACTCCAACTGCCAGTTTAGGCAATTCGAAGAGCTTAACAGCTTAAAGGAACAGCTGAAAATGGCAAACCAGATACTTACAGACGTAAACAAAGAACTGGAGAAGTCCATGGAACGTTTTTGTTGTGGTATTTGTAAGAGACAACCCACAACCAACAAACTGGTTGTGAAAGGACAGTGTGGTCACCTGTTTGCCTGTACGAGGTGTGTAGTAAAATATTTCGAGAAGGTCCAGACGGAGAACGGTGGAAACTTGATTTGCTTGCTCTGTAAAAAGCAGGGATCAATTACAATTTTGCAAGAATGAACACTGACGAGATAAAAATGTGTTTATTGAATGTTTTGTGAAATGTTTATGGCTAAAAACGAACATTTACGTTTTGCCTGCTTTGTAAGTTTCTTACCGCCGCTGGCCTCCCGGCGGCCCGGACCGTACGGGAGCCTAGACCGCTCTCGCCGAGGCCGTCCTGCCCATCGCCTCCCCGTACGGGAGGCTGGTCCGCGCTGCTGTCCGCCACTTTCGCAGCGCTCCTCCTCGAACAAGACATCTATTACGATCTGTTAATACTGGGACATTTCCATCGAGGAATGTCCTGATAAATTCATAAATTCAATGATATTGCCCTTACTTGCTCTTTGACTTTCGAGCTGATCCGACGTGTTTATGTTAGCTCCGCCAGATACCTGAAAATGATGAAAAAAATGACAATGTCCGATTTTTGCTTAAACATCAAAAATTGTTACATACAGTTATATAGGCATTAATAGTGTATTGCTAGCTGCTCCAGATACCTGAAAATGATGAAAAAATGACAAAGTCCAACTTTTGTTTTTGTATTAAATATACATATATACAGTTATATAGAAATAATGCACGATGTCAACTGACCAATCAGAATGCAGCATTTCTATAATCTTGGCCGGGAATTTTTTTCACTGATTTTACACTCAGTTGCTATTTGACTGCCAAGCTGATCAGACTGATCAGCAGCTGTTTTTCATAGCTGCTCCACATACCTAAAAAAATGATGAAAAAATGACAAAGTCAAACTTTTTCTTTAGCATCAATAATTAATGCTAGCTGCTCTAGATGCCTAAAAATGATGAAATCATGACAAATTCCAACATTTGCTTCCTGATCAAATATACCCGAAAAATGACAAAGTCCAACCTCAAGAAATTTTAAATATTGACAAAGTCAATTTTTTTGCGCATGTAAAAATATTCAAACATACATATATATAGGCATCGTTCCATATGACCAGAAAATGAGGAAAAATTACAAGTTCATAATTTGCACAAATATCAAAAAATAGAAACATATAGATTTACAGTAGCGCAGAAACAATGCATGATGTCAACTGACCGATCAGAATGCAGCATTTCTAAAATATCGGCCGGGATTTTTTTTCAATGAATTTGCCCTCAGTCGCTCTTTGACAGTTGAGCTGATCAGACGTGTTTTTGATAGCTCTGTAAGATACCTGAAAAAATGTATGTCTTAGTCCAATCTGTAAGAAACTTGAATTATTGACAAAGTCAAATTTTTGCACATGAACGTAACATTCAAACAGACGGTTACATCGATATCAAAATTTCATTGCTAGCAGCTCCAAATAACCCGAAAAGTAGGGAAAAAGACAAAGTCCATAATTTGCACAAATATAAAAAAATTACAAACATACAGATTTACCGTAGCGCAGAAATGTTGCAGGATGTCAACTGACCAATCAGAATGCAGCATTTCTAAAATCTCAGCCGGGATTTTTTTTCAATGATTTTGCCCTCAGTCGCTCTTTGACAGTTGAACTGATCAGACGTGTTTTTAATAGCCCGCCTACAAATCTGAAAATGAGGAAAATTACTAAGTCCAATATTTTTCACATTCCATCCAGGTCACATCCAGCTCGCCACAGTACCACTGTATTTTTCTTCTTTACAAATCCGGCACTGAAACTAAAATGAGTAGAAGTGTCAGAAGTGACAGAAATATTTTGCAGAAGGGCACATCTCTTGACAGTTAAATAAACGGGATTTGAAACGGTCTTTACTTGAGAAAAGATGCAATAACAACCCATCGATCATTTAAATTTAAATTTAAGTCGGACACGGTGTTTCATGATTCAAAGTTTTTTTTTCTGAAACATTACTAACATTCTAGATACATGAAAAAATTAAAAATTATTAGGAGTAAAGCATAAAATTGTTAGCATTCAAATCATTCTGTCAAAACAATTTCAATTCTTAAAATATACACTGTCACATATGCTTGAAACGTGTCTGAAAACATTAAAAAACAACGGTCCGAAATGTAAACAATCCAAGTTATTAAAGGACACAAACTTTCAGTGAAAGAAGGGTACAGCGATTTAAATCTGCTTCAAATCTCCGCAGACGCTGCTTAAAACATTTCAAAATCGTCAACAAAACCCCAAGGTCACTCAAGGTCACGAGGGAAAAAACGGAGTTTGGCAGAATAAAGACTTTATTTTGCATCAAATTTATGGTGAATCGTGTGCGGAATCACAGAAACCTACTCAGATACAAGTTTCTTATCGAGAACAACCCTTATTCCTATTTACAACTGGCGGAACGCTGTTTTTTCACCAGAAAAAAACATCCGAGAACTTCCTAGATTTTTCTCACCGAGACGGAATAAACCCTAGATATGTAGAATAAAAGGGAAACAGGAGAAAGAAACTCAAGATGGTAGTAAAAAAAACACTTACCTTTCGTCCAGATCCTTAATCCTAATCCAATTTGTATAGAAATCCACACTGTTATAAATGCATGTACCATTGTTGTAGACCAGTTAGTCTCTATTTACTTACGCTAGAGTATGCTTGTGTTATGTACAATAAAACAATATAACCGTGAAGGTGTTTGGTTATCTTGATACAACATGGTGTCAGAAGGAAAAACAAAATGGACTTACATTAAATTGTATACAAAAATGTTGGATTTAAACATTTAATTGTTTTAAAGGCTTGAATACATTCAATTGTATACAGCTTTGATTTTTGGACACTGGGCACATATATACAGCACAATGGCAAAGTTACCACCACCAGAGGTGTTCGACTTCACACAGCCCAACAAATGGGATGAATGGAAGGAAAGATTTATATTTTACAGAACCGCATCTAAATTACACAAAGATGATAATATTCAGGTGGCAACATTAATTTATACAATGGGCAAAGATGCTGACAATTTGATAAAATCTTTCGGACATTCGGCCGAGGACAGAAAGAAATTCGAAAAAGTCCTGAAAAAATTTGATGCCCACTTCAATCCCAAAAAGAACGTTATACATGAAAGAGCTAAGTTCCATTCAAGACGACAACGCCAAGGGGAGACAGTCGAATCATTCATAAGATCAAGATCACTATACGAACTTTCCCACAATTGCGCATTTCCGGAAAACACTAAAAAAAGAGCCAATTAGGGACAAAATTGTGATTGGAATTTTAAATAGTAATTAATCAGAGAAAAAGGAGTTAGAGTCTGAGCTCACACTTGAAAAAGCCATTCAAATGGCCAGACAGAGTGAAATCTTAAAAAGTGAGGTCAAAATCCAACACGAGACAGAACAACATTCGACGGATGAAGTCCAGCGAGGAGCCAGGCCAAAACACATTTCGAAACGACACGGAGAACCGACAAATCGAAACAGTTCGAATCCTAAAGTACAAAGAAATTTCACACGATGTAATAGATTACATGCACAAGGGAAGTGTCCAGCAATGGGGAAAAAGTGTAAGAAGAGCGCTAAAAAACGTTCATTTCGTTGATTGTTGCAAAACCAAAACATTAAACGAACTTGCTGCAGAAAGTTAATTTCTGGGAACAATCAACTCAGGAGACATTCCATGGACAGCCAAACTAAAGGTGGGACAATTGTTAGTCTGATAGACACTGGTGCTGATGTTACGGTCATTCCAGAAAGCATTCACTTATCTTTAGGAAAGCCAAAATTAAAGAAATCTAATAAGTCTATATGCCTCAGGAAACAAGAAGCTGAATGTCTTAGGTTTCTTCACAGAAACTGTATCAAGCGAAACAATGTAGTCAGTAGAAGAAATATTTGTTGTGCGTGGCATTGACCGATGCCTACTAGGCAGACCTGCAATTATGAGTTTGAATTTGGTCAGACTTAACGTAAATATTAACTTTAGGGGTATGGCAGCGGCCATGTTGGAATGAAAAAAGGTCCCGAAATCACCCACAGAGAACCTCTGAGCCAAGATTTATTTTTTCCTGAACCTTGGGCATCATCTCAGGATGATTTCTTGCACATTGCAACACTCTCAATGCAATTTTAAGCAAGTTATAGGTCCAGAAACAGGTCTTGTTTACATTTTCAATATATCTGCACAATGGACGCCCGGGTCAGCTCTTTGAACTGCCACAAACTTGGTCAAACGGCCGACTATTCGCACCAAATAATGCGCTATCTTGTCCAAATTAATGTTATCGGCACACCTGGGTGGTCACATTCCACCCACGCATCGGATAAAGACACTTTATATTAACTATAGGGGTATGGCGGCTGCTATGTTGGAATGAAAAAAGGTCCCGAAACCACCCAAAGAGAACCTCTGAGCTAAGATTTCATTTTTCCTGAACCTTGGGCATCATCTCAGGATGATTCCTTGCACATAGCAACATTCTCAGTGCAATTTTAAGCAAGTTATAGGTCCAAATACAGGTCTTGTTTACATTTTCAATATATCTGCACAATGGACGCCCTTGTCAGCTCTTTTAATTGCCCCAAACTTGGTCAAACGGCCGCCTATTCGTATCAAATAAAGCGCTATTTTGTCCAAATTAATGTTATCGGCACACCTGGGTGGTCACATTCCACCCACGCATCGGATAAAGACACTTTATATTAACTTTAGGGGTATGGCGATGGCCATGTTGGAATGCAAAAAGGTCCCGAAACCGACCAAAGAGAACCTCTGAGCCAAGATTTCTCTTTTTCCTGAACCTTGGGCATCATCTCAGGATGATTCATTGCACATTGCAACACTCTCAGTGAAATTTTAAGCAAGTTATAGGTCCAGAAACAGGTCGTGTTTGCATTTTCAATATATCTGCACAATGGAATCCCGGCTCAGCTCATTTAATTGCCCCAAACTTGATCAAACGGCCGCTCTTTCGCACCAAATAAAGCGCTGTCTTGCCCGAATTAATGGTATTGGCACACCTGGGTGGTCACATTCCAACCACGCCTCGGATAAAGACACTTTATATTAACTATAGTGGTATGGCGGCGGCCATGTTGGAATGCAAAAAGGTCCCGAAACCACACAAAGAGAACCTCTGAGCCAAGATTTCTTTTTTCCTGAACCTTGGGCATCATCTAAGGATGATTCCTTGCTCATTGCAACATTCTCAGTGAAATTTTAAGCAAGTTATAGGTCCAGAAGCAGGTCGTGTTTACATTTTCAATATATCTGCACAATGGGCGCCCCGGTCAGCTCTTTGAACTGCCCTAAACTTGGTCAAACGGCCGCCTTATCGCACCAAATAAAGCGCTATCTTGCCCGAATCAATGGTATTGGCACACCTGGGTGGTCACATAACACCCACGCCTCGGTTAAAGACACTTTTATGAACTATCGGGGTATGGCGATGGCCATGTTGGAATGCAAAAAGGTCCCGAAACCACCCGAAGAGAACCTCTGAGCCAATTACGATCGTCGTATGGTACGAAATTTCACTCGGTAATCAAAGTAATTTAACTTATTAAAATGTGTATTATAATGATATTAAAGTTAATAAACTATATAAAGGATTTATACCTGAAAGATGTTGTATCAAGAAGAAAACATCCATATACACCTTTACATTCTAGTTCTGAAGTTTTGTTTTCATTATCACTAGGAAGTTGGTCCCTTTTTTGAGTTAGCATTAGATGCAGTTCTCAGCTAACGGTTAATTATGCCAATGGTAAACTGTAAGGTTTATATGAAATAAACAGCAGCATTCATATCTAACATTGTAAACAAGAGGGCCAAGATGGCCCTAGATCGCTCACCTGAGAAAAGTATCATTCATTGCCTGTACAAAACAGATTGCTTTAGAATTAAGATGATGAGGTGAAACAATGTTCAGGAATTTTCTGACCCCATCCACAAAAGATATCATCATGACAAACATTCTGCCAAAGTTTGAGGATGATTGGACCAAAAATGTTGCCCTCAGAGTATAAACAAGATTTTTCTAAGATTTGACCTACTGACCTACATTTCTATCCAGCCCCACCCATTTTCAAACTGGTTCGAGATATCATCATGACAAACAATCTGACCAAGTTTGAGGAAGATTGATCAAAATAGTTTTGGTGTAAACAAGATTTTTCTAAGATTTGACCTATTGACCTACTTTTCGGTCCGGCCCAGCCCATTTTCGAAAGGGTTCAAGATATTATCAAGACAAACATTCTGACCAAGTTTGAGGAAGATTGGATCAAAATTGTAGCCTCTAGTGTGTAAACAAGATTTTTCTAAGATTTGACCTACTGACCTACTTTTTGATCCAACCTGACCCATTTTCGAAAGGGTTCAAGATATCATCAAGACAAACATTCTGACCAAGTTTGAGGAAGATTAGATCAAAATTGTGGCCTCTAGTGTGTAAACAATATTTTTCTTAGATTTGACCTACTGACCTACTTTTGGATCCAACCTGACCCATTTTCGAAAGGGTTCAAGTTATCATGAAGACAAACATTCCGACCAAGTTTGAGGAAGATTGGATCAAAATTGTGGCCTCTAGTGTGTAAAGATTTTTCTAAGATTTGACCTACTGACCTACTTTTTGATCCAACCTGACCCATTTTCGAAAGGGTTCAAGATATTATCAAGACAAACATTCTGACCAAGTTTGAGGAAGATTGGATCAAAATTGTGGCCTCTAGTGTGTAAACATCAAATTGTTGACGGACGACGGCCGACGGACAATCAAGTATCCCAAAAGCTCACCCTCAACGAAGATGGTATTTTAGTCGCATGCATAATCCATCAAACGAAAATGAGGAAGGGGAGGGCAGTCAGGTTGTAAATCATGCAGGATCTCGGTTATCCGAAGTCGACTGACGTTTCATTCCGAATAAAGTATCTGTTTGAAAATACCATAATGGTCAAATGTTATACTTTAACGTTTGTATTTAGTGGTATGTAGTGAAGATATGTTTTAATTCGTGTTTTTATTATAAAATTTATATTATATAATTACCTTATGTGTCAACCATTTTATTTCCTGTTTCTCTACATCGATCTCATTCCACGTGAAAAAAATATATAATGGCATTGAAGCTGATCTGGATATTCAACCATTGCTGGGTCCATCCCTACTATGTGGCTCAGCTTAGATATCACCTGCTTTAGTCGTGGAAACCATTCTTGAAAAAAAAACGGTCCACATTTATACCCATCTTAAGTTTGCTTTATCGGTAAACCCCGCATAAAGGGTTCTATTTTATATGATCTTATATAAGGAAAAAATCGGGACCGAAAGTTAGGTTCAGATAAAGGGTAGGCTTCGGATAACGCATGTTTGGATAACCGAGATCCGACCTTTTGTTTAAAACGCACACAAAAAAATATACATGTGGCATGCCATGATACCACACAAAGTCAAATGATCCCGACATTACGCCAGTTAGTCCTGGAACTACCTTATATATGCTGAGCTACCAATATGCTGCTTAGGAAACCGATTTATGTGGATGAGGGCCACATCTTTGGTGTTCCATTGTCAGTGATACATGCATTTCCTTATTGTAGTAAACGTATAGGTGTTGTTTAGAACTGAACCAGTTCCAAGCAGACATATGAATATAAAGGAAATTGTCATATAACTATTGTGTTCCCAGATCTAGTTTACATACATGGCAATTTCCCATTTTAATATCCTCAAGCAATTTAATAAAAAAAAAAACTGTTTCCAAGCCGTGACTCAAGACTGACATTTTTCAAATAATTATGCAAAAGACCTAAATTATAGTGTTCAAAGGAGTGGGTTATACATTCATTTCCCCATAATAGAAAACAAAATAATCAAAATAATAAATGTATTGATTTTTCAGATAAACAATTAAATTCACTCTTATTCAATATTTCGGCAAAAGTTTGCCTTTCTCAAGAAGAAAGCATGATTTTTTAACAAGTCCTACATAATAGACGTTTGAATAGTCGCCAAAATTCTATCAATCAATTGCAATTTTTGATATTATTAACAAATTGGCGACTATTCAAACGTCTGTTATGTAGCACTTGCTAAGAATTCATTTTTTTTCCTTTGATAGAGGCAAACTTTTGCCAAAATATTGAATAATGGTGAATTAAATTAATTGCAAAACTTTTCATTTAAAAATTCCTGTTTTCAAGTTATGACTCCTGATAGACGGACGGACAACGCCAAAGCAGTTAAAATTGCAGAAATGTCGATAATATTTTTTCAACACCTGGACCAGTAAAAAACAACCAAAACTTTTTTTTACAGAAATGAAAGAATTTTATTTATAATATTAAAAAAAACCCCCAACAATTATGCAATTATTCATTTCCATCGAAATCGGTCACCCAATTCATCGTTTAAATGGGTACTGGAAGTCTTCCACTGAAATGATAAAAAACAAAGAGGGCCAGGATGGCCCTTCCATGCTCACTTGAATCAAAATAACTTCTTAATTTGAAATAAATGATAGAGGAATAATTCCAGAAATGAACAAACATTTGGGGGTTTATAAAGTTCCATTTCAATGAATATTAAGAAACTTATGTCTGCATTAACAAGTTAAAATAATAAGGCAAAAAAATTTCATCAATTTGTAGAGAAGTTGGCAAGAATTCTTCTTTATGAACATATCTGTTACAGACCACAACAGACACAGAGCAATCATGATTTCTCAATGAGCATTTACATGCTCAGATGAGCAAACAAAATTAGTGCATATAACGAGACTACCTAGTCCTTCATTCATGTCTCAAGATAAAAAATATGCAAGGCGAAAGCATAAGTGAATATATCGGGTCAGGTTTGAATCCCATCTAGAGTAATATTTTGGTTCAGTCTGTTCAATCCCTAATTTTGTGTGCATAGTGATACATAGATCCAGTAATCGACATTGATTAAACCAAGCTGTGAGAACTTGTTCCAAAATTAATGTAAATTAAGTGATGCTTCATACATGTACTAACACTACCAACCCATGTGAGTTTTACTCTTTTTGACTCTCAGAAGAAAACTTTGATCACACAATACCTCCCATTTATAATAACAATGAAAAGCGTTTCTGGCGGGAATTCAAGAAATGAAGAATGTAGAACGGCAGATGATGAAAGAATTAAAGTCTGTAGAACGTTTAAATCTGAGATTTCCAAACAAATGGGTCATCCAATAAACAGTTTTGCAATGAAGTGGACTATAACAGGCATATAAAGAAGATGAAACAGACTACTATAATGCGGATATTCCAAATACAAGGTGTCTCTATAACAAATACATTTACAAGTTATCTCAATAAGCAAAGGTACTTTTTTTTTTTGAAAAACCGTTCAACTGTTATAACTCAGGGAACTAAGCTATAGTAATGTTTTAATCTGTATTTTGAACGATCCTACGCCAATTATTGTCCACTACTTTTTCAAATGATCCATGTGAAGTTATCACTTAGACTAGTACCGATACATAATCCAGGAAAAGCTGTTTGGTAACTGCTCGTCAGTATATGACTAAATTACTGTTTAAAACAGGCCCTTAACCAAATAATGACCACAGCGTTGACTATTCCAACCCAGTCAATGCCACCCTTATTTTCCTCTCATAAACCTCTTTCTTACGAATGTTCCACTGATGCAAGAAGAACTGTAAATAAAAGCAGAAATGCTCTTGCGTCATTTGCCTAGCCGACTTCTTAATATTTTGTAGGAAGCTGTTAAACTGTTCACAAATTTCTGAGTTGACAGATTCAAAACCTTGCAATCGACTTGACATAAAAGCAGATGATCACTTGTGTGAGTAACCATGAAAGATGTCATGAAAAAAATCTTACATTCTTGTAATAACCACTTTCCCTATTTAAACAATATTCATGTAAGTTACATGCAAAATCATAAAAAAAATATCTGTAGGTGGATATTCCAAGTATGAATAAAGAGAGGCAGAAGGGTCTTTTCTGCCCACAGCATATGTCATGTGAAAACCATAACAGTGACCATGATCGGCACAGAACCAAAGGAATAGACTTGTTGTCCCACGAGCTGAAGTGTGAACCTTTGAGAACTGTTTCTGACACTTTTCAAAGTCTTGTGCTGCATCATCATGATCGTTATTCACTGTTGAGGACTTATTTCTTTCTACTGAAAACTTTCTCACATTTCTTAATTTTAACCCAAATTTGTTGAAATAATAGGCTCTACCATATTTGGCTGGATTGTATGATCCAAGCTGTAGCACTGCTGCTTCTGGTTCATTTACTTGCAAATCACGAGATTCATTAATTAAAAATCTTAAAAATTAGCTTACATAATCTTCAAGTTTACCATCATCTGAATCATTTGCCTTTCAAGAAGCAGCAATTAAATCTCTAAGTTCAGGGGCATAACATCTCATATTGCTCATAATATGATTAAAAGTTATGTCATCAATGTTTGGTTCGAGCAGGTGTTGCACTTCAGGACAGTACTTGGGGTGCAAAAGGCTAGTTACTGAGGCAGTTGTTGCTAACATCTTCACAACAAAAGCATAGGCAAATTGTTCATTTTCGTGCAGTCTTGAGAATGTATCAAATGGATAGAATTTGTTAAATGAAAGTAGAAATTCTCTAGGCAAGGCTTGCTTTAGTAATAATATTCCACTTAGACAATCTTCGGGTGTTAAAATTTTTTCTTGTGATTTTAGCTCTCCTAAACTTTCTCTAGCCAAATAGTCTAGCATCTCCCTATTTTTCATCATCTGAGGAATTGTAATTTCAGGACAGCTTTTAAGAAAACATCTACTCATTCTACGATGTAGAGTTTGATGCTCAGGAGCCTCTGAATCAACATTCTCAATTTCCTCAAACGCTGCATGCCTAAATGCTACCCCTACTCTCATCATTTTCACATTTCAGCCAACCAGCACCACAGCCACAGGTGTTATCAGGCATATCTGAAAATAGATTAGGACCAATTAAATAACCATCTTTGTCCTTTTTTAAATTGTTATCATTCCACAGGTCTCTTATTTGCAAATTTAATTTAAGATATTCACTTCCTTTCAAACTTGGTTTATGAGAACTTTTACACTTGAAATGCCAAAGACCTGTTTGTTCATCAAAATTATTTTTTGCCTCTGAGGGAATGGATGGGATGTCGGATGGGATGTCTAAAGAGATGAAGTTATTTTCAGGTCCGTTCAGCCAAGTTCCTTCAGCTTCATCTAGCTCAAAGGGCTCTTTGTGTTTCAAATCTTGCCAATGTTCTAAATTATTTCTAAGAACAGACAGATTCGGCAAGCAGTTGTATGTTCAAAAGTTTCTATATTTCTTTTATGACCATTTTTAGATAGACACTGACCATTCATACAAGACACAATATGTTTTCCAATTCTCTGATTGAATGTTAAATGTACAAACGTTGGTTGTCTCTCCCCTTTATCTTGCAGAGCATTATTTACAAACTTACTGATTTTTGATTCACCATATGCACTGTCCGATTCTAAATTTTGGAAGAATATACTGACTTAAAAATTTACAGTGCATGTATGTAACACAATTCCCTCCTACAGAATCTAAAACAACAAATTCATTGTTACTCTGGCTGTGGCGAACCTCAAGTAGAGTAGAGTATGTACTGCAACTGCAATAAAAATAATTTCCAGTCTCCTGAATTAATTTTGATGTATAGACAAATTTTGTTTCACGGAATGAACCATCAGTTGCGCTATAATCATTCATGGTACAGACAACATCCCCCAATTAATCAACAGACAGAATAGATAACTTGTCATGCTGTAAAAGCTGAAAGCAAAATGTGTTAAAAAGTGGAACTGGATCAATATCTGTGCTTGATGTGACGTTGGACGCTTGTTGTTTTAACCTTTTCTCTAAAAATGACTTATCAACTGAAACACTCTTCGCATATGTATTTGTCTTCCTTTTCTTGGCTCTTGGCACATTACCCTTGTTTTGGTACAGTAGGTTCTAAATTCTGACATGCAGGATCGATAAGACCTGAGAATAACTAACAAGAAATGAGTACAGTTTTTGTAAGCCCTTTTCTAAATACAATACCAGTATGTGATTTCTAAGCGACAATGTTTGATAATGACTTTGCAGGAAATTGGCTTCATACCTTCCAGGATGTTTAAACAAATGTTTACTCTGTTCTTTCTTGATATTAGCGGATAAGCAGTTAAGTTTCATAGATTGTTCAACATTTGGGAGCTCCTTCTCAAATATATCTCTAGATGTAATTCCAATTAACTCAGTCCTGTGTAACCTGAAATCAACTAAATATTTTTTGCATCAGAAAAACATAAAAGATTACTAACTTCTAAGTATTGGGTCAAAACAGGTGTTGTTACTGAAATGGTACTTTTCCCTAAGAATATTCAAAAGTTTCTGATCCATGAAATAAATAAAGCAACCAGACTGGTGTAAAACATTCTTCTTCATTAATATAACATTTGAATACAAAGCATAGAAATGTTCCAGCAGTACATTTATCTGTTGCAGCTAGCTTTACAGTTTCCTGTTCAATGGTGAAAATTTTCTGATTTGTTGATTCTGTTAAGCCAATCTCTTTCATTTTATTCAGTATATCACGGTGAGTAGAAATAGCCTTATGACAAGTGGAGAGATTTGACAACAGGACATTAAACCATGAAATATGACTTTCTTCTAAATTTGAGGTTTGTGTAGTTGAAGTTGTTTGTTTTTTTGATAACTTGTTTTGCCTCAAATGAGTTCCTGAAAAGTAAGTACTGGACAGTTCTGGCCAAGAGGTTTGTACTAAATCATACTTTCTCTTACATGATACAGAATAGAAATGTCTAGGGATGCTTGATACATAAGATTTAGTAAAAGTGGAGGCAATCAGTTCATCTGAACTACCCTGACCTACATAAGTTGACCAGTCTTCCCCAAGTGACCTACGTTTAGCTAAAAATTCTTTTTATCTTCCTCAAATTGGGTTGGATAGTGTATATAAACAAATTCTAAAATCTTCCCGTGGTCTTCTGCACTATAATGCTGTGGAGTTACCTTGAAATCTTCATAAAAAACAACAGCTTGAGCTTGGACCTCTGAAAAAGATATAGAGAATAGGCCTGTGTCATGAGCCGATTGAAAATAAGTCGGATCATTACAACCAGTACCTATCTGTAAGAAAAACTCTGTATTACTAAACTGTATTCAACAATAAAATACTTCCATGAAGTGAAATGACATAGATATATAAGTAACAAAACTTAAAATATATTTCAGAACAAAAGATGTTTTTTATAAACACCCAAATTCTGCAACATAAAGGTTAATAAATACATGTATATAATTATATCTCTTGTGAAATTTTGTACAGTAGTACAAAAAAAATCGCTTAATAATTAAAGAAACAAAAACAAAATTAATAAATAAATTTACCTCCCAACAGTTTTTTGATGGGTTTTACAACAAACAAAATTTTCAAGTCAAAATGCATGAAACATAACCAATTAAATACATCAGCTCCACCAAATTGTATCAACAACTGTTTATGCTTGTTAAAAAAACACAAGTATGGAAATACTTACATCATAGACATGACGAACAACATGAATTTCCAAAACGTTCAAACTCTCAGCCGTGAAGCCTTGGCAACCTTCCCATCTGCAGCAATGGTCCTTTCCAACATGTGAAATGACATGGGCATCACATTCTCCAATTGTTGAAAATTTCTCTCTACAATTTTTCCATTTGCAGTCAACAGTCTAGATGATAAAAATGATAAAAAGGTACACAGTTCTGAACATTAAGGTGCCAATGAAATTAATTCTTTACAAAATGCTGTGCTGGTATAGGGTTTTGGTCACATTCAATAAGTCATTTCAAAGAACTCATGAGAAAATAAATTTAAAGGATTTCATCGAGTGTGTTAACAGTTATAAATATTTTCTTAATAGTACACATAGTCATTCCAAATTGCTAAATTAATGTAAATGACTAAAATCAAACACATTCTTCTTCAATTTCAAAATTAATCCATATGAACCTAATTCTGATTACAAAGTTCTTAAATTACTGTTTTATCATTACTGGCTTCATGCTTTATGTATATAATTCCTAATGTACAATTAAATATTTAACATGCATTACCGAGCCTGGATCCAGTTCCACATCATTGGATAAGACAATTTCTATTTCTGAGGTGTTGACATCCTTTTTAATACCTGAAAATCCAACAAATAAAT
Source organism: Solen grandis (assembly GCA_021229015.1). NCBI lineage: Eukaryota > Metazoa > Mollusca > Bivalvia > Adapedonta > Solenidae > Solen > Solen grandis. The sequence continues at coordinate 13,423,318 of CM037795.1, forward strand.
CTATGTTTAACTAACACACAAGTACATGTAGTAAGAATATTCTGAGTTTAGTGCCATTATCTCAGAATTTTAAATAAGATTCCAGCAAAGCCCAAAAATAAAGTACCTCCTAGCATGGTAAACTAGAGATTTGTTTTCATAGAAAAATGATGTCTCCCCCCACACTCTTCCCCTCACACACACATATACACGAAGGCACACAGTGATATATGCAAATAGTTAAAGTTAAAGGGCTGACTATTGATAAAACTCCGCACAGAGTTATTGACCTTGTGTGTGAGACTTCCTAGGTCCATTCGCCCATGAAGTTTCAATGTTATATGTCTCATAGTGCATGAGTAATGCTTCCCAAAAAGGGAAGAAAATACCAAAAAACTATGAAACTGAACAAAGGGCAGTAACTTATAAAATATTATGTGCATAGTTACGGTTCTTGTGCCCTGCACTTCTCCATGTGATCTATCCATTTATGAAGTTTCAAGGATATATGTCTTATAGTGTGCGAGAAATGCTCTTGACAAAAAATTAGTATGAAATTAACAAAGGGCAATAACTCCAGAAATATGATGCACAGAGTTACAATTCTTGTGCACTGCACTTCTCTTCTATGAGATGTAATCAGCTGTGAATTTCTGGTTAATAGCTTTGATAATATCTGAGTTATGCTCTGGACAAAAAGTGTGACAGACAGATGGACAGACGGACGGACGGACAGACAGACAACTCCGACAACTCTTAGATGACAACGACTGGGGCATTCTTATTAAAGACATGATTTCCCTTGTTGGAAGAACATTGACAGAATTTTTTCCTTGGCTAAAATTTGCACAACATGCCGATAAAAAAGACATACTAGGTGAACACAGCCAAAATCTCAAAATTGAAAACAAAATCATACCACTGCTTATAATGGCCAAAAATGAACAAAAGTATGCTGATGTGTTTGATATACTAGACAGTTATGAGACAATGGTAACATCTGTACATGAAAAATCCCAACTTCAGCCACAGTCTGTACATATTGGAGAAGATCAGCTAACAAGGGAGCGGTTCTCTGGTTCAAAACGTTAAAGAGCTGCAGTTTTGTGACCCCAGGAGAGATTTACTCATTTGAGCCCGATTACCTTTGAATTATTTCATCTACAGATGACAGTGCTATCTTGTTTCTACCAGAATTTGTATCAAACAACAAGTATTGGCTGCTTCACATTGCATGCTCAAAAGATTCGTCTATTGCGGAAAGATGCGGATGGTAATGACGTGAAAAATCATTACAACCATTGTAAGGAGTTGGCAATCTATTTTATTAAAACATATATAGTTGAGGCAGCTTGTAATTACTTTGACATGGAGGACACTAACTCGGTACCCAATATTGTTATTCCTGACACTTCAGATATGAGTGAAGCTGCCATACGAGACTGGTTGAGCAATTTACTCATGCCAATGGTCACATATTTTCTTTCTGCCAGTAGAAACCATTTAAAAGGACTTGATGATAACAATGTACATGTACATCAAAAAGGATGTGACCATGTATCTGACTATGCTAAAATAGTCGTAGAACTTGGACTTATCTACATGGAATTAAATGACATTGTAAATTTGCCTGACAGAGAGCGATTGCTGGCAATAATGAAATTTCTTATGCTAATTTTGAAAGGTCATAATAACAAATCTAAATATGCTCTTGAAATCCTGAGATTATTGTGCCAACAGTATGCTCTTCTTAGTGAAAGAGTAGCAAATTCAAGCCTGTATGGACTCTTTGTAAATGTTGGTGCGAAAATTAATACTCACACACCTGCAGACCTTCAAATAGAATACTTAGTAAGACTCACAAAAGGGCATTTGAAATCAATGTGTTCAAATGTATCTGAAGCTTCAATGAAGAAAAGGAGCTCAGCATTCTATGGTATGCAGGAAATTTGTAACAACTTTGACAATGAAACACACATTGTGAAACGAGCACAGAAGCCCAGAACTTTATCTTCCTATGATGATGAAATGCAAATTGTTAAAGATTTGAGGTCTGTGAGGCCATTTCAGCATAATTGTGGCAGACAAATTGACTCAATGAGAAGGGTACCAAAAAATCCAGTCACAAAAGTTGACATTGAGTACATTGTAAAGTGGATCGAAACCAACAAAGTCATCATGTTTTACGAAATAGGACAGTAAATGAATTCTATGGGAAAAGAAAGATAAAGTCTGTTTGGAGATAATGATAATATTTTATAAAATTATCTTACTTATAAAAAATGATTCAGGCATAATTCAAACTGAAAACAATATGAAAAAATAAAACACATTTCATTTGATCAAAATAAGCGAGAACTAGTCATAAGTACTATGTATGACTACCTTTAGTTTATATTTATGGAGGAATTTTCTCTCAAGGTTTCATTGAACTTAATTCAAGCTTTGAAAATGAAATGTGATGCTTTTGCTACAAGATCAAATTTTCTTTCAAATTTGATCACAGAAACCTAGGCAAAAAATTCCACTTTTGGTTGTATGCCACTTGTGAAATGAAACCATCACTAGTGATAAAATACCCCTGCATACTGCATTGACAGAGACATCATTTTAGTAAGTTTAAAGGTTTTATTAACAAAAGTTACCAAACTTCATGTAATGTGATTGTAGGGAAAACCAAGATGAGCAAGATTCCTATAATATATGCACAAACTTCTATGAGAAGCAGTGTATAAATGTAGCATAGTTTTCTGTGATAACAGGATGGAGTAAAATTTCATCTTACGCTGAAATCAGTAAATATCTCAAGAGAGACATTTTTAAACAATTGGAAGTGAGACGGTCTATTACATAGCAAGTTTATTGAAATCCCATTCAATTCCAAGTTGTTTTGTGCAAACATCACAGCAGTTACATGGTGTGCTGTCAATTTTAAAACCAAAGTAATTGTTAATCGATCATCACCTTCATAAGTCATAATAATAATGACAATATTCCTTCATGTCTTTTTTATGTCCCCACATTGAATGAAAATGGGGGGGGGGGGGGGTAATGTTTTGGTCTGTTTGTTTGTCACAAAATTATAACCTTGAGCATAACATGGAATTCTTTCCACCTAGAGCCTCCAAACTTCACAAGTGCATGCACTTTGATGAGCACTATTGCCACACCCACTAAGAGGTCACTGGGTCAAAGGTCAAGGTCACTGTGACCCAATACATTATGATTGTGCTTCCATCCATAACCTCCAAACTTCACAGGTGTATGCACCTTGATGAGCTCTACTTGCCAGGTGACCTTGACCCACAAGGAATAAGCGGGGGCATGGCGTTCATTCAAACGTAGTGCTTGTTCAAACTAGGAAGACCAATGTCAGCTTTTTTTGTAGTATAAAATGGCATCAGCTTCACATTATCTCCCAGCTGTCCCTATCTCTTGCACATATGCTAGAATAGAATAGAAAGGAATAAATTTCAACAGCTTTGCTCTTGGACATAACTAAAATGTGACGTATATGCCGTAGCTTAACTGTTAGCTTAATATTTCATCATATTATGTATGTAATAATTAAACAATATAGATAAAAACATACTATATGTATATATGTAATACAGTGATTTACTGTCTTGCTCTAAACGACTGCAATTACATACGTACATCATCAATTGTTCACTTTTAAAGGAAAAAAGTTTGCAACCAGAAAAGATCATGATCATATTGCACATTTGTGATCTGGACGTGAATGAATTTCACATGTATTAAAATGTGTCATTACTCTGAACTTAATCATAAACTACTAATATTATTACAGGGAGACATTTAAAGAATGTAAGCATTCACTTCATGCTTCCCCACCTTCACTATTCTCTCACATGTGTGACTGATGCATTTATTTCTTCCAAATATTTATTGACAAATTTAATACAATTATTTTTCCATATTTCTATTAAGGTACTGATGTACATTTGTATCTTGATCTAGATGTATTAATAACTATTATTGTACACTTTCATACCTGATATATTAAGTTTTGTTTATAAAATGTCAAGTATGTTAAATGCTAAAGTGTCATATTTTGTTACATAAATAAAGATGTTAAAAATGATGAAATAAAAGTTTGCAAACTTACTTTCTAGAGTTGTTAGTGTACCAGCATGAATGATACATGAAACATGTTTCAAATCTGCCCCAATGCTAAGAGCAACTGATGAGAAAATGAGTCTAATTCCTCATTCACTTTTGTCTTTCTTCATACTGTCTTGGATGTATTCTTTCAGCTTAAAAAAAGTATTATTCAAGTGTTATTCCTGAATACCTAAAGTCAAATAATGTATGGGCACTAAAGTGATTTAGTGGGTTAAATCTGTCTGTGGGTGAATGAACAGTTATCAAAATTAACCATAATCATTGCTTTAATGAAAGGCGCCTTAGTTTAGTGGTTGCAGTATACCGGACTGCGAATCTAAAGGGTGTGGGTTCGAACCCATTGGGGTCAAGGTTTTTAATGACCTTCTAATGCAACCAAGGAATCATCAAGAGTGATTTAGTTGCAAGCACTTGTTACCAAATCAAGTTAAATGAAACAATTTACCTAAAAGTAGAACAGTACTTTTCATGGTGGATGAGGTGCATTGTTTTTCAATGATATTGTTTTTTTTCTTCACATTTTCTCACTTACCAATGTAAATATACATGTATGTGTTTTTCCATCAAAATTAAAATAAGAGTTAGTTCTCTGTTAATTGTTTTCATGTTATAACTAAATGCATTCCACCAGGGATCATATATACAACTTTATAGAATCCTTTAGGTAGTAAACGACTTAGACGTGAGAGGCATGCTCCCTAAAAAAAATTAAAAAATAAACACACACACGTTAAGAGTATGTATATGTGTGCAGTTATCGATAAGAACTTAATACGATTGTTTATTTACGGTCATTCACATGAAAATGGGTTGCACATTTAACCAACCCCATATCAAAATTCATCTTCATTTAACAAACTGTTTTTTTTAACATTTTTATTCTATTGCTAAACCGAAAGTAGAGCAATATCAAATTACAGGTACTAACCAGCACCGTGATCGGTTTTTCCGTCAAAATATGTCTTAAATATGAAGAATAAGAATATAATGATTGAATAATAAATAAAAATGTATATCATTTCAGAGATATATGCGCGTATGTCAAGAATTATGCATAAAGATTAACACATTTCTGATGTGTATCCGAAATTCAACTAAATGTTTATATATCCGAAATATATTCAACTTAACAATGTATCATTTTCCTTTAAACAGGAAAAAGGATCATAAAATTAAATCGTTGAATAGGTTTATGATATCATTTAAATGTGATAAACGGATTATTATCCAAATGATCAACAAACTATAAAATTTATATACTACCTGGTAATCCACGGCGGCCGCCATTGTTTAGTTTGTGCCTGACCCTTTACTTCAGTAATAAGGGGAAGGTACTCCAGACTATGTTGTGTTAAGCATTATAATATGTAAAGGGAGACAACAACGATGTGCTTATATGATCTATCACGCACATGAGTTACTGTTATTGTATAATGTTATAAATGCATGTACCATTGTTGTAGACCAGTTAGTCTCTATTTACTTACGTGAGAGTATGCTGTGTTATGTACAATAAAACATTATAACCATGAAGGTGTTCGGTTATCTTGATACAACAATAATGCTACTTTTTCTCTTTTTTCTTTCATAGCAATATGATACCAATGTGTTTACATGCATACTTACTTTAAAATATTAGCATTGGTATACAGTATTAAGATTTTATTCACATGTACATGTACTCCCATGAATGAGTGTCGCTGTATATGCTCAGCTCTGATTAATGTTATAGAAAGATAAAATGCAATTTCTGAATACGAAATGATGATGTGAAAAAGAAACAATTTCAGAGACTTTTTCTTTTTCTTTACCTGTAAACAAGCGTTACTCATTGAATTATGTCTATTTATGCCAGCTGCTTACTCTGCCCATTTGAATTGTGTCTGGAATGAATGCATGTAAAAAAAGAAAGAAGAAGAAAAAAAACAAAAACCCCCAAAAACAGGAATCATTGTAGTTTACTCTCTCTTTATTGCGCATTCAGTGCTCTTTCTCTCTCTCTTTCTATATCTCTCTCTCTCTTTCTCTCTCTCATTTTTTTTTCTTTTTTTTTTTGCATTTCGCGTCTAAAATTAACTCATTTATGTGCTGTTTATATGAAAATTTTATAATAAAACGTTACGTAACTAAAATAAAAAATGTCTCAACACTTTTCATATTTGTCCCTCTTTCAATGTCTAAAACATCTTTCCCTCTCTCAATTTACAAATTTCGCACAAATTTCGCAGGGCCGCCGTGGTCGAGCGGTTACAGTCGTAGACAACAAATCTCTCAGCCCCTCACCGCTGTGGGTTCGAATCCAGGTAGGGACTTCGGATTTTTCATGTGAGGAAGCTCTCCAGCTGGCTTGCGTTTGGTCGATGGTTCTACCTGGGTACCTCTGTGTACTCGGGGTCTTCCTCCACCTGTAATTTGCTGGACGTCGCTATATGATTGAAATACTATCGTAGCGACGGTAAACTCAAATACAACAACAACAACAAATTTCGCGCATACTTTGCGCACACGTCTCCGCTTTTCGCACACATTCAAACGCTTTTCAACTGCCCCCAAAAAACGCCAAGGGTTCTCTCAACCCCCCACCTCATTTCACCACCAACAAAACAAAATACACACGCCAAAACACAGATTTAACTTTACGCGTCCATTGTTCAGATATCTGGACCTATATCTTGCTTAAAATTACACTGAGAGTGTTGCAATGAGCAAGGAATCATCCTGAGATGATGCCCAAGGTTCAGGAAAAAAGAAATCTTAGCTCAGAAGTTCTCTATGGGTGGTTTCGGGACCTTTTTTTATTCCAACATGGCCGCCACCATACCCCTATAGTTAATATAAAGTGTCTATATCCGAGGCGTGGGTGAAATGTGACCGCTAAGGTGTGCCGATACCATTAATTTGGGCAAGATAGCGCTTTATTTGCTGCGAAAAGGCGCCCGTTTGACCAAGTTTGCGGCACTTCAAAGAGCTGACCAGGGCGTCCATTGTGCAGATATATTGAAAATGTAAACAAGACCTGTTTCTGGACCTATAACTTGCTTAAAATTGCATTGAGAGTGTTGCAATGGGCAAGAAATTGTCCTGAGATGAGGCCCAAGGTTCAGGAAACAAGAACTCTTGGCTCAGAGGTTCTCTACGGGTGGTTTCGGTACCTTTTTATTTCCAACATGGCCGCCGCCATAACCCTAAAGTTAATATAAAGTGTCATTATCCGAGGCGTGGATGCAATGTGACCGCCCAGGTGTGCCGATACTATTAATTCGGGCAAGATAGCGCTTTATTTGGTGTGAAAATGCACCCGTTTGACCAAGTTTGAGGCAGTTCAAAGAGCTGTCCAGGGCGTCCATTGTGCAGATATATTGAAAATGTAAACAAGACCTGTTTCTCGACCTATGACTTACTTAAAATTGCATTGAGAGTGTTGCAATGAGCAAGGAATCATCCTGAGATGAGGCCCAAGGTTCAGGAAAAAAGAAATCTTGGCTTGGAAGTTCTCTATGGGTGGTTTTGGAACCTTTTTACATTACAACATGGCCGCCACTATACCCCTATAGTTAATATAAAGTGTCTTAATCCGAGGCCTGGCTGGAATGTGACCTCCCAGGTGTGCCGATACCATTAATTCGGGCAAAATAGCGCTTTATTTGGTTCGAAATGGCGACTGTTTGACCAAAGTTGGGGCAGTTTAAAGAACTGACCAGGACGCCCATTGTGCAGATACATGTATATTGAAAATGTAAACAAGACCTGTTTCTGGACATATAACTTACATAAAATTGCACTGAAAGTGTTGCAATGAGTAAGGAATCATCCTGAGATGATGCCCAAGGTTCAGGAAAAAAAGAAATCTTTGCTCAAAAGTTCTCTATGGGTAGTTTCGGGACCATTTTTCATTCCAATATGACCACCGTCATACCCCTATAGTTAATATAAAGTGTCTTTATCCGAAGCGTGGATGCAATGTGACCACCCTGGTGTGCCGATACCATTAATTCGGGCAAGATAGCGCTTTATTTGGAGCGAAAAGGCGCCCGTTTGACCAGGTTTCGGGCACTTCAAAGAGCTGGCCAGGGCGTCCATTGTGCAGATATATTGAAAATGTAAACAAGACCTGTATTTGGACCTGTAACTTGCTTAAAATTGCACTGAGAGTGTTGCAATGAGCAAGGAATCATCCTGAAATGATGCCCTTGGTTCAGGAAGAAAGAAATCTTGGCTCAGAGGTTCTCTTCGAGTGGTTTCGGGACCATTTTGCATTCCAACATTGCCGCCGCCATACACCTAAAGTTAATATAAAATGTATTTATTCGAGGCGTGCCGATACCATTAATTCGGGCGAGATAGCGCTTTATTAGGTGCTAAAAGGCGCCCGTTTGACCAAGGTTGGGGCAGTCCAAAGAGCTAACCAGGGCGTCCATTGTGCAGATATATTGAAAAAGGTAAACAAGACCTGTTTTTGGACCTATAACTTGCTTAAAATTGCACTGAGAGTGTTGCAATGAGCAAGGAATCATCCTGAGATGATGCCCAAGGTTCAGGAAAAAATTAATCTTGGCTCAGAAGTTGTCTGTGGGTGGTTTCAGGACTTTTTATTCCAACATGTCCGCCGCCATACCCCTGGGGTTAATATAAAGTGTCTTTATCGAAGGCGTCGGTGGAATGTGACCGCCCAGGTGTGCCGATACTATTAATTCGGCCAAGAAAGTGCTTTATTTGGTGTGAAAAGGCACCCGTTTGACCAAGTTTTGGGCACCTCAAAAGGCTGACCAGGGCGTCCATTGTGCAGATATATTGAAAATGTAAACAAGATCTGTTTCTGGTCCTATAACTTGCTTAAAATTGCATTAAGAGTGTTGCAATGAGCAAGGAATCATCCTGAGATGATGCCCAAGATTCAGGAAAAAAGAAATCTTGGCTCAGAAGTTCTCTATGGGTGGTTTCGGGACCTTTTTTCAAAAGAAAGGCTGCCGTTTGACCAAGATTGGGGCAGTTAAAAGAGCTGTCCAGGGCGTCCATTTTGTAGATATATTGAAAATGTAAACAAGATCTGTTTCTGGACCTATAACTTGCTTAAAATTGCACTGAGAGTGTTGCAATGAGCAAGGAATCATCCTGAGATGATGCCCAAGGTTCAGGAAAAAAGAAATTTTGGCTCAGAAGTTATCTATGTGTGGTTTCGGGACCTTTTTTCTTTCCAAAATGGCCGCGGCCACACCCCTATAGTTAATATAATGTGTCTTTATCCGCGGCGTGGGTGGAATGTGACCGCCCAGGTGTGCCGATACCATTAATTCGGGCAAGATAGCGCTTTTTTTGTTCGGAAATGCACTTGTTTGACCAAGTTTGGGACAGTTCACATAGCTGACCAGGGCGGCCATTGTGCAGATATATTGAAAATGTAAACAAGACCTGTTTCTGGAACTATAACTTGTTTAAAATTGCACTGAGAGTGTTGCAATGTGCAAGGAATCATCATAAGGTGATGCCAATGGTTCAGGAAAAAAGAAATCTTGGCTCAGAGGTTCTCTACGGGTGGTTTTGGGACCTATTTGCATTCAAACATGGCCTCCGCCATACCCCTATAGTTAATATAAAGTGTCTTTATTCAAGGCGTAGGTGGAATGTGGCCGCCCAGGTGTGCCGATGGCTAAAAACGAACATTTACGTTTTGCCTGCTTTGTAAGTTTCTTTGAATAAAATGAACATATTTAACATTGAAATTTGTCATACGTTAAATAAATATACATTGTGGCAGATAAAACAGAAACCTTGTTTTTGTTTAGCTTTTTCTTTTATTCCAAATTGCAGAAGAAAAGTACATGCTTTGATTCACACTTCATTCGTGTTCTGATTCGGCCGTGCCGGGAGGCCAGCGGCGGTAAGCCACGCTGAGAGCGTACGGGAGGCGAGACCGCGCTCTCAGCGTGGCTTCCGCCGCGGCCCCCGGCACGGCCCGACGAACGGGAGCGGGACCGCTCTCCCTCTCTCCGCGGCCGGCCTTCCCCTTGCCTCCCCGTATGGGAGGCGAGACCGCGCTCTCAGCGTGGCTTACCGCCGCTGGCCTCCCGGCACGGCCCGTACGAACGGGAGCGGGACCGCTCTCCCTCTCGCCGCGGCCGGCCTTCCCCTTGCCTCCCCCTACGGGAGGCGAGACCGCGCTCTCAGCGCGGCTTACCGCCGCTGGCCTCCCGGCACGGCCCGTACGAACGGGAGCGGGACCGCTCTCCCTCTCGCCGCGGCCGGCCTTCCCCCCCCCCGACCGGCAGGGGCTCGCCTCCTCGCACGGACCGTAAGGGAGGCTTGACCGCTCTCGCCGAGGCCGGCCTGCCCCTCGCCTCCCCGTACGGGAGGCTGGTCCGCGCTGCTGTCCGCCACTTTCGCAGCGCTCCTCCTCGAACAAGACATCTATTACGTTCTGTTAATGCCGGGACATTTCCATCGAGGAATGTCTTGATAAATTCATAAATTCCATGATATTGCCCTTACTTGCTCTTTGACTGTCGAGCTGATCCGACGTGTTTATGTTAGCTCCGCCAGATACCTGAAAATGATGAAAAAATGACAAAGTCCGATTTTTGCTTAAACATAAAAAATCCATACATACAGTTATATAGGCATTAATAGTGTATTGCTAGCTGCTCCAGATACCTTAAAATGATGAAAAAATGACAAAGTCCAACTTTTGTTTTTGTATCAAATATACATATATACAGTTATATAGAAATAATGCACGATGTCAACTGACCAATCAGAATGCAGCATTTCTATAATCTTGGCCGGGAATTTTTTTCACTGATTTTACACTCAGTTGCTATTTGACTGCCAAGCTGATCAGACTGATCAGCAGCTGTTTTTCATAGCTGCTTCACATACCTAATAAAAATGATGAAAAAATGACAAAGTCAAACTTTTTCTTTAGCATCAATAATTAATGCTAGCTGCTCTAGATGCCTAAAAATGATGAAATCATGACAAATTCCAACATTTGCTTCCTGATCAAATATACCCGAAAAATGACAAAGTCCAACCTGCAAGAAACTTGAAAAATTGACAAAGTCAATTTTTTGCGCATGTAAAAATATTAAAACATACATATATATAGGCATCGTCCCATATGACCAGAAAATGAGGAAAAATGACAAGTTCATAATTTGCACAAATATCAAAAAATACAAACATACAGATTTACAGGAGCGCAGAAACAATGCAGGATGTCAACTGACAGATCAGAATGCAGCATTTCTAAAATCTCGGCCGGGATTTTTTTTCAATGATTTTGCCCTCAGTCGCTCTTTGACAGTTGAGCTGATCAGACGTGTTTTTGATAGAAAAAAAATTAGTCCAATCTGTAAGAAACTTGAATTATTGACAAAGTCAAATTTTGCACATGAAAAAATTAAAGGTTGATATCAAAATTTCATTGCTAGCAGCTCCAAATAACCCGAAAAGTAGGGAAAAAGACAAAGTCCATAATTTGCACAAATATCAAAAAAAATACAAACATACAGATTTACCGTAGCGCAGAAATGTTGCAGGATGTCAACTGACCAATCAGAATGCAGCATTTCTAAAATCTCAGCCGGGATTTTTTTTTCAATGATTTTGCCCTCAGTCGCTCTTTGACAGTTGAACTGATCAGACGTGTTTTTAATAGCCCGCCTACAAATCTGAAAATGAGGAAAATTACTAAGTCCAATATTTTTCACATCCCATCCAGGTCACATCCAGCTCGCCACAGTACCACTGTATTTTTCTTCTTTACAAATCCGGCACTGAAACTAAAATGAGCAGAAGTGTCAGAAGTGACAGAAATATTTTGCAGAAGGGCACATCTCTTGACAGTTAAATAAACGGGATTTGAAACGGTCTTTACTTGAGAAAAGATGCAATAACAACCCATCGATCATTTAAATTTAAATTTAAGTCGGACATGGTGTTTCATGATTCAAAGTTTTTTTTTTCTGAAACATTACTAACATTCTAGATACAAGAAAAAATCAAAAATTATTAGGAGTAAAGCATAAAATTGTTAGCATTCAAATCATTCTGTCAAAACAATTTCAATTCTTAAAATATACACTGTCACATATGCTTGAAAAGTGTCTGAAAACATTAAAAAAACAACGGTCCGAAATGTAAACAATCCAAGTTACTAAAGGACACAAACTTTCAGTAAAAGAAGGGTACAGCGATTTAAATCTGCTTCAAATCTCCGCAGACGCTGCTTAAAACATTTCAAAATCGTCAACAAAACCCCAAGGTCACTCAAGGTCACGAGGGAAAAAACGGAGTTTGGCAGAATAAAGACTTCATTTTGCATCAAATTTATGGTGAATCGTGTGCGGAATCACAGAAACCTACTCAGATACAAGTTTCTTATCGAGAACAACCCTTATTCCTATTTACAACTGGCGGAACGCTGTTTTTTCACCAGAAAAAAACATCCGAGAACTTCCTAGATTTTTCTCACCGAGACGGAATAAACCCTAGATATGTAGAATAAAAGGGAAACAGGAGAAAGAAACTCAAGATGGTAGTAAAAAAAACACTTACCTTTCGTCCAGATCCTTAATCCTAATCCAATTTGTATAGAAATCCACACTGTTATAAATGCATGTACCATTGTTGTAGACCAGTTAGTCTCTATTTACTTACGCTAGAGTATGCTTGTGTTATGTACAATAAAACAATATAACCGTGAAGGTGTTTGGTTATCTTGATACAACATGGTGTCAGAAGGAAAAACAAAATGGACTTACATTAAATTGTATACAAAAATGTTGGATTTAAACATTTAATTGTTTTAAAGGCTTGAATACATTCAATTGTATACAGCTTTGATTTTTGGACACTGGGCACATATATACAGCACAATGGCAAAGTTACCACCACCAGAGGTGTTCGACTTCACACAGCCCAACAAATGGGATGAATGGAAGGAAAGATTTATATTTTACAGAACCGCATCTAAATTACACAAAGATGATAATATTCAGGTGGCAACATTAATTTATACAATGGGCAAAGATGCTGACAATTTGATAAAATCTTTCGGACATTCGGCCGAGGACAGAAAGAAATTCGAAAAAGTCCTGAAAAAATTTGATGCCCACTTCAATCCCAAAAAGAACGTTATACATGAAAGAGCTAAGTTCCATTCAAGACGACAACGCCAAGGGGAGACAGTCGAATCATTCATAAGATCAAGATCACTATACGAACTTTCCCACAATTGCGCATTTCCGGAAAACACTAAAAAAAGAGCTAATTAGGGACAAAATTGTGATTGGAATTTTAAATAGTAATTAATCAGAGAAAAAGGAGTTAGAGTCTGAGCTCACACTTGAAAAAGCCATTCAAATGGCCAGACAGAGTGAAATCGTAAAAAGTGAGGTCAAAATCCAACACGAGACAGAACAATATTCGACGGATGAAGTCCAGCGAGGAGCCAGGCCAAAACACATTTCGAAACGACACGGAGAACCGACAAATCGAAACAGTTCGAATCCTAAAGTACAAAGAAATTTCACACGATGTAATAGATTACATGCACAAGGGAAGTGTCCAGCAATGGGGAAAAAGTGTAAGAAGAGCGCTAAAAAACGTTCATTTCGTTGATTGTTGCAAAACCAAAACATTAAACGAACTTGCTGCAGAAAGTTAATTTCTGGGAACAATCAACTCAGGAGACATTCCATGGACAGCCAAACTAAAGGTGGGACAATTGTTAGTCTGATAGACACTGGTGCTGATGTTACGGTCATTCCAGAAAGCATTCACTTATCTTTAGGAAAGCCAAAATTAAAGAAATCTAATAAAAGTCTATATGCCCCAGGAAACAAGAAGCTGAATGTCTTAGGTTTCTTCACAGAAACTGTATCAAGCGAAACAATGTAGTCAGTAGAAGAAATATTTGTTGTGCGTGGCATTGACCGATGCCTACTAGGCAGACCTGCAATTATGAGTTTGAATTTGGTCAGACTTAACGTAAATATTAACTTTAGGGGTATGGCAGCGGCCATGTTGGAATGAAAAAAGGTCCCGAAATCACCCATAGAGAACCTCTGAGCCAAGATTTATTTTTTCCTGAACCTTGGGCATCATCTCAGGATGATTTCTTGCACATTGCAACACTCTCAATGCAATTTTAAGCAAGTTATAGGTCCAGAAACAGGTCTTGTTTACATTTTCAATATATCTGCACAATGGACGCCCGGGTCAGCTCTTTGAACTGCCACAAACTTGGTCAAACGGCCGACTATTCGCACCAAATAATGCGCTATCTTGTCCAAATTAATGTTATCGGCACACCTGGGTGGTCACATTCCACCCACGCATCGGATAAAGACACTTTATATTAACTATAGGGGTATGGCGGCTGCTATGTTGGAATGAAAAAAAGGTCCCGAAACCACCCAAAGAGAACCTCTGAGCTAAGATTTCATTTTTCCTGAACCTTGGGCATCATCTCAGGATGATTCCTTGCACATAGCAACATTCTCAGTGCAATTTTAAGCAAGTTATAGGTCCAAATACAGGTTTTGTTTACATTTTCAATATATCTGCACAATGGACGCCCTTGTCAGCTCTTTTAATTGCCCCAAACTTGGTCAAACGGCCGCCTATTCGTATCAAATAAAGCGCTATTTTGTCCAAATTAATGTTATCGGCACACCTGGGTGGTCACATTCCACCCACGCCTCGGAAAAAGACACATGATATTAACTATAGGGGTATGGCGGCTGCTATGTTGGAATGCAAAAAGGTCCCGAAACCACCCAAAGAGAACCTCTGAGCTAAGATTTCATTTTTCCTGAAACTTGGGCATCATCTCAGGATGATTCCTTGCACATAGCAACATTCTCAGTGCAATTTTAAGCAAGTTGTAGGTCCAGAAACAGGTCGTGTTTGCATTTTCAATATATCTGCAAAATGGAATCCCGGCTCAGCTCATTTAATTGCCCCAAACTTGGTCAAACGGCCGCTTTTTCGCACCAAATAAAATGCTATCTTGCCCGAATTAATGGTATCGGCACACCTGGGCGGTCACATTCCACCCACGCATCGGATAAAGACACTTTATATTAACTTTAGGGGTATGGCGATGGCCATGTTGGAATGCAAAAAGGTCCCGAAACCGACCAAAGAGAACCTCTGAGCCAAGATTTCTCTTTTTCCCTGAACCTTGGGCATCATCTCAGGATGATTCATTGCACATTGCAACACTCTCAGTGAAATTTTAAGCAAGTTATAGGTCCAGAAACAGGTCGTGTTTGCATTTTCAATATATCTGCACAATGGAATCCCGGCTCAGCTCATTTAATTGCCCCAAACTTGATCAAACGGCCGCTCTTTCGCACCAAATAAAGCGCTGTCTTGCCCGAATTAATGGTATTGGCACACCTGGGTGGTCACATTCCAACCACGCCTCGGATAAAGACACTTTATATTAACTATAGTGGTATGGCGGCGGCCATGTTGGAATGCAAAAAGGTCCCGAAACCACACAAAGAGAACCTCTGAGCCAAGATTTCTTTTTTCCTGAACCTTGGGCATCATCTAAGGATGATTCCTTGCTCATTGCAACATTCTCAGTGAAATTTTAAGCAAGTTATAGGTCCAGAAGCAGGTCGTGTTTACATTTTCAATATATCTGCACAATGGGCGCCCCGGTCAGCTCTTTGAACTGCCCTAAACTTGGTCAAACGGCCGCCTTATCGCACCAAATAAAGCGCTATCTTGCCCGAATCAATGGTATTGGCACACCTGGGTGGTCACATAACACCCACGCCTCGGTTAAAGACACTTTTATGAACTATCGGGGTATGGCGATGGCCATGTTGGAATGCAAAAAGGTCCCGAAACCACCCGAAGAGAACCTCTTAGCCAATTACGATCGTCGTATGGTACGAAATTTCACTCGATAATCAAAGTAATTTAACTTATTAAAATGTGTATTATAATGATATTAAAGTTAATAAACTATATAAAGGATTTATACCTGAAAGATGTTGTATCAAGAAGAAAACATCCATATACACCTTTACATTCTAGTTCTGAAGTTTTGTTTTCATTATCACTAGGAAGTTGGTCCCTTTTTTGAGTTAGCATTAGATGCAGTTCTCAGCTAACGGTTAATTATGCCAATGGTAAACTGTAATGTTTATATGAAATAAACAGCAGCATTCATATCTAACATTGTAAACAAGAGGGCCAAGATGGCCCTAGATCGCTCACCTGATAAAAGTATCATTCATTGCCTGTACAAAACAGATTGCTTTAGAATTAAGATGATGAGGTGAAACAATGTTCAGGAATTTTCTGACCCCATCCACAAAAGATATCATCATGACAAACATTCTGCCAAAGTTTGAGGATGATTGGACCAAAAATGTTGCCCTCAGAGTATAAACAAGATTTTTCTAAGATTTGACCTACTGACCTACATTTCTATCCAGCCCCACCCATTTTCAAACTGGTTCGAGATATCATCATGACAAACAATCTGACCAAGTTTGAGGAAGATTGCATCAAAACTGTGGCCTTTAGTGTGTAAACAAGATTTTTCTAAGATTTGACCTACTGACCTACATTTCTATCCAGCCCCACCCATTTTCAAACTGGTTCGAGATATCATCATGACAAACAATCTGACCAAGTTTGAGGAAGATTGCATCAAAACTGTGGCCTTTAGTGTGTAAACAAGATTTTTCTAAGATTTGACCTTCTGACCTACTTTTTGATCCGACCTGACCCATTTTCGAAAGGGTTCAAGATATCATCAAGACTAACATTCTGACCAAGTTTGAGGAAGATTGGATCAAAATTGTGGCCTCTAGTGTGTAAACATCAAAATTGTTGACGGACGACAAGATTTTTCTAAGATTTGACCTACTGACCTACTTTTTGATCCAACCTGACCCATTTTCGAAAGGGTTCAAGATATCATCAAGACAAACATTCTGACCAAGTTTGAGGAAGATTGGATCAAAATTGTGGCCTCTAGTGTGTAAACAAGATTTTTCTAAGATTTGACCTACTGACCTACTTTTTGATCCGACCTGACCCATTTTCGAAAGGGTTCAAGATATCATCAAGACAAACATTCTGACCAAGTTTGAGGAAGATTGGATCAAAATTGTGGCCTCTAGTGTGTAAACATCAAATTGTTGACGGACGACGGCCGACGGACAATCAAGTATCCCAAAAGCTCACCCTCAACCAAGATGGTATTTTAGTCGCATGCATAATCCATCAAACGAAAATGAGGAAGGGGAGGGCAGTCAGGTTGTAAATCATGCAGGATCTCGGTTATCCGAAGTCGACTGACGTTTTTAAATTTTTTTTTTTTTGTAAATGAAATTCATGTTCTTTAATTATGAAACAGGTTTTTAAATAATATGCTTTTATTGTTATATTAATTACCTTATGTGTCAACCATTTTATTTCCTGTTTCTCTACATCGATCTCATTCCACGTGAAAAAAATATATAATGGCATTGAAGCTGATCTGGATATTCAACCATTGCTGGGTCCATCCCTACTATGTGGCTCAGCTTAGATATCACCTGCTTTAGTCGTGGAAACCATTCTTGAAAAAAAAAAAAACCGGTCCACATTTATACCCATCTTAAGTTTGCTTTATCGGTAAACCCCGCATAAAGGGTTCTATTTTATATGATCTTATATAAGGAAAAAATCGGGACCGAAAGTTAGGTTCAGATAAAGGGTAGGCTTCGGATAACGCATGTTTGGATAACCGAGATCCGACCTTTTGTTTAAAACGCACACAAAAAAATATACATGTGGCATGCCATGATACCACACCAAGTCAAATGATCCCGACATTACGCCAGTTAGTCCTGGAACTACCTTATATATGCTGAGCTACCAAAATGCTGCTTAGGAAACCGATTTATGTGGATGAGGGCCACATCTTTGGTGTTCCATTGTCAGTGATACATGCATTTCCTTATTGTAGTAAACGTATAGGTGTTGTTTAGAAATGAACCAGTTCCAAGCAGACATATGAATATAAAGGAAATTGTCATATAACTATTGTGTTCCCAGATCTAGTTTACATACATGGCAATTTCCCATTTTAATATCCTCAAGCAATTTAATAAAAAAACAACTGTTTCCA
>CM037795.1:13441685-13481804 GCA_021229015.1 Solen grandis
ATACATGGGTGTAAGTAATCAGACATAATACATGTGGTGTAAAGGGATATCAGACATATATACGTATGGGGTGAAGGTAAATCAGACATACATACATGTGGTGTAAGGTATATCAGACATATATACATGGGTGTAAGGTATATCAGACATATTATTCATGTGGGTAAGGTATATCAGACATACATACATGTGGTGTAAAGTATATCAGACATATATACATGTGGTGTAAGGTAAATCAGACATACATACATGTGTTGTAAGGTGAATCAGACATAGATACATGTAGTGTAAGGTATATCAGAATTACATGCGGTTTGGGTAAATCAGACATATATACGTGTGGTGTAGGGTATATCAAACATACATACATGTGGTGTAAGATTAATCAGACATATATACATGTGGTGTAATGTATATCAGACTTACATATATGTGGTGTGAGGTATATCAGACATATATACATGTGGTGTAAGGTATATCAGACATAATACATTTGTGTAAGATATATCAGACATACAATACATGTGGTGTAAGTAAATCAGACATATATACATGTGTGTAAGGTAAATCAGACATATATACATGTGGTGTAAGGTATATCAGACATATAACATGGGTGTAAGTATATCAGACATATATCAGTGTGGTGTAAGGTATATCAGACATACATACATGTGGTGTAAGTAAATCAGACATATATACATGTGGTGTAGTATATCAGACATACATACATGTGGTGTAGAGGTATATCAGACATACATACATGGGTGTAAGTATATCAGACATATATACATGGTGTAAGTAATCAGACATTAATACATGTGGTGTTAGGTATATCAGACATATATACATGTGTGTAAGGTATATCAGACATACATACATTGGGTAAGGGTATATCAGACATAATACATGTGGTGTAAGGTATATCAGACATATATACATGTTGTGTAAGGTAATCAGACATACATACAATGGTGTAAGTATATCAGACATATATACATGTGGTGTAAGGTATATCAAACATATATACATGTGGTGTAAGGTATATCAGACATAATACATGTGGTGTAAGGTATATCAGACATATATACATGGTGTTAGGTATATCAGACATTTATACATGTGGTGTAAGGTATATCAGACATTACATTCATGTGGTTTAAAGTATATCAGACATATATAACATCGGTGTAGGTTAAACAGACATATATACAGTGTGGTGTAGGTATATCAAAACATACATACATGTGGTGTAAGTATATCAGACATATATACATGGTGTAATGTATATCAGACATAATACATGTGGTGTAAGGTATATCAACATATATACATGTGGGTGTAAGGTATATCAGACATAATACATTTGGTGTAAGTATATCAGACATAATACATGTGGTGAAGGTAAATCAGACATATATACATGTGTGTAAGGTAATATCAGACATACATACATGTGGTGTAAGGTAATCAGACATATATACATTGGTGTAAGGTATATCAGACATATTATACTTGGTGTAAGGTATATCAGACATATATACATGTGGTGTAAGTGTAAATCAGACATATATACATGTGGTGTTAGTATATCAGACATATATACATGTGATGTAAGGTATATCAGACATATATACATGTGGTGTAATGTATATCAGACATATATACATGTGGTGTAATGTATATCAGACATATAGACATGGGGTGTAACGTATATCAGACATATATACATGTGATGTAATGTATATCAGACAAATATACATGTGGTGTAAGGTATATCAGACATATATACATGTGATGTAATGTATATCAGACATATATACATGTGGTGTAAGGTATATTAGACATATATACATGGATTGTAACGTAAATCAGACATATATACATGTGGTGTAATGTATATCAGACAAATATACATGGCCCAGGCTTGCGCTTGTTTGAACCAAGCTTTATAAAGATTATATTAAACTTAAATTTTTTACCTAGATGACCGAAATTCAATTTCATATCAAGAAGAAAGCCTGAAGATTGTAGAAATACAATCATTTATTTTATTCTTGCCATGGTTCATGAAGATTGGATAAAATCTGTTGACTTTGACGTAAGTACCTGATTTTTTTTACCAAATGCCAAAATCATTTACGTGATACCATGATGACAAATATGTTCTGACCAAGTTTCATGATGATCGGATACTGGCAAACTGTTGAATCCTTAAAATATCAAACGAGTATATATTTTCTGCGTATTAATGGCAGTCAATGCAATTCTAATGTGGTTATTATTCAAAATCCAAAGAACCAGTATTTCCAAAATACGATTCATATTTACAGATTCATTAAAGCAGCTCGTTCACGGATGATCAGTAGAAATAAAATGTTTTTTTTTTCTTTCTTTCAATCATTAATGTTGGGTAAGTCTTTAGTTTTCTTTCAAATAAACTGGGGAAGTTCACAGGTGGGCGTGTTACTGGGTTTGGCAACCCGTTGACAATCATATGGAGACAGATATAGTGCTGCCACACTTCGGTATCACGCCGTAGACATGTGGCATGATACCACACCCAGCCACATTATCCTGACACCGGGTCATCCAGTCCTGGTACTACCATTGTGTATATGCTGGGCGCCACGGAAGGAGCTACCAAAACCTTTTTTAACGACTTTGGCACGTAATGGCCGTGTATCGAACCCAAGACCTTCCGCTCCCGAAGCAGACGCTTTAACCAGTTGGCCACCGGGAACAATTCTTCAAGGTTTAAATAGCGTATTCTAGTTTTGAAATCATGAAGAATATGATATGATCTTATCCATTTAGTTCAACATCAATACACGTAATTGATCATAATTTCGCATTTGAACTGAGCGCAAAACAACGGGAAGTTTTTGAAACTTAAACAAACGGAAATTGTATCCAAATGCCATTAAGTGCCTAGAATTTAGATAGTCGACGAAAAGCTTATGAAGTCGAGTAATCAACAAATCATTATTTCAGATATGGAAATAGATACGCCTAGACCACATAAATCTAATCTAAATTGATAATTCGTCTAGATTTTCAGACATATCTAATCAGGTTATAAATAAGATTGCCTTATCCCTCAAATTTCCGAGTCTTTATCAAATATTTACACGTGTCACCCCTATTGAAAAGGAGATCAAACTGGCTCGTGAAATACGTCTATAAAGGACGTCATTATCTCTTAAACATAAAGAGAAAGTTTGTCCTCAAAGATATATGAATTTGACTCAAATTTCAGAAGCACAATACAGATATTTAACCAACTGCAGAGGAGAATGTCTCCAATTCATTATTCATTTTTAAGTCATTTTTTAGGACATACAGTCAAGGGAACAACAGAAAGTGAACGCTTAAAAGAGGTAACCGCTTAATTTATTTTAAATGTATAACAAAATGCTACGGTTTAGTAATATTATATTTGACTGCTAAATACAGATGACCGCTTAGTACATGTGGCCGCTAATACAGGTCCGTCCAACTGTAGTTGTTTTAGTGAGCAACCTTTTACATGTTTAAGCTTCTGATTTTTAGATATGGGCATTTAAATATAGGTATATCGGTAAAAATCATATGCTTCATTAACTGTTCATAGAAACAAGAGTGCCAAGATGTTCCCGTGTCGTCCACATGAGTAAAATTGATGTTAAAGGCATCTTTGAAAAGTAGAGTCACCCCTTGGGTAGGGCCGGGGCCTCCGTCACCGAGAAGGTAAAGTCGCTGACTTTAACACTCACTCAGCCCCTCACCGCGTGGGTTCGAATCCCGACAGGGTCATTCGGATTTTCATGTGAGGAAGCCTTTTAGCTGGCTTGCGGTAGGTCGTTGGTTCTACCCGGATGCCTCCGTGCATTCGGTGTCTTCCTCTATCTGTAATTAACTGGACGGCGCTATATTTGACTGAAATTCTGTCGAAGTGACGGTAAACTCAAACAGTCAAGTCTGGGGCAGAACCAATTTTGACCCCAGGGTCATGATTTGACCAAACTTGAAATCTATTTCAATTCTTGCCCTTCACGTACTCTGTATATAAAAATAGTCAAAAATGATATACCTTGATAGTCTGATACCCCTGAATATTTCTGTGAAGTCTAAAATCAATCTCATGCCTAGTTACTGGGACATAAGAATAATAACACTGTGCAAGCAAAACTTTAACAAAGTATCCAAGTTAGAAAAGGGCCATAATTTGTTTAAAATTCAGTCCTTAAGTTATCCTCCTTGGTTTTGTGATGCCCCTGAATACACTCCTTAGCTTTCTAGTCAATACCATGAACAATAACTGAGATATAAGCTAGATAGTAGTTTGAATGCAAAACTTTAACCAAAATTTCTAAGTTAAAAAGGGGCCATAACCTCTAATATATTCCATCAAAAGTTATCTACCTTGATAGTAAGATACCCCTATGTGTATTAAAGATGTTTCAAATCAATCGCATGCCTGGATACTGAAATATTAGCATGAAAGTAACTTGCATGCAAAACTTTAACCAAAATTTCTACGTTAAAAAGGGCTATAATTTGTAATATATTCGTACAAGAGTTATCTACCATGGTTGTCTGATGCCCCTAAACATATTCATAAACTTTCAAGTCAATACCATGAATGATTGTTGAGATACAAGCTGGATAGACGTTTGCATAAAAAACTTTAACCAACATTTCTAAGTTAAAAAGGGGCAATATTTTATATTAAATTCAGTCAAGCGTTATCTACCTTGGTTGTCTGATGCCCCTGAACATATTTATAAACATTCAGTCAATACCATAAATGGTTATTGAGATATATGGTTGATAGTAACTTGCATGCAAAACTTTAACCAAAAGCTGCAACGCAAACACCGACGCCGACGCAAGGGCGACTACAATAGTTCTCATATTCTTCGAATAGTCGAGCTAAAAATCCAATGAAAGCCTATAAATTCAGGTGATCTCTGTGACTTGGCCAATTTTTACCCCGGGTTTGTGGTTTCGGATAAGATTCTTAAATAGTTTTCATGCATTGAACATCACATCACAAGTTTCATAAACCTCGGCTCAGTGGTTTCAGAGGATATGTCGTTTGAAACCATTGTGAACGACAGACGACGACGGACGAACAACAGACATCCATTGATCCTAACAGTTTTACATGAGGACCACGTGCTCAGCATGAAAAATGTAAAATTTAAATTTTGATTTTTTTTAATACTTTGGTTGATTTTAAGCGCCTCTGGCGGAAAAGGCTCGCAAATGTCACACTATACATTTCATATGTCTGAGTAATGCAAATCAGTTACAAAACAGACATATTTAAAACAGTCAATACACTTACCCAAATTTAAGATTTTTTTTTTTACAAGGATCGACTATTCAGCGTATAAACTTTAAAACATATAATTACTGATATAAAATAAGACCGAATTTCAAACTCGATTGAGATACAATGCAAATACATGTTGTGACAAAGCTTGGTAGAGATTGATTCAGGTTTGCGAGTGTTTGAGTGCAGACAAATTTTTTAATTTTCATCAATTCACGGGACGTAAATCTGGAATGTTCAAGACATTTTGGCTGGTTATCAAGTTTAGTTGAGATATTGTTCCCATCCACATTGTGACAAAGTTTGGACAAGATTGGTTCATATTTTAAAGTAAGAGAGCGGACACTGTAAATTTAGCAAATTTTCACCAATTCAAGGGTCATATCTCTGGAGTGTCTGGGACAGTCAGGATGGTAGTGTCTGGGACATTCTGACAGGTGACCAAGTTTCGTAAAGATCAGTTTGTGTTTGTATTGTTCCTATCCACACTTGGACAAGATTGGTTCATATTTTTGAAGTAAGAGAGCAGACATTGTAAATTTAGCATTTTTCACCCATTCAAGGGCTTTAACTCCGGAGCGTCTGGGAAAATTTGGCTGGGGTGTATAATTAATGATTTTACAATATATCGTAACTAAGAGGCACTTACAATAAGTTAGGAGATAACTAAACTGACTTCTACAGAATTAGCCTGCAAGGTAACTGAAATCTGTATACAAATAAAATGAGATCAGGCTGAAAAAGTATATCTTTTTATCTTTATTTATTGTCATTCACTTGCATTCTTTTAGCCTTTCACCTCTGCGGACTTGATTCCCATTCTGGGCACTTCGGATTTTTCTTGTGAGGAAGACCTCCACTAGTTTTACACTGCTCGCATAGTTTACTTTCAGACTGATCTGATTTTATACTGGATGTAGAAATCAGAGGAAACTTGGATCATTCCATCAGTCGTAGTGCTGCCACACTACAGTATCACGCAGGAGACATGTGGCATGATACCACATCTTTTACATTATCCTGACACCGGGCCAACCAGTCAGGGGCTACATGTACGCTTTTATGTTGGAGCTTTACCGGTACCACTTATCACAATTTGATATGTTGCGGCCTAGGATCAAACTCATAACCACCCGATTCCAGGAAAGACGCTCTACTACCAAATGAATCAGTTTACATATACTATATCCATATGTGTGTTTGTCCATTCATATGCACAATACAAAGTATTTTTTATCATCTATGTTCATGAAATTCACATTTTCAGACAGCTGAAAACGACTAAGATATGATGAAAGCACTATGTCAAATATATACAGGTATACTACTTGTTATAAAATATAAAACCTGTTCAAAATTAATTACCTTTTAAGTCACTTTTTTTTTAAATGGCATATCAATATCAAATTTTAAAAATATGAATTTGTGTTAAACTTTAATTTGGAAATATATATTTTGGTGCCTAATAAGGTGCATGTAAGGTAGATAGAAATAATAACTATTTTAAGCATTTAATTTTAAACGTGTTTACGGTTTAAAAAAAAAAAAAAAAGACTTGACTTGACAATTTGAGTTTACCGTCGCTTCGACAGTATTTCAGTCATATAGCGACGTCCAGCTAATTACAGGTGGAGGAAGACCCCGAATGCACGGAGGCATCCGGGTAGACCAAAATAAATAAATAAATAAATAGATAAATAAATAAAAAGTTACAGTGATATTAAATAGAGAGTGATTATCTTTTATTTCATAGCTAAAATCAATATCAAAATGTGTATTAAATAAACCTTTTCTCAGACAGATCTTTACACCCAATGCTGATTCAATGCCTCTTTCATTTAAATTGATACAGTATAATTTAAGATATTTAGAAAAAATTTACTTCACACACATTTATTTTGAACTATTTCTTATTTGTGTACAATACATATAATAACATGCATGATAAAAATAAGTAGAAAAAAGAAAACAATCGCTTTATTGATTCTCTACATTTTTATATTTGAATAAACATCTGGCTTGTTTATAGTGGAAATAAATGAACACATGCAAATGCCTTCATTAAACTTATGAAACCATCTGTAAGATTAATAGAGAAGATTTTCAAGAATTGTGTACATATTGAGTAAAACTACTGGATGTATAATTATGCTAAAGACCTAAACCAACATATTCGCTACTCAAATAAGCGTGCGAAGGAAATCTCGTCTACTCTCGGCACAACCATGATATCGTGAGAAAAAGCCATTGCGCTTGTCCTTTCAAAAAAAGGAAGTAACTACTGCATGGCATTGTGTAAACTGGTCAACAACTTTCTGGTTATTTTTATCTATTTAGGTGTGTTTGCAGCCAGGTAGATGACAGTCGGTAGAGCATTCGCCTCTTGCCCCAAGTGTGTGTGTGTGTGTGTGGGGGGGGGGTTATACCCCTTTCCACCCCTCTTTTATGTATATTTCAGGCATAATAGCCAAATCACCCCCCCCCCCCTTGGATCCGGGCAAGTATGGTTTTTCATTTACCTAAAGTATTTAAAAGCATTAAAGTGAATAGAACATACCTTAACTGAAAGCAGCTAGAGTGCAGATGTGATCATAAATAACTTGATGCTTAAAAAGACTTCAGTGCAGATGCAAACATCCATTGACCTGGAGTTATAGGCTCTTTACTTCAAAGTATATAAAGGCTTGCATTTATTATAAAATCCCCATGATCACTTGATTGACCATCCTCACAATTAAATGATGGATGGATTGCCTTAATATAGAAAATGTTCAACAATTTATTTTACCATGTGTATACTGCATATATATTTTCCTGCAAAGTATACCATTAACAAAATTAACAATTATTAATCCCCCATTGAAATGAGATTACAGTTTGATTATCCGTGAAAATATACTAGAAGAATAAAGAAACACCCATTTTATACAGTAGTATTTTAAATATTTTACTTCATTGTATTGCATTCCAGATTTTTGCATCAGTACTGATTGCTGTTGTCCAAAAACAAACTACTTTAAAGCAAAATCTGAACCATTTGTGCAAGATCCAATATTGCTTAAGTTAAAAAAACATATTGCTTCGGGATATTAACAAACATTCTGTACCATACAAGGTTTTAAAAGTACAATAGCATCATGTATAATTTTGATGTATCATTGTAGACCAATCCCATGCATTTCATTCACAGTAATCCTCACTAGGTGAGATATCTACCCCATGCAATTTAAACAAGAGCTGTCCATGTAGGTAAGAGTACACAACTCTGTTACGGATTTTGACCAAATTATGATCTTTTCAATCTATTTCAGACTTTTAAGTCTTGATTTATCTTTTTGTACTAACTTGCTTTTTTCACTGAACCTTTTGAAATATTGCTTTGAAACTTGGACTGTGTGTTCATTGCCTTTTATTGACAAGCACAGATGATGGTCATAAACAGATATTCCAAACTTCAAAGCAATACCTAAAAGGGTTTAGTGAAAATGTTAAGTGGAAAGAAAACCTTAACCAAGATTCTTAACTATGTCAAAATTCATAACAAAGTTATGTACTCTTGCCTGACTCCCTATATTTTATTAAAAGCAGAATTGATGACAAATATATGCAAAAATACTTGAAAGACTTTTCAAGTATTGGTTTGTCTGAAGATGATAAACACGTGTGTAAAGTTTGAGTGGCATCCATTCTGTAATAGGGGAGATAATGGCCATGTTAACCCTTTCCCTCATAGAGGAAACCATGAAAAGACCTATGCGAACAACATAAAACAAGATCAGCCTGCGAGTAACTCGCAGGCTGATCAGGTTTTATGCTGTTCGCTGCTCCTCAGTGGTCTGGAAATGAGGATTTTGTAATTAAATTTGGTAAGGTTTAACTGTGGTTTTCTGCAGATCAGGCTGTATGTGGTACCTACTGAGTGCGTCAAAATGAGTCTATGAGGGAAGGGTTAAACAAAACCTTAACATTTCTCGGGACGCAGACGCTGACAATGGCGGCAGGGTAACAACAATAGCGCATCATATTCTTCGAATAATCTAGCTAAAACTGACCATCAAACCATGCTTTATCAAATGCTTGATGAGTAACTTAACCAAGTAAAACGGATAAATCTCTTTCATCATAAACCTAGTCACATATTGCATCAATTTTAACTTTGAAAATCTCTAATCCACACAGGTAATACATAGATTGATTCAAATCAGACTTATCTTATAATACTGGGACAGTATTCAATATACATCTTAACTCTAAACTTGAATAAAGTTTACAACGAATGTGTATGAATACACAGTTCAATCTACAGCGTGCGTTTTCGAAATCCTTAACTATTATAACCTACTCGATTGGGACAAAACGATTCTATACAACAATTGTGATAGCATAGATATTTATTTCAATGTGATCATCCTGTCATGAATATGTTTATAACTTCTCAAATGCTTCAAAGGCGTCTGTTTTATATATCCACTACTTAAAAATTACTTTGAATCAAAAGGATGTCTTTCTACACAAATAAAATAAAGTTTTTTTGTACTTCATAGATAGGTTTTCTTTACTTCTATGATGTGATGAATATAATTATATAGTTCCTAGGAATTAAAAATTATAGTAATAAAACCCTCTCGTTTTACTTCATTGCCTTTGAAATCCCTCACTATCATCCGTTCAAATAGCTATTCACGCTAAACACGGACAGACAACTTAACCTAAAGTGATGAATGCATGTTTGCACTCTGAAAGAGAGTCTACCATTTAACCATTGTATTGTTGTATTGTAAATGAGTGTATGCAAATCGGGCATCCGAGTATAGAGATAGGTCTGTGTGCGTACGTTATTCATATTTCAAGTATAGAATTAATCTTCCTGTTTATGTACATTTTACTCCACTCACAGAGTGTGTGTGTGTGTGTGTGTGTGTGTGAAGACCAAAGATAAGGAATAAAACTTTTGTTTATGGGTAGTGTCAAAACTAATTTCCCAATGAATGTTGTATAAAATTGAACAATTTTATGTACAAGCTAGATAGCGATGTGTTTTTTTATACACAGAATAAATATATGTGGGCTGTAAGCAGAAAATGAGAGAAACTGAATAGAAAATGAAACAACAAAAAGAGAATTCGTGTAACAATAACAA
Source organism: Solen grandis (assembly GCA_021229015.1). Lineage (NCBI taxonomy): Eukaryota > Metazoa > Mollusca > Bivalvia > Adapedonta > Solenidae > Solen > Solen grandis. The sequence goes on from CM037795.1 coordinate 13,452,146, forward strand.
GAGTGAACAAATACCAATATTAACAAGAAATACCATAAAAAGGAACAATATTGACTATAAATCAACAGCGAACGAGACTACAGACGTATGAATACCGTTCCCATGTGGTCACATAGCCCTCATATCCGTTGTTGTGCAAAGGTTGTGGGTTCAAACCCCATGGTAACCTAGTTGCTGGAAAAGTGGAAATATGTTTTAATTATTACAACTTGTGTTCCCCAAAAGTCCCGAAAAAATGTAATACAATCGGTGTGACGTAAAACATCACCAAACAAACGAATAGAGAGATTTCAAATGTTGTATACACATGTACAAATTAATATTTAATTAATTCAAAAACAATTTGGAGTGTGTATTCTAGTGGTAAAAAAAACATGAGTGTATGCGTCAAAGGTTAAACAGTAATAAAGATCCCAACGACAATGATAATTAAGTGCATTCTTATACAGTGTTATCCTTCATGTGAACGTTTTTTTATCTAATAATTTGCATTATATGACTATAGAGCACACACACACACACACACACACACACACACACACACCTTATGAAAACACTATCATTTCGAATCCGATATTTTATAAATGTAAAATTTCAACATCGCTATTAAGTTTTTTCATCTTTCCGCACATTTTTACAATTTAACATGTTTGTCCAAGATACATGTACTTTTCATGGAATATTCAAAGATTTGCTCTTCGTGTAATTTCATCTGATGCAAGTTCTAAGACAGACTTGCAGAATCTAGACCAATCTGGCTTCATTTCTCCACCATTTGGACCATTTGTCCAAGACGCATGCGCTTTTTGCTCGAATATATCCCTTACCAAGGTGTCCATGGCGCGTTTTTCCACCCGTTCCACCATAATCATGATGACCGGTTTTTTCTGGTACTTGGCTTCCCTTACTTCCATTTGACACCAGCGCTTTTGACAAAATCTATTAGAGACGATGCAAACAACCACTTTAGACTGTCTTATATTTCGAATTGCCTCTTGAAGCACCGGAAAGCCTGGCCTAAAATCTCGATCTCCTAATGAAACATAGTCTATGTCAACGTGTATCATCAGATTCATTTCTCTATTTAGTCGATCTATAATTTTGTCTGCAATATGTCTGTCTTCAGAACAGTGGCAAAGAAAGATTAAGCGATTTTTGATCCCACCATTTTGTACATTTTGGATAAAATTGTTAAGCCTCTCTTTCTTCTTCTGCCTTCTAATGAAGTACATGGCTGCAATGACAACTGTTAGACTTAAGGCTAACGCCAATGGCCCAGCAATCAATAAAGTGCGTAGACTTTTTTCGCGTTCACAGTATGCATTCATGTATTCAACAGCATTGTCACGTATATCTAACAGCTTATTGTCTTGAGTACATTTGTATGTTCCCTTCGAAACTGAGGGAGACTGAGAAAGCCACCTTATGAACTTCCTATTGAAATCAGAGCATGAACAAACAAGTTTGTTGTTTGTCAAGTCAAACTGAAACCTAGAGGTGCCAGAACTTCTTCCACGAAAACTGCTGAAAAATATGAATGACAGTTCATCAATGGTTTGGAGCAAATTTCCACTTACATTAAATAATTTCAAGTCATGGAGGTGTGTCAGTTTAAAAGCTATGCTTGAGAGTTTGTTGTCGTTTAAGTCTACTTCTTGTAGTTTCCTGTTATAAACGAATGTATCAGATGGAATATGAGACAAATTGTTTGAGGATAAAATAATCACTCTCATGTGTGACAAGTTTGCGAACAGGATTTCAAATTCATGGGGATAATGCCTCTGCATATATCCTAGTTGATTGCTTGAAATGTTGAGTATCTCTAGGTTTCTGGATGGATTCAGAAAGTTTGGAGATATATACTGTATTATATTGTGTGAAAAGTCTAACACAGATAAACTGTGTGCTGTTGTGTCATGAAGAAATACAGAGGCACTAAGTGTTTTGAATGTGTTAAAAGATGCGTCGATATACTGAAGTCGTAATTCACATGTTGATAGATTAAAAATACCCTGCACGGTTTTAGCTGAGGATGACTCCAGTTTGAACACGTTTTTTATCATCAGTTTTGTCACACGTAAATACAGATAGAAGTATAGACAGTCCATATCAGCATTGTCGATAATGTCGTTAGTGATAGGAATAAAAATCCCGGTGATATCCAGAATTCTGAGAGTGGCACAAGGAGTCATCAAGGGAAGTTTCGGTGGAAGGAAAATGGAATCTCGAACTACCAGTTTCTCGATTGTTGTACAAAAGTTATCGACTATGGATGGATCATCTGCAATACGAACATTAACCGATGATATTTCTACTGTTTTCAATGGTCGCTTGTGAACTAATGCGTCAAGATTCGATTTCTTGAGGTAAATCAGTCCCACCCTAGACTGAATGCCATCTAAAAGAACTGACGTCATATTTGGTAGAACAGAACCTCTCGCGGACGTGTGCAGTAAGGGGGCGGTCAGATGGTCTAAATACATACGAGTATTGCCTGACAGATTCAATACTTTCAAGTCATTCAGACCACTGAAACTACGTTCATCAAATAGGCATTCTGACTTTACATGTAGTCCCAAAACCTGTAAATGAACAAGGTTTAGAAATGGCATGCCTTCAACTTTTGTGCAAGTTCCAGCTGAAATATCCAATTCACGTACAGTTTCCAACCCCCTGCTCCTTACAGATAATGTTTTGCCTATGTTGTCAAGATTTTCAAGATGTAAGAACAGTTTCCTGGCCAAGATGCTTTGATCATCAGGTATTTTCACACACGACATGGTGTCCCCTTCACAGACACAGTCTTGCGGGCAATTTCCTTTCACGTAAGCTATCAAAATAATACCGTAGAAGCACCTTAAATTTACACTATGCATCATCTTTTGTTTGCAGAAATTAGAATTTGATGTTCTTTCGACACAATCTTCGCATAACAAATCCTGTTCTACTATGATTACAAGATTATCCAAGTCAAATATATATTGTAATACGCATTTGTAAACAAAAAGCTGATCTTCCTATCCAAAGGTTTAAGTGCACATTTGAAAAGTCTCCATCACGTGAGAACTGAAATTTTGATGAATATCTTAGGTAAAGAACAGAGATAAAGGTATAGTATACGTCTCTTGTAAAGAAGAGAGGGCATATCTGACATGCATATATTGAAACAAGGGCAAGGTTTTTGCGCATGCCATTCCAATGCATTAAAGTAGCTCGTTCAAATTCGATTTTAACTATATGTGTGTATTACGTCTATCAATACCCATCTACAGACGCATTGCAACCATCCATATCGTTAAAAAATGGGTGGTTTCCCCATCACATGAAATAGTGTCACGAACAGTATTGAATTAAACTACCGGGTACATTTAATATTATAAAATTTTCTTTTGCCATCACTGGACTGGTCACAATTCACTCTTCGCATATGCTCTCACTTTACAGGTTGAACTTACGATTTCACTACCCGGAAGTGGTGAAGACGCCATGTTGCGGAACTTGTCACGTGATACCGCAAGCACCCGCTACGGGATACCGTATTCTATATTTAACTTTCGTCGAAGTGGCATTTACGAAATTAGCTTTTCCCCGTACACTCGCCGCGTTAATTTGTCATGAAATAAATATTTCTCTAACATTAAAGAAGGAGTGAACGGAGAGAAGAAAAAAAAGTCCCCCCCCCCCATCTCTACCGGCCATCTGTGAACGAGCTGCTTTAAGGTGTATTCGACACATGCATGATTTGTATATATTTTTTACTGTAACTGAAAACTGACGATGAAACTTAAAATCCGGAAGATAAATAACCAAGAAAAAAACATATACATACGAGGCCTGAGAAACTGTTTGCAAACAATCCGAACATGCAATTACTTTTATCACGGAAAGCAATGTGATAACAAATAGTAATTTTGTTTGTTTGTTTGTTGGGTTTAACGTCTCACCAACAGTATTTCAGTCATGGTAATTTTGAGCACTGAGCCAAATGTTCCCCTGGAACTTAAAGAGCTGTAATGGTCCGTGATTTAGATATGAAAAAAAAGATGATAGAAAGACATCCCTATATTCCGATTTAAAAACTGCCAGTTATATTGACAAAATAAATGATGGGGGTATAGTGTTCATGTAGTGATAACTATTTGATACAATGATACACAATAAGTATTTTATCAATATAAAAAAAGAAATTAAAATATAACAGAAATAACTCTAAACAAGCGCAACGTTCGAATGAAAGGGGCCTTAGACATTGGGGGGTCAATGTCATTTGAAGATCAAGATGTGGAGTCATCGGGAGGCCTTGGGTGTACTGCAAAAAGAATTCATTGAAATTTTCCCGATGTGTTCTCGATGTTTTATCGGGAAAACAAGCCGGGGAAATGTCCGCAGAAAAGCTCCGGTCAGCATTCACGGAGCTTCCGCGATTTTTTTTTCCTCCGATGAATCCCCGATGCGTCTGTGATGTCTCGCCGAAGTATCAGGGGGGCATTCGGGGATATTCGGCGGCCTTTCTGTGACACATTCCCGATCTTATGGTTGAATCTCATAATATTTGCCAAAAAAAAAAAAAAAAAAAAAAAAAAAAAAAAAAAATGGCAAGGGTTGAAAAGCGCACCCAGAAATTAGTTTCTGTTTTGACCAGTCTTAGACTGAGACGGTCAAAAAGGCCATTGGAGGACATTGCTTAGGGCATCCCTTTAAACCCCCCAAAAGTTTTCTCTTGACTTTGTCGTTTAATTCCACCATCAAATTTTCATACTCTCAATAATCTTCCCCGAGACACGTGAGTAGTATAGGGTGGCACTATGGTACCAAGGTACCATAATTTTTTTTTTTTTATGGTACCGTGGTACCATAAATTTTTTTTTTTTTTTGGTACTTATGGTACCGAATCTATAGTACCGAATGGTACTCTATATGAAAACAGATTTATGTCTTAAAGGAGGACCACATCTTAACATTGACAATTGTAAAAATGTCCTTTCGAGACATTTGGGTTGGCCCTGAAAAGGGCCGTTTTGTTTCTTCTTTAGATTTCGGTGACATTGTCCACATCGTGCTTGGTTTCAGTGACATCGTGTTCATCGTCACTGATTACGATGACATCGTTTTCATCTTGTAACATCTGCTGTTGTTCTATGAGCATGTGATCTTCATCTTCATCTTGTTGCTGTTGTCTCAACATCTCCTGATGTTCCATGAGCATATAGGCATCATGTTCATCGTGTTGCATCATCTGTTGTCTCAACATCATCTGATGTACCATGTTTGACAAAACCAGATGGTATTCTGCAATATGGTCTTGCTGTTGTCTCCACTCATTGCGTTGTCGTTCGATCAACCCCATCAATTCGTGGACAAATTCATTCAGTTGCTGAATTTGTTCCATGGTTGTGCAGTGAGAATATGACCGAATGCTTGATGCGGTGCGCTTTTATAGCCTTGAGGCGGATTGACCTACTTTTTATTTCTATTCAATGATTCAAGTTTAACCTTGACCTGAGTTGGATAGCATTGCCTTTGGCCTTGACATTGGGGTGGATTGACCTACTTTTGTATTGACATATCAGAATTGCTGTAAAATTAAAAACATTTCAAGCCGAATTTGTAGTAGTGATGACTTTTTTTTTTTGTAACATTTTTTATTTTTGTAACATTTTTGTAACATTTTTGTAACATTTTTGTAAACTTTTTATAAAACATTGGATCATATTTTTAATGAAAGAAAATTTGAATGGAATTTGAAAATAATGGTGACAATTGAGGTATATTCTCTTTCGAGACATTTGGGTTGGCCCTGATAAGGGCCGTTGTTTTTTTCACAGAGTAGTGGTTACTCATGATTGTCTGTGAGTTTCTTCAGCAGGTATTCAACATGTTCTATGGTGATGAAATGTGCTTCAATGATATTTAAGATATCATCGTAGTATAGTTCATGAAAGTAACATGCACTCAATTTGTCTATGATACTCCTGAGTGTTGTTGTTATTTTAAGCGTACGTTGGTATCGGGCTTGTAGTTTAAGCGAACGTTGGTGTCGGGCTTCTATTTTGTCCATGTCAGATATGCAGTCGTTAGTTATATGTGACTTATCCATAGCACAGTCTGAAAACGAATGGCATGAATTCATTTCGTTTGATACTTTTATTTACTTGGTTTGACAATTGTAAAAATATGTCCTTTCGAGACATCTGGGTTGGCCCTGAAAAGGGCCGTTGTTTTTTTTCTCTACTTCTTACTCTTTTTGCAATTTTGTATGTCTTTACAATGGGCTCCAAGTCCAGTCTTAGAATGGGATCCACCATCATGCGGACGTTTGTTGGATGCTTCCACATTTTCCGGAGTGAAAGTGATAGGCACCACCAGCTTGTCTGTTTTCATTTTGATACGGCATTCCACTTCTACCATTCTCTTTTGCAATTTGATGAGGTTGTTGTTCACCTCTTTGAGTTCCCTCAGAATAGATTGTCCAACATTATTTACTGGCTGCGCTGCCGGTTGCTGTTGCACTGGTTGTTGCACTGGTTGTTGTTGCTGTACTGGTTGCTGCTGGTGTGGTGGAGGCTGAGGTTGATACGTTGGTTGGTAGCTGGGTTGGTACACCGGAGTCGGAGTGTACGACACTGATGCCTGGTTAGCAGCTGTCGTCAGCTCATACAAATCAGCAGCCTGTATGGCGTTGTTAACGAGATCAGAAGTTACGTAGCTTTCCATGGTTGGGTAGTAGGATTATGATACGATGCAGTGTGCTTTTATAGTCTTGAGGCGGATTGACCTACTTTCTACTGTTAGCGTACACCAATCAGAGAACGTTATTTTTTCATCCAATGAATCAAGTTCGACCTTGACCTAAGTTGGATAGCATTGTCTTCGGCCTTGACATTGGGATGGATTGACCTACTGACCTACTTTTTTTCATAACTATATAAGTGTTTTTTTAAAAAAGAAGGATGAAATCACAATGTCTGAACAAAACCTCTGGTTCGAAAAGTGTGGTGTGTGTTTAGAGGAGAGGGAGGAGGATATATATCACATAAACCAGTGTCAATGTCAGGACATTGTATGCGTCAGATGCTTCGCACGGCTTCAAAAGTGCCCGTTTTGTAGGGCACCCTATCAAGTGTATGCCTGGCCTGCCTGTGTTTTCGCTAAACATGGGCCTACAGTGCGCTCAGCCTATTATGGCATATGGTTTGACCCTGATTATTCAGAGTTAGTAGGGTGACTCCGAGTAATTCAGGATCACAAAAACCAAATACGGCCCTTTTCAGGGCCATCAAACTATATTCGAGAGGGAATATATCACAATTGTTAATGTGTAAGATAAACAACAAGAAATCAAATCAGTTTTAGCCTTTTATTGAACTCTATGAACATTGCAAACAAAATATAAACAAACAATATGAACAAACAATATGAACAATGCAAACACTATGAACAACAAGTACATAACACTTTAATGAAAGTAGAATGGGTCCAAACTATTCGTCAGTAATTCAAAACACGCACGACCATCTCCAAACTTTGGTGGATGTTTAGCTGTGCATGTTTGTTGGTGCTGATTACACACTTGTCTTCTTGCACGTTTGTACAGTTCTGAATAGTTCTGGTAAAACCAACATCCCACATTGGAATCGTTCAAATTGAAGTGAGGTTGATCCTCTGTCCGGAATTTAGCTCTAAACACCCGTGTTAAATCACATCCTCGAACAAGAAAATGCAAAGCAAACAAACAATATGCTCCACACACAAACGTGTTGTATCCTTGAAGTCTCATGAGATTCCATGTATAGGGTCCATGTCTTTCCAAGAAACGTTGAATGTCACAATGGAGTGGGTTTTGTCCATACGAATCAAAGTAGTAAGTCGATTTATCGTTGAAAAACACAACCACCCAATGTTCACCAGGTTGAGTCGAATTGTGGGTATTCACTATGTAAGCTTTTACAGTCTCTGGTCTACGTTGTGGTAGTTGATCTTTAGCACATACCACGGCATTCAAGGGAGCTAGAATTGGTGAATGATCCAAAATATACTGCAACTCAATCGTTTCCATTTTCCCAATCTTGTTTAATGCGTCCTGCCCATTCGCACTCAAAAGCTTCCAATGGTGTGATCTTGTTCGTATCTACACTAGCCTTTATATTTGCCCACATCTGATAAGCATCAGCTTTCTCAGCGCGTGTGAGATCCATGTTTTGTAGTTCAGCGTACCATCTTTCCATCACTTGATACATGTCCAGTTTTTTTAATGCACTGTTCAGAAACATCTCGACCCACTCACTTTTACTGCTAAACAAACATATGGGATGTTGGGTCTGACTGGGATGATCAACAATGCAACCATAACAGTTTTCTTTCACGATATCAAAGAGGTGTGTCTGCAGTTCATGCACCACATGCTGGTTCAAACTCTTTACCATATCGTTTCGCCTATTCAAGTTGTAGATTTCTTCGTACAGTTGTTTGGCCAGCTGTTGTCCTGATTTGCTCATGGTTAATAGTCTGTGATGACTTCTCTGAACCCGTTAATCTCTATCTGACTGTCATATTCGGCATACACAATCACATTGATGGGGTCACCAAGAGCTGCACGAAACTGAAGCTCGATTCGCAAGTTTCCCGTTTTTATAGGATGCAGCTGTCCCTCTTCTGATCCTTGATCTGGCGTTAAGTCAATGCCCCACAGTGTGTACCCCTGCATGTAATCGTTCATTGTCAGACCCATGGAGCGGTTTAAACCGAGTGATCCCGTGGCTTGATGCAGGGACATGTATGATCTCAAAATTTCTCCTGTGGGAAAGTTAGGCTGGAACGGCAAGTTGTGTGTCGTCTTTCCGTCTACACTGACTTCTAACTTAGACAAGTTGAAATGTTGAAAATCAAATGGGTTGGTTGCCAGATCACCGTTCATGTCTGTATTCTTTACCAGGCCCAGAATGATACGTTTGGGTAACTGTCCTTGAAATAAATGATCTTCGATCTTTGATCGCTGGCCTGCAGGAATGGTGAAAGTTTTTACCTCAGCTCGGCGAATTGGGATCTTCATGCCATGTTGAGCGATGGTCTGGTTTAAGTTGTTGGCCACTACGGGTAACAGGTCAACAGTCCGAACATTGAATCCAGCTTGAATTAACTGGATTTTTGCCTCTTCTCCAAACAGGCAAAAACTGACTGGGTATCTGTTGAGTCGCAGTCTTATCTCTACACCATTGGGAAGGTACTTGTCTTGCAAACACAGATCTAAATGCAGACGTCCGCACATTTCCAGAACACGACTCTGGTGGATACGTGTTCTTCTTTTTCTATATCCTTCATTACCTCCCGCAACTGTATGCGCTTGCATATGACCCGCCGTGTCAGGACTCCACATTTCCGTAGCGTAGAGCTGTGTTGATTTACTGTCCCTAGAATAAGACAGCAAATTCTCAATGTAGGCCCGGTACGCATATGTGTCAGCATTATTGGTGATCAGTTTGTTGTTCAGGTACACATCAATACTGCTAAACAAGCTGTGGAAGAAATTATTTACTGTGGATGTTTCTCCATCGGCAGCCAGATTAGTGCCATCAGGTTGGACTACTTTGACTTTCAGGTACAAGTAGCTCTGGTTGATATCAGTCCACTTTTCTGATTGAGCAGGAATTACAAATTCAATGGGAGATGAATTGCTCAGTGCTGACACAGGATAATGTTCTGTCCACTGTGCATCTTGCATTGCTGTCATGGTAGGTGGGACATGTGTCACATCAAGTTCAGTTTTGCTACTCTCACAAGAGCCGTGTTGCATCATGTTGTTCAATCAAAAATATCTAACGGTCGTGATGAGATTTTTCTTTTTTTGTTGTGTCTCCTTGACGTGCTGGAAGCAGAATGATGTCGACGTTTGAAATCTCGAAGCTTTATACCTCTCAGAGTTTTCAGACCCACATCTTTCAACATCTTTCAACAATGTTTTACCCCGTTTCTTGATCACTGTCTTTACATTTTGGCCAGACAGAATATCTTTTACGGCTCCTATACCTTGTTTAAAGCCCTCTCTTTTCAGAGTCTTTAGTCCTGAGGTCACGATGGGTTTCATCATGGGTAAGATGTTGTTGAACATGGAGCCCAAACCATATCCGACTTGTCGAGCTTGACCACGGTAAACTGGAATCATCGTGTCTTTCTTTTAAAATGAAGCTTCACCATCGACTTCCCGTGAGTGAAATGAACTGATTCCCCTGTGTCACCGGTTATATTGATACTGATCTCTTTGAAATATGATCTGCTGACAGGTATGTAGTGTAGATTTAGAAATTCAAAGTGCATGTGTGGATTAGCCCCTGCTTTTGTTTTTGTGGCAAATGGCACAACGCGTAAAATGGGTGCTTCGACATCCCCTATCAAAGTGTGTTCTGCCAGATCGGTATATACAAACAAATGGTTCATCTTCGTGAAGAGGTCCACACCGTACTTGAATCTGCTGTTGTCTCTGTCCGGAAACACCACAGTACTTCCCTCTCCTCCAAGTTTCGTAAGGAGGATTGGATGAAGTTCCAAGCCGATCTTTGATCCAGTATTACCGGTAAACTTGACACGTTTTGACAAGCCGGAAAAATCAAGTCCAAATGTGAGGTTTCTTTGAGTTAAAATTGTCTTAGTGGCTTGTTTAATAGCCTTGTCCATTTCGTCAGTGAGATGTTGTGGTGACGCATAGATGCCTGCAGGAATGCAAAGGGGTAATGCCCATTTTTTGCCTTCTAATTCACACCCGTTTTTCACTTGTGAAAAGGCTGCCGCCAGTTCTGGATCTTTAGTCACGATGTAGAATTTTCCTTCCTCCTCTTCAATGTTTCTGACTTGTGTGGGAACGATCATTTCCACGAGAGCAACTTCCCAATTTTGTTTGTCGACATCAATGGTTTTTGTCAGCTTGGTTCTAAAACAGCATTGTGTGTTGTTTGGGTACAATGCCATCGAACTATCACTGATGAGAGTGATGTAGAAAGAATTCATGATTTCTTAAATTTTAAACTTGGGTTTGGAAGAATGTATCCGATAGAAGTACTCATCAGCAGCAACCAAAGTTCACGATCTGGACTGTTGAGACACAGGTTCACTAATGACACGATGACAATGATAAAGATGATCACAATCTGTGTCAAGAAAGTGATTCTGTTGTTTGGTACCTCACTTTTTCCTGTCTGTATACTGTTGTCTACCTGAACACTGCTGGTATCGGACTGAGACATGCTGTTCATGACGTTTATACTTTATACTAAATGCGATTTTGGAATCCAACTGTTAAACTTTTTAGGATATCCAAGCCACTTGACTTTCACTTCTTGAAAAGTTTTACCGCCTACACGCCTTGTACGCCGATCAAGAACTGATTCCACTTCGTATAGCTCATCATCTTTTATATGTTGAATTTCATCCCTGTAGAAGGATCCGGCGATAGTTTCTCCAGCCAAGTCTTCCAGTTTTACGGTCAATGGATGTGTTCTGTTGATGCGAACCACTTTGAACAATTCCACTGTCCAGTTGGGTAGATAGCCTTTGGCAAATGTTTGCTTGGTTTTATTGATGCGCACTATATCACCCACTTTCAAATCAGTTGATTTCTTTTTTTTCTTTTGATGGTTGCCATATAATGTCTTGGTGACTTCATGCTCATTTTCTCTAGACACAGATGCAGGGGTACGTCCGATGCTTCGATGAAAACGATGATTGTAGCCATGTACCAATAGTTGCAGTACATCCACATAATGACGGGTCTTGTGATGAGTAAAATATTTCCACATTCTTGATTTAAGCGTACGTTGAAAACGTTCAACAATACTCGCTTTAGTTTCTGGGTTTTCAGACGTGAAGAAATGAATGTCATGCTTGTCTAGAAACTTCTGAAAGTCTTTGTTAAAAAATTCTCGGCCTTTGTCTGTTTGCAAAGAGAGCGGTTTTCGGCCTTCTTTTAGAATAGACTGAAAGGCTTGGATGAGCGTCTTTCCAGTTTTGTCAATGATGGGTATTACCCAAGCATATTTTGAAAACACATCAATGACACATAGTAAGTAGCGATATGGTGAATTCTCTTTGTACATACGTTGCATATCTGCGAGATCAGCTTGCCATTGATGATCGATACCTCCTACCACAGTCTGTCGACGTCGAAATTTTCGTCGTATTGTTTTATGCAACGTGTAGGTTCTTTGACTTCTCAACCAGTCTCGTACATCCTCTAAAGTGATAGATTTCAACTGTTTTTTCGCTGCCTTGTAGAGTCCCTGAATTCCTCCAAAACTCGTAGGAATATCAGTATCATAGTACAGGTGACGAAGTAACGTGTCCTTCTTTAGTAGGCGTCCCATGACGAATGGGCTAATATCTCCTCGGGTTCTTCCTTTTTAATAGGTTTTCGTTTCTTTGATGTAGGTGCGTGGGCAAAACTATCATAAAATTCATCCTCCTCCTCTTCTTCTTCTTCATCATCATCTGGTCTTTGTATGAAATTCCATCGACGTTTATTGCCCACGACTTCTTGTGGGATGTTGACCTCTTTCAGTCCCCTAGAAAATTGTTCCCATCCTCGTGGATTTGACCCTTTCCGCTGTCGAAGTACATCATTGACCAGATCAATAATATTTGAACCTTCAGCGGGTTTTCCATCATATTCTAACAGGCCATGTTCATCCCAACTTAAGTGAGGATGGTCTTTCAGCATGTTTAACAAGAGAGTAGCCTTTCGCCGCATGGTCGTTGGAACACTGTCTAGAATTTGATCTTTCAAGGTCATCGGTTTTTCCTCTTTCTTTTCAGTCACTGTACTTGTTGTTTTCTCAGCCATGTGTGGTCTGAAGGGTTTGAGTGCTTTTTTATGTGACACTTGAAAGCGATGTAATACTTCTCCAAATTGTTGTGCTTTTTCTGACTCAGACAATTGATTGTCGTCAAGAACTTGATTCATTTCTTTCTGTAATGATGAAGTCTGACTCACTTGAGGGGATGGGGGTAACCGAGGTCGTTGTTCTTTCTTCCATCGATTCATCTCTTCCAACAACCGAACTGGAACATAGGCCATCTTCTTCATATTTTCCGAATGATTTCACCAGCAAGAGGTATAATTGATTTGGCTAAGAGTGGTGCAAGTGCCAGCAGGGGTAGAAAACCACCTTTCTGATTGAGAATGATTTTCTTTTTTCGAACTGATACTTTCTTGGTCGCTAACTGTCGGAGCTGTTGTCTCTTAGAATGCAATCGACGCTTCTGAGCCTCCGACGGTGGTACATTGCCTTTTAAAATGTTGTGACAACATTCAGCAATACAATCTACCAATTCTTTTGGTGCTTCTTGAATAATCTTCTTTCGAAATTTGGGCGAGGCTTCTGTCAAAGCAAGCAACATTTTGCCATGTTTGCGAACGAGTGGTTGTTTGCGCTTCATGATGACAAATGATGATGAAATGTTTGGTCTCTTTTATTTATACCACTGTTGAAGGGCTTGTAAAGCGATATTGCAAGCACTACTCAGTGGTCCTGAATTTCTCATCGCAGTAACGGCAGTAGGTAATGGGGAATGGAGACTTGGGATTGGTGAAAATCTTGATGATGATGATGATGATGATGATGATGAACGCCCACTTGAAGAATTGGAAAGGTCAAACAATTGTCGTCGAACTGTAGGGTTTGGTGAAACCGTCATTGATCCTTGTGGTGTAGCCAACCCAGACCTCATCGAACTTCTGTTAGAACGGGGAGTAGATGAGGTCAGTGGAGAGAATTGGGCCACAAGTGGTGATGCTTTGGATGTTGTCCCTGATGTAACATCACGTCGAATCAGTATGGGGGACACTTTTGGTGTTCCAGTTGATACAGAGCGTTTTCTTCTTACAGTGACAAATCGATCATGAGGCAATGTCTGCTTCTTCCTTGTTTGTTTCCTTACTGGTGACTTGCGTTTGGTTGGCTGTTTTCGTGGTTGTTGTCGTGACCGTTTCCTGGCTGGTGACTTTCGTTTGGGTGGTTGTTTTCTTGCTACTGGACCAAATTTTCTCACAGCTTTGGTCCCGTTCCATCGAAGCAGTGTACGAATGATGGTGCCCCCAAGGAAACCTCCACCGCCAGGTTTTAAAATAAGTTGTCGTTTTGTGGTCAGATCCACATGTTGATCAGCTAACTGTCTTAAAATGTCTTTGTTGCGTTCCATAAAATTCATCGTCTGTTTTGGCACGGTTACTTTTTTCTCTAAGATGAGTCGTGCAGCTAAGGTGAACCATTTTACCATCTCTGTTAATCCTGATTCTACCAGCTCTTGTCGTTTCGTTGGGTTCTTTTCCCGACTCAACGATAATAGAGCTTTGATCACTGTATGTGGTGTGTTTTCCATGGTAGGTGTATCCTTAATGATGATCGGGTGTCATGTTCCTGTCATTTTATACTGTAGTGTAGACGATCGGTCCTCGATCTTCACCTGTTACCCACCGATGGAACACATCTGTTCTTAAACGATTCTGGTCGGGTGTTCTTGGATGAAAGTCAATGATAAGATATCCATGAGGTGTAGAGGTTGCATCTTGATACGCCATCACCAAATAGGATAGTTGTATTTGGTTCGCAAGTGTTTTGATCTGGCCTTTATCTCTTGTGTTTTGAAATAATACCATGTAGTGTGCATTCAAGCTGATGGTACGACTAGCCTTGGATTGTTGGAACATGTTTTGTGTGATGTAAATGACAGTGGCATTTCTATGGTGTCCCTTTCGCGTGAACCATAATTTAATTTTCTCCTCATCTTTTTCTCCTAACATATCATCAAATATGACGAGGTGTGGTAAGGTTGTATCGTCTACTATCTCTTCATCATCCTCAGGGATACCCTGAATGAATTTGATAGCTTCACGTTCTTGTAACTGTGCGTAGGCACTTTGCCATTCTTTGTAACACCAGACGATGCGTTGTGGTACCACATGAAATAAATCGGTTTTGTACTCAATAAGTTTTTTTACAAATTGAGTTTTTCCTGAACCACTTGGCCCTGAGATGAAAACGTTACTAGGATGTTGAAAAAGTAAACTACTTTCCATGATGGTCCAAGAAATAATAACAGCATTGACATGACAACATTTTATTTTATACATCATAGCAAATAAACACTTGAACAAACATCAGTCAAAAATGTAAACTATGACACACATCATGAATCAGTCTTTCTTTATACATCATCCATTCCGGCAATATCATGGTATATCCCATAGCATTTAAAGCCATGCACACTTCGTCAAACAGTTCCTCGGATTGTCTTAACGCCTGTTCTGATTGAATTCCAAGTACACGCACAGCCAACAACACAGCTCTACGCCATGGATTCCGAATTGGAGTTATGTTTTTTTCCTGTAGTGAAGTATTTCCCATGTTTTGACTTCTCATTCGTCTTGCAAGTACTCTGCGTAGTATCTTATTTTGTAGGTGTCCCAGAGGGATTCGTCTCCCAACTCAAACCTTTCTAAGTTGTTGAAATTGGGATCTTGAAAGAACTGTTCACTAGGATTTGGCCTCGTTTGTTTGAATATTGCGCTGCACTGTTTACCAAAAATGTTAAACACTTGTTCACAAGTGATAGGTTCTGGAGTCAGTAAAATGGCACGTATATCCTCTGGTGTGTCGTTCCGGTGGTTAATCGCAAATCTGAGATACATACGCTCATCAAAACGGTTCAGTTTCTCCACTGTATCAATGTTTAGGGTATCAATGTATATGTACCACACGTCAGAGATCAGGTTGCGTAGCAGGTTGTAAATGGCAAAAATCCGTTGAAAGACCACACTTTTATAGCTGCTTGGAAGATTACGCCCTCGTACATCACTAAACATATCATAAACTTGGTTTAAACAAGAGGAATCCTTCATCGTCTGGTGAATTATTCTGTTTCCAACGCGCTGTGCCCAAGTAAAAAATAACTCGTTGCAAAATGCAGCAGGTTTCTTATTAGCTTCAACGAGATGTCTGTAGATCATCTGTTGTATTTCTACTGGTAGAGTGTTCATCGTGAATCTCCGTATGTTTCCACCACCGTTCAGGCTATGCACACGACCACAAGCCAACTGGTTATGACGGTTGGTAACCGTACGGCACTGTCTTATATTTGTCCACGACCACGCGTTTTGTATACACTGAGCGGAATGTCTTGGTCTGTGTCTCACTGATCACTTTGCGATTTCTATGTCTCTTGATTCGGGATTCATATTCGATGACTGTCTTGTAATGTTTGCGATCTTGTACACAGTTGACCATAGTCTTAAAATTGACTTTTTGACTAGCATTGTAATCCAAAGTGATGCCTTTTACTTTGCATTTCTGATGTCGATTTCCTTTTTCATCGATATATTCATACCCATAGTTTTTTGGCCCTAATGCCACGAATTTGACAATGCGTCCATGTGGTACTTCATCTGTCCACTTTCCCAACTGGCTCTCTTCAATTCGAATGTTGTACTGGTCAGGGTCATAGATGTACATACAACTGTCTGTGTCAAAATACAGTACCCGATCTCCAAGTTTTTCCAACTGGGTGTAAAGTTCAAGTCGAGCATAGGACGTAACGAAGGCAGCTACCACTGGATTTGAAGATGAATGGGGCTGTGTTGCGTCTGTTTCATCCGAGTAATTCACCAACATGAAGTTGTCATGATCGAAAATCTCGGCAAACTGCACAGTGACATGACGGTCGGAGAGTAGGTCATACAACCGGTTCACCTTAGTCACATACTCGGTTTTGGTTTGAACATTGTTTTGTGCATTCTTACCCCACAAACAGTTCAACATGGTTTTGGCAAACGCTCTTTTTCCTTTGTTCTTTTTCACGTTGTCGAGCCAGATACCCTCTATCTGAAAGTAATTCTGTTTAAAGCGGGCTTCATCATCTTCTGTTTTTACCCAATTAGGGTAACCACTTGCTTCTTGTTTCAATTTCAAGTATTTGTTAATATACTGTTTATACACATCTTTACTCCATGTGTCCCAGTGCCAGATGTGGAAGACGTCTACCAATTGGTATCCTACCTCAAGAGCTTTGGCTATTTCCACATGGGTCCAGGTACCTGTCAACATGCGTTTGTACAGAGTGTGATTGCATTTTTCACACTCTTCCTCAGCACAGGTACGGCACAGTGTAAAGATCATTTTCTTGTTACAGTGAATAGGTAGGACTGGTAGCCACAGGTCTTGTGGTGGCAATACACGACATTTGATGAGTCCCTTGTACATTCCAATGTTGTTTATATCAATCATCTCTTGACTTAAGATGTCGGGATGTCCCACGGGGTATGCTTTGTACTTGTTCACGAATGGATACAGTGTGCAAATGTCAGCATACTTAATTTCTTCCTTGGTGGTTGTATCCACTTCATGGTATAATTGAACGGCATTGGTTCGTCCACCAAACAAAGCATCCCGAGGTAAAATAGGTTCTTGGAAGGGAAAGAAACGGTTCACAGTATCTCTGTATTCTGGTTCAATCTTGCATTTCTGATCAAAGTCACATTCCCACATTACAACTGTGTTGTAACCTTGTTGAGACAAGTCTTTCAACCGAAAAGTTGTGGCATTGTATAACTGCTCCATAGTTTTAAGTGTGTAACCGTTCACACTGTCTCTCCTTGGGTAACATTTTGGACATCCATGTGTCCAGCACCCCATGAATTCGTATACGGTGTTCGTCTCTTTGTGGAATCCGTCAACGTAATAGGGTCCAATTTGTACTTCACCTCCATTTAATGCATGGCGAATGTGCTTATTCTCAATGGAAGCAGTTGTTTCTATCCAACGAATCCCTTTGATTGAGTATCGAGTTTTGTTTGGATACCCGTCATCAGAGATTACAGCCAAGGTCTTTGGAGGCATTGAATTTTTACGCCAAGCTTTGTTGCACACTTGAGCTAGAGTGGTCGCTTCCAAGAACGGATCAATTTGGTCACTGGCCAACAGTTCTTTCCTAAACTCTCCACAACCTCGTCTCAAGATGTCCACATCTGATTTGCAGTACTTTTGCATTTCTAACTGAAAGTGAAACACAGCCTTTTGTGCCACTTTTGCATTGTACCATTTCAGAAACGCTTCTCTCTTGTCAGGTTTCATGCTGTCGGGTCTGTAAAAATGTACGGGGAGATAGTCTCCAATGTAGTCTTGGTATTCATCCGTGTTGGCATAAAATGGAAACCATCCTTTTGCCATCTCAGTCAATCCATACGTGTCGGGGAAATCGGACAAAGGCATGTTGAGAAAACTCAGTGAGTCGATGAATCTCACTTGATGGGCTTTCATCATTAGAATTTTGCTTCCATTCATGATCAATTTTGGTTTGGCTGTATCATGTGTCAGTAAGTGCCTCAAAATAAACTGTGCATCGTATCCTTGTGAGTTGTGAGCAATCACTGTGGTACCTTTGTGACTGGGTTGAAACAGCCATGTACAAAATTCTGACAAAGTGTTGTTACCACGAAATATTTTTTCTCTAGGCTCATCCACAGCTTCGCATTTCTGACACGGGTTTTTCATGGATTGACACATACAGTCTCCACAAGCACGTTGAGCAACACAAAAGTTTGGTATATGTTCACCCAAATCAAATCGACACTCAAAGTCAAAGAAGATGAAAGGTACAGTCGGTGACTTCATGTTCTCTGGTTCTTTGTACGTGGGGATATAACACTGATGTTCTGCATCCACAACTTTCTTGCAATACTTGCATTTTTTAGTGCCAGGACAGAGATTGTTCTTCTTTGTACCCACAACCATTTGACCACAGGTCTTGCATTGCCATACACTTTCACAGATGTTTTTTGTAGATTTTCCTGGTTTCGCTTTGTGCTGATCAAAGCATTTCTGACTATGAAATGTTCTACCACAGTGACCACATGGAAAGAATCCTTCTTTTGGGCATAGTGTCAAGGCGTAACACAGACAAATATTCCTACACCAGTGAGCTTCTCTGTTGTTATAACCGTAGTTACAGTGTTCACAGAAGTAGCTGCATCCCAGGAAACCAGTGATTGGTGTAATGCAATCATAATGTTTATCATGATGATAAATGTGAATAACTTTGCTTTTGTCTGTCAGAGGTGGGTGATTGAACAACACGTCCATTTTCTCAAATTGTGGCCACACTTTGATCACATAGTCTGGATAAAGGTGGGCTTGAATCTTCTTGTATTCTTCTATACCACAAGGCTGATTTGGACTAATGCCCACACTATCTAACAATGTCTTGGCTTCTTGGCTTTGAAGAAATTTTGCAGATTGTCTCATCAAATTCCATCGCTTCTTCCAGGCTGTATCGTCCGTTTTATTGAGTTTACATATCCCTACCACAATTGATCGTGCCAAACACATACTGTCGTGAACATTGTCTATCTTTATCATACTTCGTTTGACTTTGGACATGTTCTCAATGCTTAGGTGCGATCCAAACGTTCTTTTTGTTCTTCCACCTCCCTCGGGCATAATGACATGTGTCATTTCTAACTGGAGATGCCCGTCATGAATCTCAAACTTGTGGTTGCTTTGTGATACTTTCTCTATTTCGTTCAACAGCGTATCTCCTGAAATGTGTGTTGCATTCCCGAATGGAATGTGGATACCAAATGCTAGGTCAGGATGATTTATGGAGATACGAATTTGATCGTTGTCATTGACCCGTGCTTCTCTGTATAATTGTTTCACCATGTCATTGAAAAGTTGATGTGTAAATTCAAACGGTTTTTTATATCTTTCAAATGTAACATCGTACACGTGGCCATTCGTTTTAAACTTTCTTGAAGTTCTCTGTGACCGTGGCTGTATGGAATAATATTCCCGTATATCTTTATATCATACTTTATTATTCATGATTGAAACATGAGACCGTACACACGTAGGTCCACCCCAGACTTGCTAAAATTGTTCCTCGACAATCCCAGCTATGAGGAACAAGAGAGCGACCCAGACAGCTATCACGACCAAGTTGATGTGTATGATCTATATCTCACTCTTATAAAAAGGGGAGATCTCCCTAATTACCTGTCAGTTACCTTTGAAGATGTACCATCTACCCTACTACAGGGATCGGGAGTCAGCCTGAACTTCATAGGTGACAAGGATCTAACCCGTTGTCATTTGCATCTCCTTGCAGGATGGATGAAGAGATATGTCCTGGGATGGGACTGTCAAACGTGTGGTATAGACCACAATATGTGATGGGACTGTACAACATGTGGTATGGACCACAATTAATAAGAAACAAAACGGCCCTTTTCAGGGCCAACCCAAATGTCTCGAAAGGACATTTTTACAATTGTCAATGTTAAGATGTGGTCCTCCTTTAAGACATAAATCTGTTTTCATATATAGTACCATTCGGTACTATAGATTCTGTTTTCATATAGAGTACCATTCGGTACTATAGATTCGGTACCATAAGTACCAAAAAAAAAAAAAATTATGGTACCACGGTACCATAAAAAAAAAATTTATGGTACCTTGGTACCATAGTGCCACCCTATACTACTCACGTGGGATGGTTCGCAAGATCCCCTAATCTACGGGGATATTCCCCCGATGATGTTACAAACTCAGGGAAACTCCGGGGCACCTTCGCCGATCATCGGAGGAGGTCCCCCGGTGCTTTTCCGAACATCGGGACCCAAGGCTATTGTGTCATAGCCGAAACAATAGTGAATGTTCAACGGACCAATCCCGAAGCCTAATAATTGTCATTTTTCAACGGACTGCTCAGTCTTTGGCTCAAACATCGGGAGCCATCGGTAGAATATATATCGGATTTAAAAACAAAAACAACAACAACAACAACAAAAACAAAAACCTTCACTATTATCCCCAGATACCCTTCAGAATGCATCTCCATAACACTAAAAACTTTTTTTCCGGGGGAGCATGCCCCCGAACCCCCCTACCACTCCTATCACATTCGGATTTTGCCCCCCCCCCCCCCCAGCAGAAAATTTCTGGATCCGGGCCTGAATCTATATGTTTTATTTTATTCTGCTTGTTGTTTTCGGTACATGCATTATTCAACACAATTCTATAAAATGTTAAAATAGCAAGTTCATATTTCTCATATTTGAGAGCACGGGCTTACTGTGAGCATCTCTATGGGGGACAAAGCACTCTTGATTAAAGGGGAGCCGCAACCTACTTAATTACGAAGTCTTATGATTAGGGTTAATTACGATTGATCCCTTTTAAGTTGATGATTTTTTTCGCACGTGTACAAATTTGACATTGTGTTTGATTATTCAAAATATTATTAGTTAGATTGTCCTTCTATTTCGAAGTGCTGAAGGGATTTTGGACAAGTAAAATTAAGCCGGGCCTTCACAATTTTTGAGGTTTCAATCTCATTACGTCAATACGGGGCCCATATGGGTCCCGTGTCAGACTGGTCACATTACTTGATTATACAATGGATATATGATGAAAATTTAATTTTGCAGTGAATAATATGTAATTTACTAAAACACTGTAAAATTTTAACGTACTTTTACCGAGTTAGTACATATTGAAGATTCATACATGGGACCCATATGGGTCCCGTATGGGAAACAATCTCTATATATGGGACCCACATAGTTAAATCCATATGGGCCTACCCAGATACAGCCCATATGGGTCCCATATACCATTCGCTATGTGCCGGTATCCGCACTTAAAATGGGGAGGGTCTAAAACGCGGACGTCTTACGCGGACAATATAAACAAAGAAGGAAAACGCGGACAATATGTAACATATAGGGAAAACGCGGACGATATGTATCATATAGAGAAAAAGCAGACGCTGAAGTTTTTATCATCTTTATGTTATTATTATTGTCTTTTTGAAGTATTTATGTAGTTACTCAACTAGAACATTTGAAGATAATATGTTGTTGGTTGTAAGAAAAATAAAAATGAGTTTATTATTAGGAAAAAGTCGGAAAATATGTAACATATAGGGAAAACGCGGACGATATGTAATATATAAGGAAAGGATATTTGGCAATATGATAAGTATTTGTTTTTAGTTCTAAATGATAATAAAAGTGTATGAGTATCAGTTTTGTAGTAAATTGAATTAAATAGGCGGGTGTTGATGTCACATGCGTCTGAGTTCCAACGTCTTATGAAGGTGTCTGACATACTACACCCAGCGAAATTGTTCTCACATCTTGGTAATATTGTTGATACGCATACCACAGTGCTTGGAGAGACGCTGTGAATCTTGTAGCAGAGATTCAAAATATCATCAGCGATTCTCCCCGTCGACAAAGAACCAACGTCATTTGCCCCTGTCACTAGGTCGACTACCTGTGTGCATTCAATAAATTCAATAAACCAAATAACAGTAGCCGATACATTAAAGAATGTCCGGACCCCCACCCCTGTGTATGTATACGGGTGCGACAGGCATGTCCGTGGGGTGCCCCGTATTAGGCACTGTCAGCGGCGCGTGCATTAGACTTGTCCCGTGCATTAGACTTGTCCGGTGTTAAAGTAAATATTATCCTTGCCGGCAAAATGAGTTATATGTTTTTGTTCACATAATTATTTATCATATTATTAATGAAGAGGATTTCACGAAATTAGATTTATCATTTACTGCATCATGAATTCGTGATTAAAAGAAAGATTGATACCGCGTGATACAGAACACAGACAAAAATGAACGGTAATTTCTATAGTTTAAACCTACTCGATCAATTTATCCTGTTATCAGTCAGTAAAGATTCCCTTTTGATACTTCCTTTTCAGTGTTGTAATTGGCTTACAATGGCAGTTCAAAAAATCTGCAGGTGGGCTTGCTCTTCGATGAAGTAATTACAGTGTTGATCTGCTGACTGTCCATACCAGATTCTTTAACTAAAACAGGAAAGGAACTTTTTGGGGGGCAAAAATTCATCAGATAATGAAAAGTGTTTACACTAATATGTTATGTATACCGTTTTGAGTGTTTATGCTCATCTTATTCATTTTCCAGTACACTTAAGAACACAATTTATTATTTACTCAGTGCATTAAAAAAATAAAGAAAAAAATATATTTATTTTTGACCATCACCAGGAAGTGGCAGTGTGTGCAGTTTACTGGTTATTGTCCTGGATGCCAACCCAGTGTGGTGGGGGAAAAACTTGACCACTAGGACGACACAGGTACATTGGGACCATACCTGCAGTTAAGAATTATTTTGAATTTGGGAAGGACATTATATTTTGTGTATGACAAAGATTTCAGCCTTTTTTCTAGATTATTTTGACAGTGACTAGTGATACCGTAAAAGCTCCATTAATTTTATCCTTTACTTCATAAAGACTCAATATGACACATTTTCAAACAGAGTAAACACAGATCAGACAGCTACTAAAGGATAGGTCTGATAAGGGACTCTTGTTGCCTCAGTACTGTTAAGACAAATCTATTGTTTCATATATCATTGAAAGATCAGTCACAGACTTGTACATGAATATTCATGAGGTATATGGTTAAAAGCTACCAACACATCACCCTATGGTTGTTTCATTTTCTTTTAAAATACAAAGGAAATAAAAAAAAAAAAACCAGTGTTGATCCATTACTATGGATTATAATGCGAATGACAGTATCTTATGGGTCAAACCTTAGAGCCCAAATCATTTAGGGAAGTGGGGAATAATGCTTATCACTTCATGTTATGTCACATCCGACCCAGCACTCACTTTTCTTGAAGTTTGGTAGCTGTTGCTATTAATGCCTTAACACTTGTGTAACTAGGTGAGAAAAATATGTAGCCAGACCTTAGCTTGGACCCGGGACCACTCTCTTACAGGACGAGTGCTCTACCGACAGAGCTACCAGACCACTTAACCCTTTCCCTCATATAGACTCATTTTGACGCACTCAATAGGTACCACATAGAGACCTTACCAAATTTAATTATAAAATCCTCATTTCCAGACCACTGAGGAGCAATGAACAGCATATAACCTGATCAGCCTGCGAGTTACTCGCAGGCTGATCTGGTTTTATGCTGTTCGCATAGGTCTTTTCATTGTGTCCTCTATGAGGGAAAGGGTTAAACAAATCTCTCTTTGATAAGTTACTTATAGGCCGATATAGCTTGGAATAATTATTTTTCATGATAAATCTGATCAGCAGAGAAGTGCAGATAACTGTGTAAAGGATTTTGTAAGAATTATAGCCCTTTTTTGTGTCAATGTGGTATTTGGAGGTTTTAATCACCTTCAGTGACAGTTCTAGTTTGTTAATATTGTCATTGAATTATTTCATAGTTCAATATCATGAGATAACCAGGTTTAGTTCACCAAAACTGCATTATATTGGATATGCACTGTATTGAACAGGTCCTAAATTAACCATCCCTCTCCTTGCATTAGTCTCTCAACAATCAATATCTTCTTCATCTTTAAAAGGAATTGTGTATTCAAATTCTCCTTCATGGTTTTATTTATATCAGTAGACTCATTATGATTAGATGTGCATGACAAACTTCAACTGTATTTAAAAGAAATTGAAACAAATATGAAATACGAATGAAAAATGCAGAATAATAAAAGATCAACTATTGATTAGATGTTACATGTAGATTGTTAATGGACTTACTGTTCCCCTATAGCTGACGCTGTCAAAATGTCTGGACGCAGTAATGGTGTTTGCCAATTCACACCTGGTGATGAGTCACCATAACAAGCTTGGACTGATAGCCTCCCACTCCAATGCTAGGTAAGTCTATCATGACTGTTAAATGGTTCAACTCATCTCAGTTCTCAGCATATAAGTGTACTTACAGGACTGGTTTGCAGAGTGTCTGGTTAATATGACCGGGTGTGGTATCATGCCACTTGCAGGGTTCTGAAAACTGGAATCCTATACAGAGATCTGACAAAGGTTGGAGTCTTTACTCCCATATATCTATTCTCAAGTATTGAGTTCTCGCCATATTGGTATTCTCAGGCTATTTACACTAGTGCAACAAAATTGATTGATCCTTGTTTCTAAACCCTCTTTTTATTGAAAATATTTGGGAAACAGGTAAAAATATAATTTAATAAAGAAGTACCGATTTTCTACCATTTTCACTAATGCTTTTTTTTTATGATTTTTTAAACCATTTTTAAATCTACCAATAATACTCAGCAAGCATACGATCACTGATTTATGTAAACTTACATTTGTTCTTAAAATAGTGGTTTTTTTCTCAACAATACTATGTACAGAAGTCATTTAGAACCATAGCTGTTATTAATATGATAGTAAACTTTATACTTAATAATTGTAATGCAGCATGTCCATTTAACCTTTGTACAATGTATAGGGTTTTTACACCCAGAATTGGCCATATACCTCCAAAATCGTAGGGACTCTCTGGTTGAAAGGACATAAAGTTTAGGAAAATTGCAATTGTGCCCCCAGTTACAAAACTCGGAGGGCTCCCTATAATAACATGAACACTTTCAGTGTGATAGTGTTTCTTGTTCTCATTTGGATCATCTTATATTTTACAAACCAATCTGTTCTGTAGTTAAGAACACAAAACTTCAATGCAACTGTTGTTTATAGATTTTGTCTCTATATGTGCACCATTTTCATGGCAGACGCATTTTCAGTTCATTGTTGAGAACTGCAGACGCCATTTTGGAAATGTTTTTTTTTTACTGGTATTGGATTTTGACAGTTACTTTTATACGCCCATCTTAAGATGGGGCGTATTATGTGAACACTCACGGCGGGCGTGCGGACGGGCGGGTGGGCGTGGAACATTTGTTGTCCGGGCTCTAACTTCAATACCGTTTGCCCAATCCTTTTCAAACTTTCCACACATGTGCATGGCTATAATATCTCAGAGGAGTTCAATATCCAGCATTATCGCGTGAATGACTTTGAAGTTATGGCCCTTGACGTACACAAAATACTTGAAATTGTGATTGTCCGGGCTCTAACTTCAATACCGTTAGTCCAATCCTTTTCAAACTTTTCACACATGTGCATGGCCATAATATCCCGCAGGAGTTTTATATCCAGCATTATCCCTTGAATGACTTCGAAGTTATGGCCCTTGACGTACACAAAATACTTGAAATTGTGATTGTCCGGGCTCTAACTTCAATATAGTTTGCCCAATTCTTTTCAAACTTTTCACACATGTGCATGGCCATAATATCACGAATGAGTTCGATATCCAGCATTATCTCGTGAAAGACTTAAAAGTTATGGCCCTTGACATACACAAAATACTTGAAATTGTGATTGTCCGGGCTCTAACTTCAATATAGTTTGCCCAATTCTTTTCAAAGTTTTTTACACATGTGCATGGCCATAATATCGCGGATGAGTTCAATATCCAGCATTATCGCGTGAATGACTTAGAAATTATGGCCCTTGACGTACACAAAATACTTGAAATTGTGATTGTCTGGGCTCTAACTTCAATACCGTTAGACCAATCCTTTTCAAACTTTCCACACATGTGCATGGCCATAAAATTGCGGATGAGTTCGATATTCAGCATTATCGCGTGAATGACATTCCATTGCAAAAGCCATTTAAGCCTGTAAAAATAAAAGCACCTTCCATTTTCTTCACAGGAACAATCCATATCAGTAGAATAGCATTTCAAAGATGATTTTTCAAAAATACTTCTTGAAAAATCAAGATTTTTTATCTTTTCAGCAACATTGCAGAATCCAATCACTCCTATTACAGCTCTCTGGTCTATGTCTTCATTATTTGTCCCCTAAACTGTTCTTGTTTATGAACCAAAATTAAGCATGTAACTACTTTAAGAAAAGATTAGCTATTCATAGACCAACTCTTTGAAATTTTTACAGATCTGACAACAACATCCAGTTTTAGGCATTCTTTTCTGATCTTTACCAAAATTGCAAGAAATGTGAATAGTTGTAAAATATTGGCTAAGTTCAATACCTAGCAAAATCATGTAATTTGGACTTGAATACTTGAATAAGTCAAAAGAGACATTTTCCTTCAAATTAATGGAAATGTTTCAACATGATTGTTTTAATAAGTAACATTCATTAACTAATGGGATTTAGGAGACAATAGCTTGTTTCTCTGAGCTATTTCTGAGAGTCACCATACTGTGATGGGCGTATTTTGTGGCAGTCCTGACCCTTGTTTAAATTTGTTTTTAATTACCACTGAAAATTTATTACATTTGAAGGGAAGATATTGATGCATTTGATAAGATATTAATATAAAAGTGAAGGATCGTTTTGTTCATTTTCCTTGCAATAACTTCTTATGCTGTCAAGAACTGGATACTCCAGGATATACAAGGGCTGCTCATGAAAACAGAAGTTCCTTTTCTAATAACTTGAGACCTGGGACTAACTTGTCTATTGCATTTTATTGTGTAAAGGCAAAAGTTGAATCTTATATGAACAAAGTTCCCAAATTCTTAAAAGACTGAGAAATTAAAACCAAGCTAATAAACTTGAGATTTCAGAATTTTTTTCAAGACAAGAGTTACTAAATGTGACTGAAAAAAAATATGTAAACACTTTGAAAAAACAGTTATCCTGATTGTGTTGTGTCAAATATTAAAGGAAAAAAATTTGGTGGAATAATCAG
This sequence comes from Solen grandis, assembly GCA_021229015.1. Lineage (NCBI taxonomy): Eukaryota > Metazoa > Mollusca > Bivalvia > Adapedonta > Solenidae > Solen > Solen grandis. The sequence continues at coordinate 13,479,736 of CM037795.1, forward strand.
ATTATTTTTTAATGATTTTTGCTTTTGTGTAGAGAAATAAGTAACAGTGACACTGGTAAAATAAAACATATGACATAATTATTAGCCAAACTTAATTCTTAATTGCATAATTCAGTATCCGCTATTATTATATCACTGTTTCAGCCATTTTGTGTACCCGAAGCGATGCCCGGCTGATGGCACCGAGGCTGCACTTGCTGGTCGCAGTGAAGGCCGCAGTGACGGGAAGTATGAACTGTTTGACCATATGAACAGTCAGATTAAGAATGAAGTAAAGGATCTCATTGTTAACTGTAAGTATGTCCAGCTCTTTGTAATTTGTGCATCACTTTGTAAAATGGGGTAAATACAGGTGTATATAGTTTGTATTTCATTTTGAAACTATGACATGGCTTACCATTAACCATATTTCTGACCATGCTGTTAATTTGGGTATTCATCATTATCTGTGACAGCTCTACTGTCCTCAGCTTTAGCCAGAGCATAAAACTTTTCATCAACTGTAAGCACCAATTCTAGTCATCTACCAACAATACTTAGCACTAAGTAACGGAAGAAAGCTCTAGGTAAGTTTTCAGTTATTTTGTTTGCGTGTGAAATTAAAAAGTTAGATTTCTTAAATAATGAACAAGATGTTGATAACAATGATTATGCAACAGAAGGAAGTCCCAATCACACTAGAGCTACATCCTACACATTTTTGCCCCAAGTTCAAAAGAATTGAAAGCATTGTGAGAGCATTTTCAGTTATGGAATTAAGGTCAGGTCTTTTTTTCAGATGTTAGGGAAGGGGACTTTATATCATGTTTTGGGGAAAATTCTTATGATTTTCCAATTTTTTATTTGTAATGCAAATTGTCCCAATAAGAAAGCCCCAGATTGTTAAAAAAAAAGTCACTGTCACCACAGTCTTGGAATGTAGTGAGATCTGGGACCTGGCGTCATGGGGCTATAAAGATTTGTCTTTATCAGTGTATTAAAAGTTGATAAAGTTTGTACAAAATGTATCAAGTATCATGCAAAGACCTATGTTTAATAGGTTTTTGTATCATGTATGTCAGAGATTTACAAATGCACTTTTTTTAAAGGTAATTTTTAGCTCATCTGAGCATAGCTCAGGGTGAGCTTTTGGGATACTTGATTGTCCGTCGTCCGTCATGTGTCGTCCGTCAACAATTTTGATGTTTACACACTAGAGGCCACAATTTTGATCCAATCTTCCTCAAACTTGGTCAGAATGTTTGTCTTGATAATATCTTGAACCCTTTCGAAAATGGGTCAGGTTGGATCCAAAAGTAGGTCAGTAGGTCAAATCTAAGAAAAATCTTGTTTACACACTAGAGGCCACAATTTTGATCCAATCTTCCTCAAACTTGGTCAGAATGTTTGTCTTGATGATATCTTGAACCCTTTTGAAAATGGGTCAGGTTGGATCAAAAAGTAGGTCAGTAGGTCAAATCTAAGAAAAATCCTGTTTACACACTAGAGGCCACAATTTTGATCCAATCTTCCTCAAACTTGGTCAGATTGTTTGTCATGATGATATCTCAAACCAGTTTGAAAATGGGGGGGCTGGACAGAAAAGTAGGTCAGTAGGTCAAATCTTAGAAAAATCTTGTTTATGCTCTGAGGGCAACATTTTTGGTCCAATCATCCTCAAACTTTGGCAGAATGTTTGTCATGATGATATCTTTTGTGGATGGGGTCAGAAAATTCCTGAACATTGTTTCACCTCATCATCTTTATTCTTAAGCAATCTGTTTTGTACAGGCAATGAATGATACTTTTCTCAGGTGAGCGATCTAGGGCCATCTTGGCCCTCTTGTTAATGTTGCAATGGAAAGCTCTAAATCCTTAAGAATGAAAAACATTTTAGTTTGGGGATTTTATTTATACTTCCTTGTTTGTTATTCCAAGTGTCTAATTATCTGGGTTTTTTTCTGTTTGTTTGTTTTTTATTCACCATTGTTTCTTTGTCTTTCTTTTTAGATTCTTTCACACAGCTCTTTCCCCCCTCCCTCTCTCTCCAAACACTCTCCTTCTGTCTCCACCTAAGTCTCTCTCTCTGT
>CM037795.1:13481904-13531904 GCA_021229015.1 Solen grandis
ACACACACACACACACACACACACACACACACCTTATGAAAACACTATCATTTCGAATCCGATATTTTACAAATGTAAAATTTCAACATTGCTATTAAGTTTTTTCATCTTTCCGCACATTTTTACAATTTAACATGTTTGTCCAAGATACAGTACTTTTCATGGAATATTCAAAGATTTGCTCTTCGTGTAATTTCATCTGATGCAAGTTCTAAGACAGACTTGCAGAATCTAGACCAATCTGGCTTCATTTCTCCACCATTTGGACCATTTGTCCAAGACGCATGCGCTTTTTGCTCGAATATATCCCTTACCAAGGTGTCCATGGCGCGTTTTTCCACCCGTTCCACCATAATCATGATGACCGGTTTTTTCTGGTACTTGGCTTCCCTTACTTCCATTTGACACCAGCGCTTTTGACAAAATCTATTAGAGACGATGCAAACAACCACTTTAGACTGTCTTATATTTCGAATTGCCTCTTGAAGCACCGGAAAGCCTGGCCTAAAATCTCGATCTCCTAATGAAACATAGTCTATGTCAACGTGTATCATCAGATTCATTTCTCTATTTAGTCGATCTATAATTTTGTCTGCAATATGTCTGTCTTCAGAACAGTGGCAAAGAAAGATTAAGCGATTTTTGATCCCACCATTTTGTACATTTTGGGTAAAATTGTTAAGCCTCTCTTTCTTCTTCTGCCTTCTAATGAAGTACATGGCTGCAATGACAACTGTTAGACTTAAGGCTAACGCCAATGGCCCAGCAATCAATAAAGTGCGTAGACTTTTTTCGCGTTCACAGTATGCATTCATGTATTCAACAGCATTGTCACGTATATCTAACAGCTTATTGTCTTGAGTACATTTGTATGTTCCCTTCGAAACTGAGGGAGACTGAGAAAGCCACCTTATGAACTTCCTATTGAAATCAGAGCATGAACAAACAAGTTTGTTGTTTGTCAAGTCAAACTGAAACCTAGAGGTGCCAGAACTTCTTCCACGAAAACTGCTGAAAAATATGAATGACAGTTCATCAATGGTTTGGAGCAAATTTCCACTTACATTAAATAATTTCAAGTCATGGAGGTGTGTCAGTTTAAAAGCTATGCTTGAGAGTTTGTTGTCGTTTAAGTCTACTTCTTGTAGTTTCCTGTTATAAACGAATGTATCAGATGGAATATGAGACAAATTGTTTGAGGATAAAATAATCACTCTCATGTGTGACAAGTTTGCGAACAGGATTTCAAATTCATGGGGATAATGCCTCTGCATATATCCTAGTTGATTGCTTGAAATGTTGAGTATCTCTAGGTTTCTGGATGGATTCAGAAAGTTTGGAGATATATACTGTATTATATTGTGTGAAAAGTCTAACACAGATAAACTGTGTGCTGTTGTGTCATGAAGAAATACAGAGGCACTAAGTGTTTTGAATGTGTTAAAAGATGCGTCGATATACTGAAGTCGTAATTCACATGTTGATAGATTAAAAATACCCTGCACGGTTTTAGCTGAGGATGACTCCAGTTTGAACACGTTTTTTATCATCAGTTTTGTCACACGTAAATACAGATAGAAGTATAGACAGTCCATATCAGCATTGTCGATAATGTCGTTAGTGATAGGAATAAAAATCCCGGTGATATCCAGAATTCTGAGAGTGGCACAAGGAGTCATCAAGGGAAGTTTCGGTGGAAGGAAAATGGAATCTCGAACTACCAGTTTCTCGATTGTTGTACAAACGTTATCGACTATGGATGGATCATCTGCAATACGAACATACACCGATGATATTTCTACTGTTTTCAATGGTCGCTTGTGAACTAATGCGTCAAGATTCGATTTCTTGAGGTAAATCAGTCCCACCCTAGACTGAATGCCATCTAAAAGAACTGACGTCATATTTGGTAGAACAGAACCTCTCGCGGACGTGTGCAGTAAGGGGGCGGTCAGATGGTCTAAATACATACGAGTATTGCCTGACAGATTCAATACTTTCAAGTCATTCAGACCACTGAAAATACGTTCATCAAATAGGCATTCTGACTTTACATGTAGTCCCAAAACCTGTAAATGAACAAGGTTTAGAAATGGCATGCCTTCAACTTTTGTGCAAGTTCCAGCTGAAATATCCAATTCACGTACAGTTTCCAACCCCCTGCTCCTTACAGATAATGTTTTGCCTATGTTGTCAAGATTTTCAAGATGTAAGAACAGTTTCCTGGCCAAGATGCTTTGATCATCAGGTATTTTCACACACGACATGGTGTCCCCTTCACAGACACAGTCTTGCGGGCAATTTCCTTTCACGTAAGCTATCAAAATAATACCGTAGAAGCACCTTAAATTTACACTATGCATCATCTTTTGTTTGCAGAAATTAGAATTTGATGTTCTTTCGACACAATCTTCGCATAACAAATCCTGTTCTACTATGATTACAAGATTATCCAAGTCAAATATATATTGTAATACGCATTTGTAAACAAAAAGCTGATCTTCCTATCCAAAGGTTTAAGTGCACATTTGAAAAGTCTCCATCACGTGAGAACTGAAATTTTGATGAATATCTTAGGTAAAGAACAGAGATAAAGGTATAGTATACGTCTCTTGTAAAGAAGAGAGGGCATATCTGACATGCATATATTGAAACAAGGGCAAGGTTTTTGCGCATGCCATTCCAATGCATTAAAGTAGCTCGTTCAAATTCGATTTTAACTATATGTGTGTATTACGTCTATCAATACCCATCTACAGACGCATTGCAACCATCCATATCGTTAAAAAATGGGTGGTTTCCCCATCACATGAAATAGTGTCACGAACGGTATTGAATTAAACTACCGGGTACATTTAATATTATAAAATTTTCTTTTGCCATCACTGGACTGGTCACAATTCACTCTTCGCATATGCTCTCACTTTAAAGGTTGAACTTACGATTTCACTACCCGGAAGTGGTGAAGACGCCATGTTGCGGAACTTGTCACGTGATACCGCAAGCACCCGCTACGGGATACCGTATTCTATATTTAACTTTCGTCGAAGTGGCATTTACGAAATTAGCTTTTCCCCGTACACTCGCCGCGTTAATTTGTCATGAAATAAATATTTCTCTAACATTAAAGAAGGAGTGAACGGAGAGAAGAAAAAAAGTCCCCCCCTCATCTCTACCGGCCATCTGTGAACGAGCTGCTTTAAGGTGTATTCGACACATGCATGATTTGTATATATTTTTTACTGTAACTGAAAACTGACGATGAAACTTAAAATCCGGAAGATAAATAACCAAGAAAAAAACATATACATACGAGGCCTGAGAAACTGTTTGCAAACAATCCGAACATGCAATTACTTTTATCACGGAAAGCAATGTGATAACAAATGGTAATTTTGTTTGTTTGTTTGTTGGGTTTAACGTCTCACCAACAGTATTTCAGTCATGGTAATTTTGAGCACTGAGCCAAATGTTCCCCTGGAACTTAAAGAGCTGTAATGGTCCGTGATTTAGATATGAAAAAAAGATGATAGAAAGACATCCCTATATTCCGATTTAAAAACTGCCAGTTATATTGACAAAATAAATGATGGGGGTATAGTGTACATGTAGTGATAACTATTTGATACAATGATACACAATAAGTATTTTATCAATATAAAAAAAGAAATTAAAATATAACAGAAATAACTCTAAACAAGCGCAACGTTCGAATGAAAGGGGCCTTAGACATTGGGGGGTCAATGTCATTTGAAGATCAAGATGTGGAGTCATCGGGAGGCCTTGGGTGTACTGCAAAAAGAATTCATTGAAATTTTCCCGATGTGTTCTCGATGTTTTATCGGGAAAACAAGCCGGGGAAATGTCCGCAGAGAAGCTCCGGTCAGCATTCACGGAGCTTCCGCGATTTTTTTTCCTCCGATGAATCCCCGATGCGTCTGTGATGTCTCGCCGAAGTATCAGGGGGGCATTCGGGGATATTCGGCGGCCTTTCTGTGACACATTCCCGATCTTATGGTTGAATCTCATAATATTTGCCAAAAAAAAAAAAAAAAAAAAAATGGCAAGGGTTGAAAAGCGCACCCAGAAATTAGTTTCTGTTTTGACCAGTCTTAGACTGAGACGGTCAAAAAGGCCATTGGAGGACATTGCTTAGGGCATCCCTTTAAACCACCCAAAAGTTTTCTCTTGACTTTGTCGCTTAATTCCACCATCAAATTTTCATACTCTCAATAATCTTCCCCGAGACACGTGGGATGGTTCGCAAGATCCCCTAATCTACGGGGATATTCCCCCGATGATGTTACAAACTCAGTGAAACTCCGGGGCACCTTCGCCGATCATCGGAGGAGGTCCCCCGGTGCTTTTCCGAACATCGGGACCCAAGGCTATTGTGTCATAGCCGAAACAATAGTGAATGTTCAACGGACCAATCCCGAAGCCTAATAATTGTCATTTTTCAACGGACTGCTCAGTCTTTGGCTCAAACATCGGGAGCCATCGGTAGAATATATATCGGATTTAAAAACAAAAACAACAACAACAACAAAAACCTTCACTATTATCCCCAGATACCCTTCAGAATGCATCTCCATAACACTAAAAACTTTTTTTTTTCCGGGGGAGCATGCCCCCGAACCCCCCTACCACTCCTATCACATTCGGATTTTGCCCCCCCCCCCCCCCAGCAGAAAATTTCTGGATCCGGGCCTGAATCTATATGTTTTATTTTATTCTGCTTGTTGTTTTCGGTACATGCATTATTCAACACAATTCTATAAAATGTTAAAATAGCAAGTTCATATTTCTCATATTTGAAAGCACGGGCTTACTGTGAGCATCTCTATGGGGGACAAAGCACTCTTGATTAAAGGGGAGCCGCAACCTACTTAATTACGAAGTCTTATGATTAGGGTTGATTACGACTGATCCCTTTTAAGTTGATGATTTTTTTCTCACGTGTACAAATTTGACATTGTGTTTGATTATTCAAAATATTATTAGTTAGATTGTCCTTCTATTTCGAAGTGCTGAAGGGATTTTGTACAAGTAAAATTAAGCCGGGCCTTCACAATTTTTGAGGTTTCAATCTCATTACGTCAATACGGGGCCCATATGGGTCCCGTGTCAGACTGGTCACATTACTTGATTATACAATGGATATATGATGAAAATTTAATTTTGCAGTGAATAATATGTAATTTACTAAAACACTGTAAAATTTTAACGTACTTTTACCGAGTTAGTACATATTGAAGATTCATACATGGGACCCATATGGGTCCCGTATGGGAAACAATCTCTATATATGGGACCCACATGTCCCGTGCATTAGACTTGTCCGGTGTTAAAGTAAATATTATCCTTGCCGGCAAAATGAGTTATATGTTTTTGTTCACATAATTATTTATCATATTATTAATGAAGAGGATTTCACGAAATTAGATTTATCATTTACTGCATCATGAATTCGTGATTAAAAGAAAGATTGATACCGCGTGATACAGAACACAGACAAAAATGAACGGTAATTTCTATAGTTTAAACCTACTCGATCAATTTATCCTGTTATCAGTCAGTAAAGATTCCCTTTTGATACTTCCTTTTCAGTGTTGTAATTGGCTTACAATTTCATAATAATACAATGGCAGTTCAAAAAATCTGCAGGTGGGCTTGCTCTTCGATGAAGTAATTACAGTGTTGATCTGCTGACTGTCCATACCAGATTCTTTAACTAAAACAGGAAAGGAACTTTTTGGGGGGCAAAAATTCATCAGATAATGAAAAGTGTTTACACTAATATGTTATGTATACCGTTTTGAGTGTTTATGCTCATCTTATTCATTTTCCAGTACACTTAAGAACACAATTTATTATTTACTCAGTGCATTAAAAAAATAAAGAAAAAAATATATTTATTTTTGACCATCACCAGGAAGTGGCAGTGTGTGCAGTTTACTGGTTATTGTCCTGGATGCCAACCCAGTGTGGTGGGGGAAAAACTTGACCACTAGGACGACACAGGTACATTGGGACCATACCTGCAGTTAAGAATTATTTTGAATTTGGGAAGGACATTATATTTTGTGTATGACAAAGATTTCAGCCTTTTTTCTAGATTATTTTGACAGTGACTAGTGATACCGTAAAAGCTCCATTAATTTTATCCTTTACTTCATAAAGACTCAATATGACACATTTTCAAACAGAGTAAACACAGATCAGACAGCTACTAAAGGATAGGTCTGATAAGGGACTCCTGTTGCCTCAGTACTGTTAAGACAAATCTATTGTTTCATATATCATTGAAAGATCAGTCACAGACTTGTACATGAATATTCATGAGGTATATGGTTAAAAGCTACCAACACATCACCCTATGGTTGTTTCATTTTCTTTTAAAATACAAAGGAAATAAAAAAAAAAACCAGTGTTGATCCATTACTATGGATTATAATGCGAATGACAGTATCTTATGGGTCAAACCTTAGAGCCCAAATCATTTAGGGAAGTGGGGAATAATGCTTATCACTTCATGTTATGTCACATCCGACCCAGCACTCACTTTTCTTGAAGTTTGGTAGCTGTTGCTATTAATGCCTTAACACTTGTGTAACTAGGTGAGAAAAATATGTAGCCAGACCTTAGCTTGGACCCGGGACCACTCTCTTACAGGACGAGTGCTCTACCGACAGAGCTACCAGACCACTTAACCCTTTCCCTCATATAGACTCATTTTGACGCACTCAATAGGTACCACATAGAGCCTGATCTGCAGAAAACCACAGTTAAACCTTACCAAATTTAATTATAAAATCCTCATTTCCAGACCACTGAGGAGCAACGAACAGCATATAACCTGATCAGCCTGCGAGTTACTCGCAGGCTGATCTGGTTTTATGCTGTTCGCATAGGTCTTTTCATTGTGTCCTCTATGAGGGAAAGGGTTAAACAAATCTCTCTTTGATAAGTTACGTATAGGCCGATATAGCTTGGAATAATTATTTTTCATGATAAATCTGATCAGCAGAGAAGTGCAGATAACTGTGTAAAGGATTTTGTAAGAATTATAGCCCTTTTTTGTGTCAATGTGGTATTTGGAGGTTTTAATCACCTTCAGTGACAGTTCTAGTTTGTTAATATTGTCATTGAATTATTTCATAGTTCAATATCATGAGATAACCAGGTTTAGTTCACCAAAACTGCATTATATTGGATATGCACTGTATTGAACAGGTCCTAAATTAACCATCCCTCTCCTTGCATTAGTCTCTCAACAATCAATATCTTCTTCATCTTTAAAAGGAATTGTGTATTCAAATTCTCCTTCATGGTTTTATTTATATCAGTAGACTCATTATGATTAGATGTGCATGACAAACTTCAACTGTATGTAAAAGAAATTGAAACAAATATGAAATACGAATGAAAAATGCAGAATAATAAAAGATCAACTATTGATTAGATGTTACATGTAGATTGTTAATGGACTTACTGTTCCCCTATAGCTGACGCTGTCAAAATGTCTGGACGCAGTAATGGTGTTTGCCAATTCACACCTGGTGATGAGTCACCATAACAAGCTTGGACTGATAGCCTCCCACTCCAATGCTAGGTAAGTCTATCATGACTGTTAAATGGTTCAACTCATCTCAGTTCTCAGCATATAAGTGTACTTACAGGACTGGTTTGCAGAGTGTCTGGTTAATATGACCGGGTGTGGTATCATGCCACTTGCAGGGTTCTGAAAACTGGAATCCTATACAGAGATCTGACAAAGGTTGGAGTCTTTACTCCCATATATCTATTCTCAAGTATTGAGTTCTCGCCATATTGGTATTCTCAGGCTATTTACACTAGTGCAACAAAATTGATTGATCCTTGTTTCTAAACCCTCTTTTTATTGAAAATATTTGGGAAACAGGTAAAAATATAATTTAATAAAGAAGTACCGATTTTCTACCATTTTCACTAATGCTTTTTTTTTATGATTTTTTAAACCATTTTTAAATCTACCAATAATACTCAGCAAGCATACGATCACTGATTTATGTAAACTTACATTTGTTCTTAAAATAGTGTAGGTTTGATTATGAATACACTTCTCAACAATACTATGTACAGAAGTCATTTAGAACCATAGCTGTTATTAATATGATAGTAAACTTTATACTTAATAATTGTAATGCAGCATGTCCATTTAACCTTTGTACAATGTATAGGGTTTTTACACCCAGAATTGGCCATATACCTCCAAAATCGTAGGGACTCTCTGGTTGAAAGGACATAAAGTTTAGGAAAATTGCAATTGTGCCCCCAGTTACAAAACTCGGAGGGCTCCCTATAATAACATGAACACTTTCAGTGTGATAGTGTTTCTTGTTCTCATTTGGATCATCTTATATTTTACAAACCAATCTGTTCTGTAGTTAAGAACACAAAACTTCAATGCAACTGTTGTTTATAGATTTTGTCTCTTTATGTGCACCATTTTCATGGCAGACACATTTTCAGTTCATTGTTGAGAACTGCAGACGCCATTTTGGAAATATTTTTTTTTTACTGGTATTGGATTTTGACAGTTACTTTTATACGCCCATCTTAAGATGGGGCGTATTATGTGAACACTCACGGCGGGCGTGCGGACGGGCGTGGAACATTTGTTGTCCGGGCTCTAACTTCAATACCGTTTGCCCAATCCTTTTCAAACTTTCCACACATGTGCATGGCTATAATATCTCAGAGGAGTTCAATATCCAGCATTATCGCGTGAATGACTTTGAAGTTATGGCCCTTGACGTACACAAAATACTTGAAATTGTGATTGTCCGGGCTCTAACTTCAATACCGTTAGTCCAATCCTTTTCAAACTTTTCACACATGTGCATGGCCATAATATCCCGAGAGTTATATCCAGCATTATCCTGAAGACTTAAGTTATGGCCCTTGACATACACAAAATACTTGAAATTGTGATTGTCCGGGCTTGGCCATAATATCACGAATGAGTTCGATATCCAGCATTATCTCGTGAAAGACTTAAAAGTTATGGCCCTTGACATACACAAAATACTTGAAATTGTGATTGTCCGGGCTCTAACTTCAATAGTTGCCAATCTTTTCAAATTTACACATGTGCATGGCCATAAAATCGCGGATGAGTTCAATATCCAGCATTATCGCGTGAATGACTTAGAAATTATGGCCCTTGACGTACACAAAATACTTGAAATTGTGATTGTCTGGGCTCTAACTTCAATACCGTTAGACCAATCCTTTTCAAACTTTCCACACATGTGCATGGCCATAAAATCGCGGATGAGTTCGATATTCAGCATTATCGCGTGAATGACATTCCATTGCAAAAGCCATTTAAGCCTGTAAAAATAAAAGCACCTTCCATTTTCTTCACAGGAACAATCCATATCAGTAGAATAGCATTTCAAAGATGATTTTTCAAAAATACTTCTTGAAAAATCAAGATTTTTTATCTTTTCAGCAACATTGCAGAATCCAATCACTCCTATTACAGCTCTCTGGTCTATGTCTTCATTATTTGTCCCCTAAACTGTTCTTGTTTATGAACCAAAATTAAGCATGTAACTACTTTAAGAAAAGATTAGCTATTCATAGACCAACTCTTTGAAATTTTTACAGATCTGACAACAACATCCAGTTTTAGGCATTCTTTTCTGATCTTTACCAAAATTGCAAGAAATGTGAATAGTTGTAAAATATTGGCTAAGTTCAATACCTAGCAAAATCATGTAATTTGGACTTGAATACTTGAATAAGTCAAAAGAGACATTTTCCTTCAAATTAATGGAAATGTTTCAACATGATTGTTTTAATAAGTAACATTCATTAACTAATGGGATTTAGGAGACAATAGCTTGTTTCTCTGAGCTATTTCTGAGAGTCACCATACTGTGATGGGCGTATTTTGTGGCAGTCCTGACCCTTGTTTAAATTTGTTTTTAATTACCACTGAAAATTTATTACATTTGAAGGGAAGATATTGATGCATTTGATAAGATATTTAATATAAAAGTGAAGGATCGTTTTGTTCATTTTCCTTGCAATAACTTCTTATGCTGTCAAGAACTGGATACTCCAGGATATACAAGGGCTGCTCATGAAAACAGAAGTCCCTTTTCTAATAACTTGAGACCTGGGACTAACTTGTCTATTGCATTTTATTGTGTAAAGGCAAAAGTTGAATCTTATATGAACAAAGTTCCCAAATTCTTAAAAGACTGAGAAATTAAAACCAAGCGAATAAACTTGAGATTTCAGAATTTTTTTCAAGACAAGAGTTACTAAATGTTACTGAAAAAAAATATGTAAACACTTTGAAAAAACAGTTATCCTGATTGTGTTGTGTCAAATATTAAAGGAAAAAAATTTGGTGGAATAATCAGATTATTTTTTAATGATTTTTGCTTTTGTGTAGAGAAATAAGTAACAGTGACACTGGTAAAATAAAACATATGACATAATTATTAGCCAAACTTAATTCTTAATTGCATAATTCAGTATCCGCTATTATTATATCACTGTTTCAGCCATTTTGTGTACCCGAAGCGATGCCCGGCTGATGGCACCGAGGCTGCACTTGCTGGTCGCAGTGAAGGCCGCAGTGACGGGAAGTATGAACTGTTTGACCATATGAACAGTCAGATTAAGAATGAAGTAAAGGATCTCATTGTTAACTGTAAGTATGTCCAGCTCTTTGTAATTTGTGCATCACTTTGTAAAATGGGGTAAATACAGGTGTATATAGTTTGTATTTCATTTTGAAACTATGACATGGCTTACCATTAACCATATTTCTGACCATGCTGTTAATTTGGGTATTCATCATTATCTGTGACAGCTCTACTGTCCTCAGCTTTAGCCAGAGCATAAAACTTTTCATCAACTGTAAGCACCAATTCTAGTCATCTACCAACAATACTTAGCACTAAGTAACGGAAGAAAGCTCTAGGTAAGTTTTCAGTTATTTTGTTTGCATGTGAAATTAAAAAGTTAGATTTCTTAAATAATGAACAAGATGTTGATAACAATGATTATGCAACAGAAGGAAGTCCCAATCACACTAGAGCTACATCCTACACATTTTTGCCCCAAGTTCAAAAGAATTGAAAGCATTGTGAGAGCATTTTCAGTTATGGAATTAAGGTCAGGTCTTTTTTTCAGATGTTAGGGAAGGGGACTTTATATCATGTTTTGGGGAAAATTCTTATGATTTTCCAATTTTTTATTTGTAATGCAAATTGTCCCAATAAGAAAGCCCCAGATTGTTAAAAAAAAAGTCACTGTCACCACAGTCTTGGAATGTAGTGAGATCTGGGACCTGGCGTCATGGGGCTATAAAGATTTGTCTTTATCAGTGTATTAAAAGTTGATAAAGTTTGTACAAAATATATCAAGTATCATGCAAAGACCTATGTTTAATAGGTTTTTGTATCATGTATGTCAGAGATTTACAAATGCACTTTTTTTAAAGGTAATTTTTAGCTCACCTGAGCATAGCTCAGGGTGAGCTTTTGGGATACTTGATTGTCCGTCGTCCGTCATGCGTCGTCCGTCAACAATTTTGATGTTTACACACTAGAGGCTACAATTTTGATCCAGTCTTCCTCAAACTTGGTCAGAATGTTTGTCTTGATAATATCTTGAACCCTTTCGAAAATGGGTCAGGTTGGATCCAAAAGTAGGTCAGTAGGTCAAATCTTAGAAAAATCTTGTTTACACACTAGAGGACACAATTTTGATCCAATCTTCCTCAAACTTGGTCAGAATGTTTGTCTTGGTAATATCTTGAACCATTTCGAAAATGGGTCAGGTTGGATCAAAAAGTAGGTCAGTAGGTCAAATCTAAGAAAAATCTTGTTTACACACTAGAGGCCACAATTTTGATCCAATCTTCCTCAAACTTGGTCAGATTGTTTGTCATGATGATATCTTTTGTGGATGGGGTCAGAAAATTCCTGAACATTGTTTCACCTCATCATCTTTATTCTTAAGCAATCTGTTTTGTACAGGCAATGAATGATACTTTTCTCAGGTGAGCGATCTAGGGCCATCTTGGCCCTCTTGTTAATGTTGCAATGGAAAGCTCTAAATCCTTAAGAATGAAAAACATTTTAGTTTGGGGATTTTATTTATACTTCCTTGTTTGTTATTCCAAGTGTCTAATTATCTGGGTTTTTTTCTGTTTGTTTGTTTTTTATTCACCATTGTTTCTTTGTCTTTCTTTTTAGATTCTTTCACACAGCTCTTTCCCCCCTCCCTCTCTCTCAAACACTCTCCTTCTGTCTCCACCTAAGTCTCTCTCTCTGTCTCTTCTCTGTCATTTTCTCTCTCTCTTTCCTTTTCTTACTTTCTCTTTTTTTTAGTCATCTCACTTACTTTCTTTTCCTATCTGATTCTCTCTCTCTCTCGCTTCTCTGGTTTATTTTGAAATATATGTATGTTTCAGCCATGCACACAGAGCTGGAGAACGACTGTCTAATAGCTGGTTCCCTGGCTATGGCCCTATGTTGTATCCTTTAATTTCAGCATCACATCTCCATCTGTCTGTCTAGCTGAATAACTGTCCATCTGAGTTTCTGATGAAAACAAGTAGAGCATCACAATGTGTTATATTTTAGCTTAGTCAGGAATTGTTCATATGTGTTAGAATTATTTAAAGAAATTGAATACCGTTTAAGATATATGATACTGTGAAAATTTTGTGTACAAAGACCTTTGTATTATGATAAGTGAGTAATTAATAAATTGAATTAAGATTGTTGAGTTGACCTTAGCACCTGCCCAGATATTCACAGAATGGAAAAATCTACTCCAGTGGGAGTTCAAGTATCAGCAAGGGTACTGGTAAGTGTTTGCCTGTACTTATGGGTTTGTATGTGGTATACCTGGGGTATATCTCACTTCCTGCAGAAATACTGCTATGTGATTGGTCAATACCAGTCATATGATCATGGGGTATTTTCCCATACACCCCCTGTAATTTTCATACACTCCCTGTTACTGTCATATTCTCAGAAAAGGGTTTTCACAGGAATTGGAAACATGATATTTGTTCAAGATATACAGTAGGGCAGTCAGTAAGATGTAATGCCACACTGTTTGTAGATTTGAGGTTGGGGTTTATATAGCCTCCTATAACTGCATACACCACTCTTGCTTCTCTCACGTGGATTATGCAAGGGGTGTAATTATGATATCCCATAGTCCACACAGCAGTTATCTCCCTTCCATTATAGCAAACACTGCACCATGCAGATCTTGTTGTGATTCAAATGTTAAAATAATGTTTGTAAATAAGCTATGATGATTAAACTGTAGTTTATAAAGTAACTTACTGGCTGGTCAGGTTTTTATATTGTTAGCTATCCATCCTTGCCTTTGAAATAAGAAGGAAACACCGTAAAAAAAACAAAAAAACAAAATCTGAGAATTCCTTCCAGGTTAGTCTAACCTTTCATTGGTTGACTTCATAAACATGGTGAAAATTGACTTAACATTGGCTAGATATTGTGTAAAATGGGGTATTCTGGTAGTAAAGGATTACAGGTAAGGACAAAAAAAAATTAGTTCTTTTTTCATGGCCGGCCCTAAAGTTTTTATTACATTTCCACCTTTAAAAAATCTTTTTTTTTACCTTTTTTTTTTTACTTTTCGCATCTTTCGGAGAAAAAAAAAACATCCCTACTTACCTACCCTTTTTTTTTCTGGCTGGAAACATGGAACTATTTTTTTTCTTAGCCTAACTGTATGTGTCCATTTCAGGTAATCAAGGGATCGGAAGACAACCCCTCTCAGTACATGAACTTCATGAATACAGTCTTCACGGCTCAAAAACAGGTATGTTCTGTATATATACAGGGATAATTGTACACATAGTGCAATTTTGATGCGAAATTAGATTTGTAGTAACTGTCTTAGAAAAACATCATTTATTTAGACCTATCTTTAATTAAAAAATGTATCTTCTTACAATGATGTTGAAATAAGTTGTTACAACATATACCAATTGTACTAAACAGTTTATGGACAGAGTATGGACCAGTACTTCATGCCTAGGAAGGTCATGAAATGTTTACCTAACCTAAACAGGGTTTGAACTAACACTCAGGTTGATGGCATGTATGCTAGTCCGACCAGGGCAAAATTTTCATTGTGGATGAAATACTTTGTTTTATGGTATTGGGTTTACACATATTACACACACACAAAAAAAAGGCTAAGCATGTCTTGCTTTATCAAGATAATGCTTGCAGGGTTTCCATTTTAAACTGAAATCAGACAACTATGAAATGATTTTACCTCCACCTAACAAAATAAAGGGAGAGCTAGAGTACAAAACCAAAGCAGTAGGTTAAAACCTCAGTGGGGATACATTCGATTTTTTTTTTCCAGCTTACTTCCACAATAATGACCACATCTACCATCATCTGTACCTTTAAGAATGATCTTTCTGGGATGTAAGGGCTTATTTTGCAATCATTTTATAACGATATATAAATTTTCAACAAATTTTACTTAAGATTGGAAAGCTCTCTACCACCTTCTCAGTTAATATTTTTTTGTCATTTGTAATTTGAGATAATCTCCAGACACATTATACATCTATTTCAGAATGTTATAATAGATGCTTGCATACTGGACAATGAATCCGGACTGTTACAGCAGGTATGTCAAGTTTGACTGGACTCACACAAATGAATATTGAAAGCGTAGAAATAATTTTATACTCTCCATTTTAACACAAATTTCAATATAACATGGTGCAACATTGGACCCCCCAAAATCATTCATTCTGTGATTTTTTTTAGTTAACTTGAAATGCATTTTCACTTAATAGTTATGAGAAAGTCCAGTATATATAGAATCTCTCATGAGTTGTCATAAATAATATTATTAAAAAATTTATTAAAATTTCATATTATTTGAAAACAAATGTGAGAATCTTTTAATCACGACTTTAAATGTGAGGAGTAAATGAAATAATAATGTTTTGACATTTCGCGCACATTTTTGCACATTGTTCATATCCTGTGAATTGTACATGTATAGGAAAAATGACATCATGACATTGTTATATTACACATGTTGAATATAAAAAAAATACATAATGGTTATATTACACGGAAAACGAGGAACGTCATGTGATAAAAAGCAATATCTAACATGCACCCCATATACACATTTAAAGTGGATCTTCCCTATATAGCGGTCACTATGCCGTCTGCCCGTAAGGCAGGTTGTTAAAAATGCTTTTGGAAAAACATCTTTCTGGATTGATATGAAACTTGGTAGGCATGTTCACTTAGAACTTTAAATGAGTGTGACATGTTTTCTTTTAGCACCATCAAGGCAACATAGAGTTATGTGCCTATGGAAATTGGAAATAATGTAATGGCAATATGGCTTATTGTGTTGAACACTACTTAATACTTAATGAAGTGTATATTTTATTTCTCTTTTGAAGTCTTACTTTTTTTTCTAGTTCAGTTGCAAAAATCTGCACAGTGGGAAAGTAAAAGTAGATTTTATCATATTGAAAAAGATAGACTTATAAGATTGATGAATTATGGTCCTGGAACCTTATTCAGCAATCCCAAGAGTCTGTTTTAGACCAAGACTATAGATTCGGTGTATCCTTTACATCATATAGACTCATTTTGACGCACTCAATAGGTATCACATAAAGCCTGATCTGCAGAAAACCACAGTTAAACCTTACCAAATTTAATTACAAAATCCTCATTTCCAGACCACTGAGGAGCAGCGAACAGCATAAAACCTGATCAGCCTGCGAGTTACTCGCAGGCTGATCTGGTTTTATGCTGTTTGCATAGGTCTTTTCATGGTTTCCTCTATGAGGGAAAGGGTTAAGTAATAGTTTTAGTTTCCATCCATCTTTCTTTCACAGGCATGTGACATTACGGGTGGAGTTTACCTGAGGATACCCCAACCTGCTGGCATACTGCAGTACCTGCTGGTAAGTCGATATGCTAAATATGTTTTACTGCTCAATGCACAGTTTTATAAATGTGAGAGGGTATTTTGTTTCCCAATTTGTCATGTGGGTTTCCTACATATACTTTGGTTTCTACCCACATTAAATACCTACCATCAGAGCCAATGAAAAGATTCTTATAATCACTCATAATTTAGTAATTCCAGTTACAAGTAGAGATTTGTATGAATTACTTAGACTGGGAATAGACTGGTATCCCTAGATTTCCCACACTGAATAGACTGGTAGATCTAGATTCTCCAGACTAAACAGACTGGTATCCCTAGATTTCCCAGACTGAATAGACTGGTAGATCTAGATTCTCCAGACTAAACAGACTGGTATCTCTAGATTTTCCAGACTGAATAGACTGGTAGCCCTAGATTCTCTTGGCCAATAGACCTTTGGTTTTTTAGACTGGTCCCAATCTCCAGACGGAATAGACTGGTAGCCCTAGATTCTCCAGACTGAATAGACTGGTATCCCTAGATTCTCCAGACTGAATATACTGGTAGCCCTAGATTCTCCAGACTGAATAGACTGGTAGCCCTAGATTTTCCAGACTGAATAGACTGGTAGCCCTAGATTCTCCAGACTGAATAGACTGGTAGTCCTAGATTCTCCAGGCCCAATAGACTGGTATCTCTAGATTCTCCAGACTGAATAGACTGGTAGCCCTAGATTCTCCAGGCCTAATAGACTGGTAGCTCTAGATTCTCTAGACTAAATAGACTGGTAGCTTTAGTTTCTCCAGACTGAATAGACTAGTAGCTCTAGTTTCTCCAGACTAAATAGGCTGGAAGCTCTAGATTCTCTAGACTAAATAGACTGTTAGATCTAGTTTCTCCAGACTAAATAGACTGGTAGCCCTAGATTCTCCAGACGGAATAGGCTGGAAGCTCTAGATTCTCTAGACTAAATAGACTGGTAGCTCTAGATTCTTCAGTATGATTCAGTCTTCTCCAAGCATTCGTCAAACCTTTTAAAATAAACACTTGTGAAAAGGTAGCGTACAGGACTTGTGCTCAGAATGCTCTGGGTTTGAACCTTGTTGGGGCTATTTGTCTTTCAAAACCTTCCCAGACGCAGTGTACAGTAATATCATTGAGAGGGATAAGTAGAACTTGTTTCTGAAATGACAAAAAAAAATAAAATATATATATATATATATATATATATATATATATATATATATACACAGTAGAACCTCGCCAAACCGAACATCATTAAACCAAATTCCTCGCCATTTCGAAGTTTTTTCATTTTTTGTAATTTTTTTTGAAGTAAAAATCCCGGTCCCGAGGTTGCAATTCATGTACATTTTTCAATTTTTATTTCGAAGTCAAATTTCATAAATTTTTGTGAACTAATTATCGTCCTTATTATCAATCGTATCCGGGTCAGTAACCAAGTTTATTTTGCGGAGGCACCTGGCGTGATGGCTCAGGCAAGTTTTTCACACCTTTTTTCGAGATTGGGTTGGGTTTCGTGTGTCCCACCGGAAATGTTGATTATTGCTAATCAATGTCTGACAGGTTGCATAATATGCTCGTGCCAGCAGATAAACCCAGGTGTCAGATCTTTAGTACATTTCATATCATCGCGTTTGTTACTGGCACGCGACGCTACATGAAGCAGCAGATCGACGATAAAAATATGTATCATTGCTTGACATGGTAGAATGACTATGTTAATCAGAAGCATCTAAGTAGATCATGATATATTTTCATTACTTTTCATAACTTGTAAATAGTATATATGTACACCTAATAGGTGGTCTTCACGGCACAACGATTTCCACAATAGGACCGGTAATGAAAACGCAGACATGCACGCTCACAAACTGAAATTTCCATCGGATTTTTAATTGGAATAATCGTTATTTCGAAGTTTTCAGCTTGGTCCCATGGACTTCGATTTAACGAGGTTCTACTGTATATATGTTTTTAAACAACACTATTTTGAGGATGACAGATGTCGCCCAAAGAAAACCAGATCAGTTTCTGCACAAAGCCTGCACTGGTTCATCAAGCATTTTACAGTTGGCTTCTCACAAAATCTGTTCAGAATGAGAATTGCAGTCATCTAGATCTTGCTTTACTAAAGTGTATTTCTATGTCATGAAATTGCATGTTTGAGTGATTAACGTTTCGAAAAGTGTACTGAAAAAAAAACAAAAAACACCCACATTCACACAGTCTGAGAGTTTTTTTACAGACTAATCAAGGATTGTTCTGATTGTGAATAGTGTGATACAGTATGAGGCTGCTGTTACATCTCAGGCTTGATTGAGATTGACAAACAAAATGTAGGGGGTTTTTCATATGAGGAAATTTTCTGTCTGGCTTGTGGAATTTTGGTGGTTGCACTTGGGGTTATGCTTCTCCATTATTTATCAGGACATTGCTATAGACAATTTCACCAGAGGATTGGCAATTTCCAGTATAATTTGCTGATTGAAATTGACCAATCAGTGACTCACTGTGACAGGGGAAAATTTTCAAATATATGTTTATTTCCTGTTGAATCATGTACACCAGCATGTAGATTGTGGTTTTACGTCTCATTTCGAAGTGAAATGGTATATATGACTGAAAATTTGTCATAGATGTTAAACTTCAATAAAATGATAACAGAATGTAAGTTGGATGTATCAAGATATCTGATTATCTAATAGGAATTTGGATTATCTCCCTTTACATAACTCGGTGTTTTTAAATCTTTTTTTTTTTTTTTTTTTGCATGACTGCACACTCATCTATTTTTTATTATATTTATTTTTTTTTTTAGTTATTTATTTGTCAACTTTAATACATATAGCAAACGAAAACCATTGGAACGTTGTGCATCTACATGTATACATATTAAAATTTTTCACTATAATTATTTAATGTACTATCCTGATAAATAAAGACTGTTTGAATAAGGAGGTGAAATTATGTATATTTAATTAAAAAAATAATTGTAACAAATAAACAGTTCAAGCTATAACAATCCAGTGTGAATCAAAATAAAAATTAAATAAAATGTGAAACACCTGTTTTTCCTTATCAACAATTCTTCAAGGAGTATATGTGAGGGGTGATCACTATACTCGAGAGCCTTTGCAATATTTTCTTTGTCAGTCCATAAAGGTCAGATCTGTCAGTCCATAAAGGTCACATTTACAGTAAAATGCAACCCTTTTTGAACAGTTTTAGTCAATTTTTATTATTATGAAGTCAAAATCTACTTGATGACATCATTTTGCTTAAACCACCTGTGCATATGTTCGTCAAGGATAGAGGATGATACAATTGTAGAGCAGCGTGCTGTTTTCAAGTTCTTTGCAAAACTTGGTTAATCTATGACAGAGACCAGAGCAGATTTACATAAAGTTTATGGTGAGTCAGCTATCTTTAAATCTGCTGTCCACAAGTGCTTTCACCGATTTAGTGATGGCAGATCCTCTATCGAAGATGACTCCCTTCCTGGATGGATAATCTCCATCAAAACAAATGATTTTGACTCAGTCATAGAGTCCTTTGGTATAAGCAAGACAGAAGATTAACTGTTGAGCAGCTTGCTGTGGAGCTTGGTGTTAGTGATGGAACAGCACAAAATATTTTAACCAACAGACTGGCTATGTTACGCATTTATGCTAGATCTGTTGCCTAGATTTTTCAACACTGGAGGAAGAACGGGTCTAAATAAATTTGTGCCAAGATTTTTTGAGACATTTTTCTGAGAAATATGAAATGTTTCTTAGTCTTAATGAGATAATTACATATGATGAAACCTGGTTCCACTTCTTTGCGTTGGAGAGTAAGCAACAGAGTTCAGTTTAGAAGCATAATTAATCGCTATTTCCTGTCGTTTAAGTCATGTCAATCATTTTCTGTGACACTTCTGGTATACATGAAGCTCTTAACAATCATTGGTGAGTATTACTCCACTATACTCTGAACCAAACTCTGTCGGGCTGTTATAGACAAGCGCCCAGAACTTGCCAAGTTGGATTTCATTTTGAACCACGACAACACCCCTGTACATCACAGCAGTGTTGTAAGGGCCACAATGACCAAATCAAACATTGAACATCTACAACATCCACCATTTAGTCCAGATTTAGCCATCTGTGATTTCTGTCTCTTTCCAAATGTTAAAGATCAGTTGGCGGGTCATAAATTTGAGTTTCTGAAAGAACATGCTAGTGCTATTATGGCAGCATTGAGAGTGTTGTCAAGTGATGGCTTACTTTAATTCTTGGTTGGAAGGATGAAACAAGTGCATAAGGTCATGCTGGGTCTTCTTTGAAAAGGAGTGTATTGTTGACCTGTAGTTGAAATTGATGATTTTATAGTAAAAGTTTTCAAATTTCAAATGGACTCGTCCAAAAATAAAAGTACAAAAACATGATATGTTTACAATGTAAACGATTTACCAGTATAGATTTTAATTCATCAAGTTGATGATATGACCTTGAAACCAAACAAAACACAACATTCTGTGGTAGGTTTAAATTAGATATTCTTGATTGACGTTATGTTAAGTGTTTACTACCTTTTATATGCAGTTGTTTACATGGGATTTTATCTTTAAATTTATATAGCAGTCTGTAAAAAGAAAGATGAATCAGAATTTTCAAAATTTCTAGTTTTTAGCTCACCTGAGCACAACGTGCTCATGGTGAGCTTTTGTGATGGCCTTTTGTCCGTCGTCCGTGCGTGCGTGCGTGCGTCCGTCGTCAACAATTTGCTTTAAACAACATCTCCTCATGAACCGCTGAAGGGATTTTGACCAAACTTCACAGGAATCATCCTTATGATGCCCTCTATCAAAGTTGTACAAATTATTCAGATTGGTTAAAAAAGTAGGTCACAGGAGCTAAAAATAGATTTTGAAAATGCAAACTTTGAAAATCTTCTTCTGCAAAACTGCAAGGCCTAGAGCTTAGATATTTGGTATGTAGCATCATATTATGGGCCATTACCAAGATTGTACAAATCATAGCCATACGGTGATAAATGCCCCCACACCAAGGGTCACTTGTTTTACATAGAGTTATATAGGAAAATCTTTAAAAATTTTCTTCTATGAATCCATTAGGCCTAGAGCTTAGATATTTGGTATGTAGCATCATCTTATGGTTCATTACCAAGATTGTACAAATCATAGCCCTATGGTGATAAATGCCCCCGCGTCAGGGGTCACTTGTTTTACATAGAGTTATATAGGAAAATCTTTAAAAATCTTCTTCTATGAATCCATAAGGCCTAGAGCTTAGATATTTGGTATGTAGCATAATCTTATGGTTCATTACCAAGATTGTTCAAATCATAGCCCTATGGTGATAAATGCCCCCGCGTCAGGGGTCACTTGTTTTACATAGATTTATATAGGAAAAACTTTAAAAATCTTCTTCTATGAATCCATAAGGCCTAGAGCTTAGATATTTGGTATGTAGCATCATCTTATGGTTCATTACCAAGATTGTTCAAATCATAGCCCTATGGTGATAAATGCCCCCGCGTCAGGGGTCACTTGTTTTACATAGATTTATATAGGAAAATCTTTAAAAATCTTCTTCTATGAATCCATAAGGCCTAGAGCTTAGATATTTCATATGTAGCATCATCTAATGGTTCATTAACAAGATTGTTCAAATCATAGCCAAACGGTCATAAATGCCCCTGCAATAGGGGTCACTTGTTTTACATAGAGTTATATAGGAAAATCTTTAAAAATCTTTAAAAATCTTCTTCTATGAATCCATAAGGCCTAGAGATTAGATATTTGGTATGTAGCATCATCTTATGGTTCATTACCAAAATGCCCCCCCCAGGGGTCACTTGTTTACATAGAGTTATATAGGAAAATCTTTAAAAATCTTTAAAAATCTTCTTCTATGAATCCATAAGGCCTAGAGATTAGATATTTGGTATGTAGCATCATCTTATGGTTCATTACCAAAATTGTACAAATCATGACCTTATGGTGATAAATGCCCCCGCACCAGGGGTCACTTGTTTTACATAGAGTTATATAGGAAAATCTTTAAAAAAATCTTCTACTATGAATCCATAAGGCCTATAGCTTAGATTTTTGGTATGTAGTATCATCTAATGGTTCATTATCAAGATTTTCAAAATGGTGGCCCTTTGGAGATAAATGACCCCGCACTAAGTCTTCTCCTCTGAAACCATAAGGCCCAGTGCTTATATATTTGGTGTGTAGTATTGTCATGGCTAAAATGTTTAAGATTGAGTTATATCAGAATTCTTGTCTGTTTAAAAACCTTGTAATCAGTTGTAGCAATGGTACTCAGGTGAGCGTTTCAGGGCCATCATGGCCCTCTTGTTTGAGACAGACATAACTCATCCAGTAGTCATTCTTTATGTAGTCAACTTAATGTATTTTAACACCAGCATTTTAATGCCCCCCCCCCCCCTTTTGAAAAAGAGGGTATGTTACTTTGCACACATTGTTTGCTCAGTTTGTGGGTTCAAATTGATTGCTTGAAGAGTGTTGCTTTTGACTGACGAAGAAATTTATTGATTCTTGGGTGTATTCCTCACAAGCTTAATTCTCAGGTTGTCTGAGTGGCAGAATGGTTGATGCATCAACTTCTCACCAGTGCAACCTTGGTTTGATCGTGGGTTACGTCCAGGTACTGTACAGTTCTAAAATATCAGACCTTTTTTTGGTGTTTTGGGGAAAGGTGGTGGGTCCTTTCAGGAGGGGAAAATATGTTGATCAGGGGGAAATTTACTTTTGAAGAAAGCATTAAAAAAAACATACTAATTATGCTGTAACTGAAACACACGTGTTTATTTTTATTTCATTTTATAAATGAATTTACAATAATATGTCTCTATTGATTTCCTTGCGTGTCATTTTTTTTTAGATAAAAATATGTTTTTTGTCCGAGGAATTTTTAGATTGAATTGGGGGAAAAAAATATACTTTTTTATGAGGGGAATAGGGCTGAATATCGGCCCTAAAATCGGCATGAACGTGTATGTAACTCCTCCCCCTGTTGATAATTTGACAGTTTCTATTCATACCTAGGTCATGTGCTCACAAAGAGTATCACAAACAAAAAGCGCATGTTCCTTTGTGTTAAGTAGGTCAACCATTCACCATGTGCTTCACACCTACACTGGTTGGATAAGAAGGTTAATGTAAACATACTTCACTGACAGCTTTAAGGAACCATCCCTTCATTTTCTTCCCTCATCAAGGAAATGTGAATTAACCCTATCAAATCCATAACTTTCTGTCAAATTGTTATAAAATAAATCAAATTTAAATTAATAAACTCTAAATGAACTGTTTAGGGCCAAGCCTTGCTAAAGTGGTAATTAGGACCAAGCCTTGCTAAAGTGGTAATCAGGAATGCAGCCCCAGGCTCAGCCAGGAGGTATATAACAGTGCTTGGCTCGGCTGATGTTTTTGTGACACCCTGTGACACATGTGGTGTTTATACTGTAAGCCATGTGGTCCTAGCTCCGGCCATATGACGTAAGATGATACTAAAAGTACATGTTCTATTTTTAGACACAGTGTAAGTGTGCTCTTATATCTTGTTTATGTAGGCTATATACCTAAATGACCAAGTATATATCTTTGATAACATATGTCTCTCCCTGACCCATGAATAAAGTTAAATAAAATTTTGTACAAATCGAAATAAACTAGCTATGTTTTGAAACTATTAAATCACTTTATTTTTCATACATGTTCGATGATAAATGTTAATATGCAGTATTTATGTATATATATACATGTGTCTTTTATGTAGACCTAGCCTAAGTAAATAAGTCTTTATATATATAGATATATATATTTATATATTTGTATAATAATAATTGTACTCACTCAGCTACTTGCCCTTTTTAGCTCACCTGAGCATAGCTCAGGGTGAGCTTTTGGGATACTTGATTGTCCGTCGTCCGTCGTCCGTCAACAATTTTGATGTTTACACAGTAGAGGCCACAATTTTGATCCAGTCTTCCTCAAACTTGGTCAGAATGTTTGTATTGATAATATCTTGAACCCTTTCGAAATGGGTCAGGTTGGATCCAAAAGTAGGTCAGTAGGTCAAATCTTAGAAAAATCTTGTTTACACACTAGCCACAATTTTGATCCAATCTTCCTCAAACTTGGTCAGATTTTGTCTGATATATCTGAACCTTTGAAAATGGGTGGTGGAAAAAGTAGGTCAGTAGGTCAAATCTTAGAACAATCTTGTTTACACACTAGAGGCCACAATTTTGATCCAATCTTCCTCAAACTTGGTCAGATTATTTGTCATGATGATATCTCGAACCAGTTTGAAAATGGGTGGGGCTGGACAGAAAAGTAGGTCAGTAGGTCAAATCTTAGAAAAATCTTGTTTATACTCTGAGGGCAACATTCTTTGTCCAATCATCCTCAAACTTTGGCAGAATGTTTGTCATGATGATATCTTTTGTGGATGGGGTCAGAAAATTCCTGAACATTGTTTCACCTCATCATCTTTATTCTTAAGCAATCTGTTTTGTACAGGCAATGAATGATACTTTTCTCAGGTGAGTGATCTAGGGCCATCTTGGCCCTCTTGTTTGTTTTAGTATATGGGTAAGGAGTCAACAGGCATTTATACGTATCCTATATATATTGATGTTATATATATATATACCGTTCTTGTTGCCTGTTTTGTCTTTGCTTGCATAGATCTAAATTTGTACGTCATCTGCTGACATGTATAGATACATCCTTATAATTATTAAATCTGATAGACACATACTACCTTGCCTACTTTCGTAAAATGGCAAGGACCTAATACATGTCAGCAATATGTTGTACACATGCACTGACCTCATAATAACCATTTGACCTGCTTTGTTTGCTTATGTCTATATAAATGACACTATTCGTTATGCTTATTATGTTAATTATAATTAGCTATGCTTTGCTCTGTGTAAATTATTTAGAATTTTACGCACAATTAACATTCTAAACCTCTGTTAATGACAAGACACCCTCTTTCTCTCTCTCTCTCCTCCCCCCAACCCCCCCGCTTCTGATTTTATACCCATTCCTCTTTCTTTTTATTACCTATTATTACAAATGTCTTTACCTGTCTAAGCTAAATTGAAATTGTTAACTGGAACTATTGTATTTCATTTACAGATCTATGCATGTAAATACTCCATATTGTACAATAATCTTATACTTGGAAGAAATAAAGTTCTGTTCTGTTCTGTTCCTACCTGCTCGTAGCCCCACAGATTGGCTCAGTCAGATGTTATAATAGGGACAAGATGATGATGATACTTGTTTCTACTGTGCTCACACTTTTTCACAGTATTCTGTTGCTATCATTTGATCACTAATCACTCGCTAGATGAGGACTTGGACAGAGTGAACACTTCTTGTACTGTTAAAGTGGACTTAAAATGTTAGCAGAGCTACTTAGAGATATAGGAAACCACACTTATCCCAGGCAGCAGCATGATAGAAAGAATCAAGTATGCAGGTGCCTTTTAAACCCATTTATTTGCATTTTATTTGCCCCAGGATTTTGCATTAGCTCCAATTAATACAGGTTATGCCTGCATATTGAATGCTGTGTTGTAAGTTTGGTCTTAGTTACCTGCTCTTCAACATCGACAAACATTTCACTCAGTTGATCAGTATGGGGTTCAATGGATAACTTGTTGGGAGTTGAATTTCCTCTGGTCAATATGTTAAACTGATCATGTGCCATTATTTAGTGGTATACAGTACAGATCTCTTATAATGCCCTCCATTATATCACAATAATAAGTTATCCAATGATTCACCCAAAAATTGCATTTCTCACATACATACTCATGTACATGTATGTTACATTTATTATAATGTGATACAATATAAGGTGGCATCTAAACTTGGAATTCTGGTAAGGTGTTAAAAGAGTTTACATTGTACCAATTATACCTCTGCTAAACAGATTTATGACAGATCCTGTGCATCTTTTTGTTCTGTTCATTAGTTTATCTATATTCTCTGCATTCATTTGTCTATCTATTTGTTTTGTGCTGGACCCTTTATAATTTCATAATTGTTTTGAGTCTGTATTGTTCATGAAGACAGCAGACATTCCATCCCATTTTATCCATCAACGTTTATTTTATTATATTCCCACTTTATTATATTCCCACTTGAAATGAAGTGAGGTGGGGACTATATAAAATAATGTGCATTGTCCCATTTGAACTTCATTTATTTTACAATTATTATGAAACAAGTTCTTACAACTTAAATAAAATCATTCTAAATGGCTCAGATGACTGTGTATGTGGTCCTTATTGTGGAAGGAAACCAGAGCACCCGGAGAAAACCCACTTGTCTGAACGGGTGACCACCATAGCCTCTCTTGTACATCACCTGGGATCAAACCCGGTGAGAGGCGAAGTGCGTTACCACTACGCTATCCAGGCACCAATTGTCCCATCATGAATGCTCATTATCTATATATTGTTCAGTGGAGGCTAAGTAGCAAGAATATTTATTGCCTTCAGTGAAAGGTTTGATTAATTTAATGACATTAGAATTTTGTAGACTAAGAGGGTCAATGAATTACACAAAAATGACCAAGTTTGGTTTAACCTATTTAATTTACATCATTTGGGAAACAAGTTCTTACAACTTACAATTATCGCTTTCGACAGTTCTGGTGTTGGACCAGTACCTTGCATCTGGGAAGATCAAGAAAAACCCATGGCCTTAAAGGGGGTTCACTATAACATACCTCAAGGATTTCTCAGAGAACAGTCTATTAGAATTAAAAAAGCATGTGGACATAGTTGAGTAATTTTACTGGGTTTATGGCTTTGCATATAAATAAGAATGCATTTCTGAGATCGTGATGAACTTTCTTCTCTAAGAAGATCATTATAGACTGTATTGAACTTTCTTCTCTAAGGAGATCATTATAGACTGTGATGAACTTTCTTCTCTAAGGAGATCATTATAGACTGTGATGAACTTTCTTCTCTAAGGAGATCATTATAGACAGGATCATGCCAAAGATATACCTGTTTTAATCCCATTTCCCGAAGTCATCATGTATTACCTTTAGATAAAGGTTTTAGTTCGAGTCAGAAAGCACTGTCAACAATAAAAAAGGCATATTCATATTAACAAATATGTTTTATTCAAAAAGATCAATAAAATGTATAAAAAAAGTTGTTAATATAAATTTATATAAAAAGAAATGCTGTGGTCCAGTGCTAGTGTACCTTACTGTGGATCTGGGTTGTAGGTTTGAATCCATTAGGGAAAGAATCTTTCATAACCTTCCAAGGCCAAGGTACTGGTCCAACCTAGGAACTGTCGTGGAGGTTTAGTATGTAATTAGGGCTTGATATGAAACTATGATAACTTCATATGAATAAGGAAGAAATTAGTACAAATTACCACAGTTTTATACCAAGCCCTAGATTTATTATAAGATATTTTTACATAATTGACATAAATAGAAATGAATAGGAACATTTTACCTCTATATAGAATTTTTACTGATATTAAAAGAGAGAACTGAAAAGAAATATCCTGCTGGTGTTCTTGTGATAAGAAAATTGCAGCCAGTATCTGACTGTACTTCTACCTGTACTGGTATAAAATGATTGCGTAACTTTGCAATCAATGTTGATCTTTACATTGGAATAATCCAATACGAAATGACTTGCTTAGCAGTCAGTGATGCTGGAACAGTCCACTTGAGGCTGGAATTAGTGCCGTCTGCTACAGGCTGGCTGTGTGTCCAAACATGTGACTGACATGTCTTGACAAATCTCTGCACATCTGTACCTGTATACAGGTAAAGAGATGATATGGCAGGTTTACCTGGCAGTGTCTGGAATCTGGGACAGTCTGATGCTGTTGGCAATAATGAGCACCATGGTCCTATAGTAGAATTTATTGACTATGGATCCAAAGGTAGTTTTGATTCCCAGGTGCATTAATTAATGGTAAAGCACAAGAACTGTTGAGATATATTAGTGTAACTTGTGAAAACTTGTTTCTCAATCAATAGAATATAGTTTTATAAATTATCTATATGTCTATTTTGTGTGTGTGGTGTTTTTTTTTTGTGTTTTTTTTTTTTTTTTTTTGCAGGGTTTGAGGGTTCCGTCGTACCTCTTTTATAGTGTCTGGAATTTAGGACAGGGCTATTCACCCCCTTTATTTACGGTATAGCCCTGCATCATATATTGGGCTATATAGGAATTGTGTCAGTCACTTTGCTCTCATATTTTATTACTTTTTGTAATGCTCTCATATTTTATTACTCTTTGTAACTCTATTTATTTTTTTATTTTTGGAAAATTCCTTCAAAATTGAATAATTACTTATCATGATTATACCAATAAGTAGACACATACTGTGTCAAGGATTTTGTAAGAATCATAGATATTTGTATGTATGTAGGGGTATTATGCACTTATAGTGATAGTTCTAGTTACATATTACCGTATGTTGATATCCCATTTCATCATCATCATCATCATCATCATCCAGTTTTGCTTATCCAGGCCTTAAGTTATTCCTTTTCACAAGGGTTAGGCCTGGCTGTCGCAGAAAGTTTTACATATTTTCATATTGTCAAGTCAAGATGTTGAAGCAGAGGTATAAATCACATTTAGTGATAGTCCTAGTACTTACAACCCTTCCCCTCCATGTGCGTATTATAATCAAAACAATTTCCTCTCATGCTATCCCTATATTCATTATACTATAACCCTTTCCCTCATAGAGGAAACCATGAAAAGACCTATGCGAACAGCATAAAACCAGATCAGCCTGCGAGTAACTCGCAGGCTGATCAGGTTTTATGCTGTTCGCTGCTCCTCAGTGGTCTGGAAATGAGGACTTTATAATTAAATTTGATAAGGTTTAACTGTGGTTTTCTGCAGATCAGGCTTTATGTGGTACCTATTGAGTGAGTCAAAATGAGTCTATATGAGGGAAAGGGATAAATATGCACTAGGGTAACTACATATATTTGCATTACCACTTACTGAGATGTGCACACTTATTATTTTATCTTCTCCTACATATCTCTGTTTCACTTAACCTGTTTGCAGAACTCTTCCTTTATAATTAATCGACTATTTTTTCGCTATGAAGCTCCTCAGCATGAGTACATGTATGTTGAAAATCAAAGAAAAGTTGAGACCCATATCTAACTGATTTAAATGTGGCTAAGCCAAGATTCAAACACAAGACATGTTGATAGATAACCTAACTGTTGAACTGTATCCCCCTGTCATTTCCATCAGTGATTTAATGTTTTTTTGCACATTTTAATAATAGTTAAAAACAGTTAATTAGGCTTTGAATTAAACTAGAAAATATGGCTGACAACATCTCTCCCTAATTGTTTCAAACAACTGTTAACCATCTATCTTGTACAATTTATTCTCCATGTGCAGGTTATAAATACACATAAATATCTGGTAAACAAATATGTCATTTTGAACAATGAATGGTAACAAGTATATATTTAAATGACAAATCATTTCCCCTTGGCCTAAATGTCCGTACAGTTAATCAACAGTTGCTGTACATACAGGTGTAGGTTTAAAGCCCAGGTATTTAAATGTCCTGATCAAAACAAGTTTGGACATTTAAAAACCTGCTTTTTCTTAGTGTAGACTTTCCCCCAGTGGCATGTCAGGACTCATCAGCTGGTTCTGTCTGGCAAACTCCCAATGTTGTCGGGATTACTAGCCAAGATGGGAGAGAGACAAGCTGTAACCAGAGGTGGAAAGTCCTGGCAAGCTTCCAGCTGACGGTGGACAAGTTTTCACTTGGTCTGGGTTTGCCCATATCTGTCTGTGCCTGGTCTAATCTTGATGTGGCTTGTCAATACATGGTTCTACAAATGTCAGTTGTCACAGACATGATCGAGACAAGGTTCTGTCTTGTTTTGTCTGCTGTTTGTGGGTTTATAGGAGTTGGGGGGTGGGGCTGAATGGAGATAAGGACAGGTGTATACAGGTGATGTAACAAGTTAAGTGGTAAAATGGAAGGCAGGGACTGTTGATAGAGATATTGTGTTTTCTTTGAATTATGCATCAGTCATGTAGGATTTAATTGATTGAACGTAATTGATTTGATTTTCTTTATCTGATTATCTGCAATTGGAAAAGCTTTCACTCTTTTATATTTCATTCTTATCTATGTTATTTTTAATTAATGTAAAGGTAATTATCAGAGCATGATTTTTTAATCTTGTTTTTTTTTTTTTTTTTCTTTCTACCATTTTATCCTCTTCCTTTAACAATTATTTTACCCATGCACCTCTGCTTCTTTCATTTTTTGTTTACTATCTTCAACCTCAATATCCTAACTTTCCACAATATTTATTTTACAGTACACTTATCCACTTAAGTTTTCTTGTCTATCTCTCAGACTTTTAGGGGAAGAAAAGGTATTCCAATATGGATATTGAAAATACATGTACCCATCTGAATAAATCATTCAACAATCAGACCAGTTGAATTATCTATTAATAACATAACAAATAGATAAGGTCAGAGTTGTTTTTTATCAGCTGATCAGGTGTAAACCTGGCCTTGTTCCACATGGCTGACCTACTTTTTCAATCATTGATATGATATGCTGGTACCCGATCACGAGCTTGGATTGGCAGGCGTGTGTAGACCATAAAAAAGCCAGATCAGTTAGAAAGCCATTCATGAGTTTCAAAGCAAGATTTTGTCATGAAAGGTTGTTTGCAGAGTAATAAAAAGTAAAAAAAGTATTATCAGCCTGATTTTTACTCCTGGGTTATCTGATTTTAAGCTGGTAACATAGGAATTTTGCAGATATCTTCATGTAATTAAGGGTTAGGAAAACACTTGTTTGATCAATACCACAGTTATTAAACATGACAGTATGATCAGGTTTTATTTTGTTTGTATAGAAGTGATCTCAATTCAAAGAGGATATAAATTTTATCATACCAGAAATATTGATATGTATTTATACTGGCCTTACAAGGTAAAGGATATAGAGTAACATATAACCTGTATTTACTGTAACCTCTGAATAACAGACAACCTTTGAACAAAGACTGGATTCCTATGCAAGACTGACTTTAAATAGAAATTATCTTATGAATAATTGCCACTCACCTATAAAAGACATTTTTTTTAGTTCTTCGGAATAATGGCCAATCTCATATTAAGGACAGTTTTCCTGGAGTGGCCTTTATTCACAGGTTTTCACTTATAGTTACACCATTGTTAGTGTCCAATTGTACTAAGCAGTTAGTCTGTTTTAAACAATGAGTTACCCAATTATGAAAGTGACATTTCAATTTATAAAAAGTTTAGTGAAATGGGCCCCTGTATTACAGAAAATAAAAGCTTGACTGGAAATGTTTTCAATTGGATCTAATTTTTACAAGCTCTCATAAAGGAGTACACACTACAATAGTACCAATTGCTACTATATCTGGTACCGAATGGACAGGTATGTACCAATACCCAACCTTAGTAGTCAGGTAAACCTGTACCCACATGAATGGAGACATACTGGTACCCAGATCTAGCTGGCTATGAATGGAGACATATTGATTGTGTGTGATTGATATACCTCAATACTACAAAGGTTTGTCTGATGACAGCCCTAGTCACTGAGGGAATCATTAGCTAAAGGATTTATGCCCAATATGTTCTGATATCTGACGTGGTTATTTAGGTACTGAATGTGATGTTTACTTAATCGACACACTGTATATATGGTAATAATTACATGTACTGAGTTGGAAAATGACTGGTGTTGACAGAGGAGCTACTATCTTGAAATAATCTGTTAGAAGGAGAGAGAAAGAGAGAGAGAGAGATGATTGATTTAGTTTTGAAGAATACTGTGCATGAATTTTAACTTGCTTACAGCAGGTGACACATAGAGATCACTTTTATATTGTCTGTCTGTCCGTCACGCTTTTTAGCTCGACTTTTCGAAGTATATGAGAGCTATTGTAGTCACCCTTGCGTCGGCGTTGGCGTTGCAGCTTTTGGTTAAAGTTTTTAATGCAAGTTACTGTCAACCTTATATCTCAATAACCGTTCATGGTGTTGACTTGAAAGTTTATGAATATGTTCAGGGGCATCAGACAACCAAGCTAGATAATCTTGACTGAATTGAATATAAATTATGGCCCCTTTTTAACTTAGAAAATTTGGTTAAAGTTTTGCATGCAATAGACAATTTGGTTAAAATTTTGCATGCAAGCTACTATACATCTTGTATCTCAGTAACCATTCATGGTATTGACCTGAAAGTTTATGAATATGTTAAGGGGCATCAGACAACCAAGGTAGATGGAATATATTACAAATATGGCCCCTTTTTAACTTAGAAATTTTGGTTAAAGTTTTGCATGCAAGGTACTTTCATGCTTTTATCTCAGTATCCAGGCATGTGATTGATTTGAAACATCTTCAATACGTTTCGGGGTATCATTCTATCAAGGTAGATAACTCTTGATGGAATATATTACAAGTTATGGCCCCTTTTTAACTAAGAAATTTTGATTAAAGTTTTGCATGCAAGGTACTTTCATGCTTATATCTCAGTATCCAGGCATGTGATTGATTTGAAACATCTTTAATACGTTTAGGGGTATCATTCTATCAAGGTAGATAACTCTTGATGGAATATATTACAAGTTATGGCCGCTTTTTAACTTAGAAATTTTGGTTAAAGTTTTGCATGCAAGGTACTTTCATGCTTATATCTCAGTATCCAGGCATGTGATTGATTTAAAACATCTTTAATATGTTTAGGGATATCATATATCAAGGTGGTAACACTTGATGGAATATATTACAAATATGGCCCCTTTTTAACTTAGAAATTTTGGTTAAAGTTTTTGCATGCAAGGTACTTTCATGCTTATATCTCAGAATCCAGGCATCGATTGATTTAAACATCTTTAATATGTTTAGGGGTATCATATTATCAAGGAAGATAACACTTGATGGAATATATTACAAATTGTGGCCCCTTTTTAACTTAGACTTTTTGGTTAAAGTTTTGCATGCAAGTCTTGCTCAGAACTCATGTTATTACTCATAAACCATTGGATATTAACTTAAGGTTAATTTACTATAAGAATACAGTAAGATGAAATTGAAATTTTATTTGATTACAAAAGTTTGCATGCAAGGTACTTTCTGCTTATATCTCAGTATCCGATGTGATTGATTTAAACATCTTTAATAGTTTAGGGTACATCTACAAGGATGTAAATTGATGAATATAACAATAATGGCCCTTTTAACTTAGAAATTTTGTAAAGTTGCATGCAAGGTACTTTCATGCTTATATCTCAGTATCCAGGCATGTGATTGATTTAAAACATCTTTAATATGTTTAGGGATATCATACTATCAAGGAAGGTAACACTTGATGGAATATATTACAAATAATGGCCCCTTTTTAACTTAGAAATTTTGGTTAAAGTTTTGCATGCAAGGTACTTTCATGCTTATATCTCAGTATCCAGGCATGCGATTGATTTAAAACATCTTTAATATGTTTAGGGATATCATACTATCAAGGAAGATAACACTTGATGGAATATATTACAAATAATGGCCCCTTTTTAACTTAGAAATTTTGGTTAAAGTTTTGCATGCAAGGTACTTTCATGCTTATATCTCAGTATCCAGGCATGTGATTGATTTAAAACATCTTTAATATGTTTAGGGATATCATACTATCAAGGAAGGTAACACTTGATGGAATATATTACAAATAATGGCCCCTTTTTAACTTAGAAATTTTGGTTAAAGTTTTGCATGCAAGGTACTTTCATGCTTATATCTCAGTATCGAGGCATGCGATTGATTTGAAACATCTTTGATATGTTTAGGGGTATCATACTTTCAAGGAAGATAACACTTGATTAAATATATTACAAATTGTGGCCCCTTATTAACTTTTTGGTTAAAGTTTTGCATGCAAAGAATTACATGCTTGTATTTCAGTAACCAGGCCTAGGTTTTATTTGAAACATCTTAAATATGTTCAATGGTATCATACTATAGTGGCAGATAGTTTTTATACGCCGCCGGAGGCGGTCGTATATTGGCGTCATCTTCTCCGTCTGTCCGTCCGTCGTCGTACGTCCATATCTTGTGAACGCAACTCCTCCTACGTTTCTGAATGAATCTTTTCAAAACTTGGTCAATGTCATTACTATAATGGGTAGATGTGCATGAAGTGGCGATTTTCCGGTTCATTGATTTTTACAAGATTTGTGTCCCTTTGAAACTTAGTCTCTGTAGCTGAATGATATTGCAGCCTCGTGAACGCAACTCCTCCTACATTTCTGAATGAATCTTTTCAAAACTTGGTCATTCATTACTATAATGGGTGGTAGATGTGCATGAAGTGGGATTTTCCGGTTCATTGATTTTTACATGATTTGTGTCCCTTTGAAACTTAGTCTCTGTAGTTGAATGATATTGCAGCCTTGTGAATGCAACTCCTCCTACATTTCTGAATGAAACTTTTCAAAACTTGGTCAATATCATTACTATAATGGGTAGATGTGCATGAAGTGGTGATTTTATGGTTCATTGATTTTTACATGATTTGTGTCCCTTGAAACTTAGTCTCTGTAGCTGTGATATTGCAGCTTGAACGCAACTCCTCCTACATTTCTGAATGAATCTTTTAAAACTTGGTCAATTCATTACTATAATGGGTAGATGTGCATGAAGTGGTGATTTTCCGGTTCATTGATTTTTACAAGGTTTGTGTCCCTTGAAACTTAGTCTCTGTAGCTGAATGATATTGCAGCTTTGTGAACGCAACTCCTCCTACATTTCTGAATGAATCTTTTTATAACTTGGTCAATGTCATTACTTTAATGGGTAAATGTGCATGAAGTGGCGATTTTATGGTTCATTGATTTTTACAAGATTTGTGTACCTTGAAACTTAGTCTCTGTAGCTGATTGATATTGCAGCCTTGTGAACGCAACTCCTCCTACATTTCTGAATGAATCTTTTCAAAACTTGGTCAATATCATTACTATAATGGGTAGATGTGCATGAAGTGGTGATTTTTTGGTACATTAATTTTTGCAAGATTTGTGTCCCCTGAAACTTAGTCTTTTTAGCTGATTGATATTTCAGCTTTGGGAATGCAATTTCTTGTATGTTTCTGACCTAATCTTTTCAAAACTTGGGCAATGTCATTACTATACTGGGTAGATATGCACAAAGCAGGGGCTTTGATGTTCATCAATATTTGCAATAGTTATGCCTTTCTAAACATGGTCTCTTTAAAACACAACTCAAGTTTCTAAACAGGTAAAAGTGCATAAGGCAAGGATTTTCTGGTACAGTGATTTTTGCAAGAGTTATGGGGAGAAAGAAAAAAGGATTCAAATTGATACTGCTATTTGACCTACTGTCATATTGGAAGCATTTTTAGGGTTCTATCTCTGTTCAGCTAAATTAATTGGTCTTACAGACTTCATTATGAGGTTATGCTTACAGAAATGTTAAAAGCAATAATTAAAAGACCCCTCTTGGTCTTTATATTTTGTGGCGGCGTATATTGTGGCATCACTGGCACTCTTGTTGAATGAATATAATGCAGATTAGGGCCACTTTTTGACTTAGACTTTTGGTTTCAGTTTTGCATGCAAGCTTCTTATATCTCAGAAATTGTTTATGGAGAATGTTTAGGAGTGTGTTCAGGGGCATCAGAAAACCAAGGAGGATAACTCTTGGACTGAATTTTATACAAATTATGGCCCTTTTCTAACTTGGATACTTGGTTAAAGTTTTGCATGCACAGTTATTATGCTTCTGTCTCAGTAACTAGGCATGGGATTGATTTTAGACTTCATAAACATATTTAGGAGTATTAGACTATCAAGGTATATCAATTTTTACTATTAATATATACAGGGTATATGATGGGCAAGAAATGAAATAGATTTAATTTGATTTACCAACAAGCATTTTGAATAGTCAAGCGTGCTGTCCTCTGACAGCTCTTGTTCCATCATGCTTCAGCGGGTGACACACATGTTCCAAAGAACATTCTTTTTGCCAAGGAAATGTACCTGGATGTCAAATAATTCTATATTTATTATGAGATCCCATAAAATACTGCTTTTTGGAAATATTTATGTAAAAGGAAGCATCACTAAATAGTATTTATGTGTGTACCAGTAATGAGCTCTACTGTATTTCAGTGGTTATTTCTACCAGACCCAGCTACACGAGAAAAGCTGACAGTCCCTCCGAAGGTCCAGGTGGATTACAGAGCAGCGTGTTTCTGTCATCGCCATCTGGTGGACATTGGATACGTCTGCTCCGTCTGTCTCTCTAGTGTGTATACAACAGTTTTAATATTCATTATGTTTGAAAGGAAGTTCTTGCTCTATTGTATGCCTATTCACAAAGTAAAGTGGGGGCTTTGTTGGAAATCATGAGCATTGTCACGTCCTGTCCTGTTTCACAAAGTTTGATATCTTTTTAGTCCCCTACCGGTGTTTACACCGGAGAGAACTATAGGTTTGCCCTCTGTTTGTTTGTCCATCTGTTCGGAAATTTAAAAACCATTTAAGATAATATTATAACACTTGGTATATGAATAGATAGCAGTATGGCGATTCTGCACATCACTTTGTTTTTTTCTCAGACCAAAATTCTTGGCCCCTCACCCCTGTGGGGGTGGTAGGGACTTCAGACTTTTCATGTGAGGACGCCTTCCAGCTGGCTTGCGGTAGGTCGGTGGTTCTACCCGGGTACCTCTGTGTACTCGGGGTCTTCCTCCACCTGTAATTAGCTGGACGTCACTATATGATTGAAATACTATCACAGCAACAGTAAAGCCCAATACAACAGCAACAAAATTCTGGTTCCCATGGTAATGGAAAAATTATGCACCTCACCAGTAGGGGACTCATGTGTGCAACACCAGTAACTTGTTATATTCTTGATTCGAAGCAGCATAGTGGAGGTAAATATCACTGTCCAGCTATTAAGTTATTACTTAATATTTAGCATAAATTACTTCATCCAGTGGAAAATAAATTTCAAAATGAATAAAATATCAACATACAAGATATTTTATTTAGAAAAAATCAATTTTATAATCACTATTCAAATTTTGTTTCACAAAAATAAAAAAAAATAAAGTGGCAAAGATCCAACACAAGGTCTTACATTTAAAACCCTTGTTAGCAGCCTTCTTTACTATGAGCAGCCACCCTGCTTTTAGGAGAAAAATGTAATATTTTGTTAAAAGTACTCATTTTATGATACATTTGACCTCTGTTTTGCATCATCTGTGCTAATCTGGCCACTTTGACATGTAGAAATTTATTACTTCTATTTTCAGTATTTTGCACCTTCAGCCCAATTTGCTCTACATGTCAGTAAGTATTTTAATGTTTAATTTTAAATGACTTCTGTCTCCAATGAAATTTTCCATGTAACTGTTGAATAAATTCATATTTGTTCCGGAGGTTGTGGATTTGTTCCGACTGTGATATACTAGTCTTGAAAATGGTACTGGTATATCTTCTTGCTTGATGCTCAGCACAGAAGGGTACTGGTAGTTCCAGGACCGGTTGGCCCGATGTCAGGATAATGCATATGGGTGCAGTGTCATGCCATATGTCCACAGTGTAATATCGCAATATATCGCAATGAGTCTTTTATCATATGGGGGGCCTACGTGGCCAAGAGTGTAAAGTCGCAGACTTTAACACTCACTCAGCCCCTCACTGCGTGGGTTCGAATCCCGACAGGAAGCCTTCCAGCTGGCTTGCGGTAGGTCGGTGGTTCTACCTGGATGCCTCCGTGCATTTGGGGTCTTCCTCCACCTGTAATTAGCTGGACGTCACTATATGACTGAAATACTGTCGAAGCGACGGTAAACCCAAATAGTCAAGTCTTTTATCATATGGCATTATGCTTAAACAGCTGTTCCCGGTTTCGTATCACCATCACATATTTTCTTATATTTAACATATAACTTTTATGCCAAATTACATAACTTCGCACCACGCACATATATTCTATATATATTATATGTATAGTGTATTGTGTTTGTTGCAATGTTGCAACTAACTTTGACCAAAAGGATGCAATTTTCATATGATATTGAAAATGTATGAGAAATACACACACTAAATCATTATTTGAAACTATTTTCTTGGTGTTAGATTACAAATAGTAATTCGTTCACAGTCTGTTCATTCATGCTTTTGTTTGTTATTATAGCAATTTACTGTCATAGGTCATATGATGAAAAGAATCTGAAATGAATTTTCATTTCATATAATATCGCCAAAGGCCAGAGGCTCGCTTAATAACATTTTCATGAACTTGTTTAGTAATATTTGATATGAAATAACAATTCATGTCAGATCCTATATATAGAGAGAGAGAGAGAAAAAGAGAGAGAGAGGTGTAGATGAAAGTCACAAGATAACTGAAATACTGTTGATAGGACCAAAGCAAAAAAAAAAATCATGCCATATCCACGATTGAAGAAAAAAATGATAACAACATGTTACATTTAGCAATTTATTTCTTGTTTCCTGAGTAGAATCCATTTAATTGTTTTGTTAATATGTGTAATCAATTATCTGCATTAAACTTTTGTGTTTGATGCATGCAAATTAGGTCTAAAATGTTGATCAGTCTTAAATGTTATTATTTCTTACAACAGTGAGGAAAGTCCATTTACTGTAAATGAGCATTTAATTAGCAATTAATAGAAAATGGATGAATTTTAATTATTTTGTATATTTGAGAACATAAAGCTATCTAAATATGTAACACTTAACAACTCAAGTTGAGTTTCAAGTTGAGATTTTTCATTATTAATAAATCAACACAGTTATGAAAATTTAAAACAATTAAAGACCAATCAATATTAGAGCAAACTAAAAATAGCATGTATTCGCAAGGTCAATGCATGAGGGAATACTAAATCTTTAGAGTGTGATGTGTTCCTGTGAGAAATCAGTGAAGAAAATCTGAGTTTTCACAAACCTATGACTAGGTTATACCTAGAAAAGCTTGATCAGAGTGAAAGGATTTTCTATAATAATCAAAGTTAACAATTTTATGGAACCTTCTGGTCAAATTCCACCAAATTTACAGAACTATAACTTAACCCTTTCCCTCATATATACTCATTTTGACGCCCTCAATAGGTATCACATAAAGCCTGATCTGCAGAAAACCACAGTTAAACCATACCAAATTTAATTAAAAAATACTCATTTCCAAACCACTGAGGAGCAGCGAACAGCATAAAACCTGATCAGCCTGTGAGTTACTCGCAGGCTGATCTGGTTTTATGCTGTTCGCATAGGTCTTTTCATGGTGTCCTCTATGAGGAAAGAGTTAAAAGTCTTAAGAAAGGCAGGAACATATTCTACCATTCTTATTTGAAAAAAAAAAAAAAAATCAAGTAAATGACAGTTATTTGTCCATGTTTCAGAACCACATTCAAGATAATGGCACCACCAAAGATGTTGAAAAAGAAGTTGAAGAAGCCTCCAGCTGATAGTCTATAGCATCGTGTTCCTTATATTTCTCATTAAGTCATCACATGATAAAACACTGGAAAAGCTTTTCTAAATAAAATCCAATGATATTTGTAACTGTGCTTATATCCTGGAAACAAGTTTAAAGTTTGCGATACAAATGTGTTTTACAGTCTGTATTTTTGTAGTTATAAAAGTTTGCATGTTTCTGTCTGGTGGCCATGTTCTTATCAACAGTTCATGGATACAGGCTGAATTACAGGCTGAATTCAGTTTTGCAGCTATTGAATTTGTTTTTGGATTCATACTGCCAGTGAAAAATGCTAACATAAAATCAAATCATTTAAGCCTGATTATATCGGGTCATGGTGTCCTCACTTTGGGATGCATTACTTAACGCTGCATCATCCTATGCATTGGGGTCTATCCTTGAACCCTGTCCCATCCTGTTCCACTCCTAATACGATGGTATCTCAAGTGAACTTTAAGGTACCCCAGTGAACTTAGAACAGTTCTCCAGTACCTCTAAATTATAGCTTGAAATTGGGATTGAAGGGGTCAAGGTGACTGTTACTAAGAAAATAAGATTTAAATCAGTGGTTATACAAGGTTTTGTGGTGTGAACCAGGAGGAAGTGGTATTTTCAGGTATTTATTACTTTCATTGATAGTCCTCGATTATCATACCACTGAAGTGAAATGGGGCTATA
Organism: Solen grandis; assembly: GCA_021229015.1. Taxonomy (NCBI): domain Eukaryota; kingdom Metazoa; phylum Mollusca; class Bivalvia; order Adapedonta; family Solenidae; genus Solen; species Solen grandis. The sequence continues at coordinate 13,522,207 of CM037795.1, forward strand.
TAAAGTTTAGATCCATTCTAAAACGCTCCAGGAAAACGCACGATCCAATATAACGCAGATAGACTTTGGATCCCAAATCTATCTTTTGTTTGGTTTAACTGGTTTATGGTGCATTATAATGTGGTCCAGAATACAGCTGAACCTGTATTAGCAGCCACCTGTATTAAGTGATCAACCTGCATTTAATGGTGAATTTAAGTATTGCCCAACAATAGCAGTTTGTTACATATTTAATATTCATTAGCAGTCGCCTCTATTAAGCAGTCACTTTTTTTAATCACCTGCTGTAAGCAGAATTGACGAGGAGGGATTACTTTTAAGTCGTCCGACTATCTGTCTGCCCGACCATCTGTCTGTCAGTCACACTTCTTCTGTCATGCTTCAGCAGGTGACACATGTGTTCTGAAAAAAACTATAAGTCTTGTTCCCTTGACTGACCGCATAAAGACAGGTTTGACTGTAGCACTGTATTTAAACATGGAACCCAAATATAGCATTATAATGGAGCTGCATTGTACCAATAAGAATCATGCAGGTCCCGTCCCATTTAGGTTTTCATATTGCTTACCTAAAACAGTGCAGCCATATATTTATCTCTTTCAGTTATGGGTCTTGTTTTGCAGGGTCTTTAATAATGTAAACATTGTTTTGTCATTCTGTAACAAGTACATGTGTACTTGAAATTTCCATTCTTAATATGATATACTGCAGAAATCATTTCTTGAACACAAGCCAGAAAAATTTGTCCAATTTTGAAAGGTTCTGTTTTCAGTTATATGTATACATGTACATATATAGGTGTATTTAATTGCCTAATTAAATGTGTGCATTGTGAAGGAATGATATTTAAGTTGAAGTTATTAAAAAGACTAGTACATTTCCTCTATATCAAAACCGTGTAATCTGCAGCTACATGCATATTCAAATTAAATGCTGTAAAATGATAAATGCTTGTAAATAAAGGTATTGTCTTGATGTTGCTTTTGTATTCAAATTGTGTTTCCTTCCAAATAACACAAATAGGCACTTTAAAAATGATGTTGTGTGCTTGTCAGCTCTCTTTAATGTATTACACTTATACAAATTATATCCTCAATTGACAACTGAGTAGAATAATAAGGTAATCCACCTCAGAAATTAATTCCATTAAGTGATTGTGTATAAAAGTTTTATGGTAATGCAAGCCTTATAGACTTTGACATAATGCTCAGACAAAAGTTTATGGATGCCTGCATCTGTACTGAAGTTAACATATACATTATTAAACAACAGTTAATATGTAAATCTACCTTTTATAGCTTGAATATTGATTTAGGGGAATCAAATCTCCATATACTATATATAGAAACCCCACAGCATTGTATAGGAAATTAACCCTTTCCCTCATAGAGGAAACCATGAAAAGACCTATGCAAACAACATAAAACCAGATCAGCCTGCGAGTAACTCGCAGGCTGATCAGGTTTTATGCTGTTCGCTGCTCCTCAGTGGTCTGGAAATGAGGGCTTTGTAATTAAATTTGGTAAGGTTTAACTGTGGTTTTCTGCAGATCAGGCTTTATGTGGTACCTACTGAGTGCGTCAAAATGAGTCTATATGAGGGAAAGGGTTAAAACAAACAAAACTGGAAGAAAAGAAAAGAACAAGACTTCTTCTATGATATTTATTTACAAAAGCCTGAAATTTTATGAGAGTCCCAGTAGTGTTGAACTGTTTTTTTTTAATATGTAATTGAAAACCTGGACTGGGTTCAAAATTTGGTATTTTAGGAATTTTACACCCCTGATTTTTATACCCACGAATCAACAGATTGGGGGCAGGGATTGATTTTTTTTATTCTTAAAGTAGCTTAGTCACTGCAAAATTAGTCATGAAATTGATAACATCTACTGTGTATGACTGATTTATCATTAATGAGTATTTTACAGACATTTATTTTCTGAAAAAAGCATTAAGTAAAAAAACAATAAATGTTACACATATTGTAGAGAGATTCTTTGTTCAAAATGTAAATGCTATACAAAACCCAGACCAGGAAATTAATTTTTTATCAAAGGAGAAAAATAATCTCAGTTTATAAAAATATCAATCAAAAAGTATTTGCTGATATGACATGAGTATGTAACATTGGTAGTATAATCTTACAAAATTTTTGAATACAAAATTGGCTTGGAAACTAACAGAGTACCAAAAACAACTGGGAAAAAACAGCACTGAGATTCTTACTAAAAGTGATACTTAAACACACCAAGAGGTCAGACTTAACAAAATACGAAGTTAAAAATACAGTAAACAGCCAAAATATTAATACCTTTAGTAAATTACTTGTGTCGAAGTAATTAGTGTTTTTTTCAAAGTATGGTACATACTGCTGTCATTTTAGATTTTTTTATGAGGGGTGTTCAAGAAGTTGTCATTCTAAATTCACGAACAAAGGATATTCCTGCAGTTTGTTATCCTAGATTTATGAACTGATTTGTGGGGTGTTCCATAAGTTCATCATTCTAGAATTATGTACAAGGAATGTTTCGAAGAGTGATGATTTAACAGTTTTTTTTTTTTGTTTTTTTAAATCTGATGTAAATCCATTTGCACACCTTTAAAAACTAGTTTATTTACCTAGTTGAAGCAACTAAGTTGTACTCTGACACTCTGATCATGGTAATATTTTGGACATTAACACACAAAATTATTCAACTCCACCAAGAGCAACACATTTTGATTGTTTTGACTTTAGGTCTTAAGATTAAAATTAATTCACTGTTGAAACCAAGTGCCTGACCACACTGCAGAACTTCTGATTATACTATTATACTGTGCAAAAGACTTTTTAACCTTCAAATATTTGACTTCGTAATAACAAAGGTAAGCCAAACAGCGTATATAATGAATAACAACAGCATAAACCTACACCAGACAATCAAATAAGCCTTGTTTTACAAAGCATATATACCCTTTGCGAAGCAATTGATATACCAGACATCTAAAAAAAAAAATGTTTTTCAAAAAATAAGCTCCTAATACATCTTTACAATCATATACATGTATATAAAACTTAACAACAAATCAAAGACTAGTTCTTGCAGATAGGAGAAACTTTATCAGTTCAACAACTGTTCGTGGAATAAATCAGAATTGGAAACCAAGCACTACAAGCAAGTGACAGGTTTCAGACAGTTGCCTAGAAATTGTACAATGCAGAACAGCAAACAATTTAAAATATTGCAAATTTGAATTTATAAACAACCATTTTGAGCTCATACTAGCTGGGTCTTCATTAAGGCTGCGAGAACTTGAGAGAAAAAAACCCTGATACAATGACAAATATCAGATATAATATTGCATGACCTTTTTAACTTACCCATAATCACACAGATAGTCTACGTAACAAAAGTGTATAACAATATATCAAGTAAAAATACAGCAATGACAAAATAGGAAATGTAGTATCACTTGATTGTCTTTATATGCGTTTATGATTAATTTTGAGAAAAATGTGTTTGAAACAAAAATATTAAAAACATACAAATGTAAGTTATACACTATGAAAACCCTAGATCCCTTATGCAAACATAAAACCATGGACTTGGTGCAAAAATATTGTAACTACAGATAAATAAAGAAGCAGTTACAATAGTTTTGCACAAAGCCCTCAAAACAGAGTACATTGAATAAGCATCATCTTACAATGGAACAACTTAATCCAGTACAATTTACCAAAATCTGTCAAAAAACAAAAACACTGAACAAAATAAGATATAACTTTACAGTTGAGCAAGTATCTAGGTGTTATACTGTATTAATAATCTGTTCAGAGATAAATAATAGTGCAATTTGTACAAATTAAAATAATTAATAATTTGGTCTTATAATTTGAAAGACAACGCACTTGGAGTATGGCCCCAATATATTAAAGCTGCAGAGGCTTTGGTTTCAAAATTGGACTAGAAAAGAGACAATCTTGTATTAGTGTTTTCTGGGATCTCTTTCTAATGGATAATTCCCTGACCCTAACTTTTATTTAAATAAAAATAGGTTTGGCCACAATCAATGACATGTGCTCCTTTGTTAACATCGTGTTTGTGGGACAAAATTTAACTGTAATCTATTGTTAAGATATGCTAATAGGTGGGTCATGGAACTATGCATTGTAAGTCAATAAGATAAACATATCTTTCCCAAGCTAGTCAAGTGTCATTTTCAATCAGTGTCAAGTATAACAATGTCTTTAACAATCACTTTTTGCTGACCTGAAAAATCTTGCAGAAAGTACTCCCCCCCCCCACCCCCTGCCAAAAAAAAGTAATGTTCATTATATTTAGAAAAAATAAACAAAATTAAGAAAATGATTAAAATGAATTTCTAAAATTGACTCGGATGTGTCCGAATTATCTTTTTACATCATTATACAATGTAAAAATATAGGCATCTTAAAACTATTCTGTGCATGATATTCATAATAGCACCAGCAAATTTATTTTCGCAGCTCAAGAAAAAATACACAAATCCTGAATACATGTGCACTGAAGAGCAAGTTCAACTTTTCCATTTTAATTTATTGTAAATTTAGCTTCAGTTTTTGTTTTCTAGGTATTAACATTTTGGAATCATTAATAGCTTTCTTCAGCAAGTAGTTTAACATGCATAAGTAGAAATTAAGCTGCCCCTTAAGTCCTGCAATGTTCACTGTACAATTAGTCCTACTATTGATCTCCAGCCTAGTAACCATAGTTGCCATGACAACACATCACAGGTTACCCCTCTCTGCCTGGTCCGCCTCTATGGCTTCAAACAGGGACTTGAAATTCCCGACTCCAAATCCCTGAAAGAACAAAAAATCAAATAAAATCAACTGTGTCCTATCTTAAAACTATCTATAGTACAAGGATGCTCACGCCATTCTGTTTTATAAGATTGATATTTTTGTTAGTGAATATGATGAGAAACTGAAATATAAACAAGAGGGCCATGATGGCCCTATATTGCTCACCTGAGAACCACTGTTCTAAAGGAGCAATCTTGGTAGCCATAGATCATCTGTGCCAAAACATTTAAGAATCTGGCAGTAGTTTTGGAGCAGAAGTGTTTTAAAGTTTTCACTATATAAAGGCAAATTAGCCCTGCCCCTGGCAACCATGTTCTTTTTACAGATCAGAATAATTTTAGCAATCATGGTAGAAGGTTACCCAAGGAACATCTGTACCAAAATATTTTGAAATCAAGTAAGTAGTTTTGAAGGAAATGTTTTTTAAAATTTTCTTTTTTTTTTTCCATTGCCATGGCAACCAGAGTTCTACATGGATCAAGTTTATTTCAGCAACTTATGTCAAGGTTCACCCAATGGTCATCCCTGCCAAGTTTTATCAAATTCTGTCAAACAGTTTCAAAGATGTCGTTTTCACTATGTACATACAAGGCAAATTAGCCCCACCCCTGGCACCATATTTTTTTATGGAACGGAATAATTTTAGCAATCTTGGTAGAAAGTTACCCAAGGAGCATTGTACCAAAACATCTTGAAATACGGCTAGTAGTTTTGAAGGAGATGATTTTTAAAGTTTTCATAATTTTTTTCTTTCTGTTGCCATGGCAACCAGAGTTCTACATGGAACAGTTTATTTTAGCAACTTTTGTAAAGGTTCACCCAAGGATCATCCCTGCGAAGTTTAATCAAATTCTGACCAGTGGTTTTAGAGGAGATGTCGTTAAAAGGTTTCACTATGTACATATAAGGCAAATTAGCCCCACCCCTGGTGACCATATTTCTTTATGGATCAGAATAATTTTAACATTCTTGGTAGATAGTTACACAAGAAACATCTGTACCAAAACTTTTTGAAATCAGGCCAGTAGTTTTGAAGGAGATGATTTTTAAAAGTTTCATTTTTTTTCTTTCCATTGCCATGGCAACCAGAGTTCTACATGGATCAAGTTTATTTTAGTTGTGAAGGTTCATCCAAGGATCATCCCTGTCAAGTTAAATAAAATTCTGTCTGGCAGTTTCAGAGATGTCGTTTTAAGCAAATTGTTGACAACGCAGGACGACGGACGCAGCGTGATTGCTCACCATGAGCACGTTGTGCAGCTCAAGATCACACTGTCTTGTCCTTAAGATCAACTGTGCAAATTTATTTCAAAACACAAAAATAAACAACAAACACTATCAAAATACTGAAGCACTCCTATGAAGGACAAAGAAATTATTGAAGATTTAAACAAAAGGGCCAAGACGGCCCTGAAGTCACTCACCTGAGAAATATACATGTATTGCCTGTATTGTTTAACCCTTTCCCTCATAGAGGATACCATGAAAATACCTATGCGAACAGCATAAAACCAGGTTTTATGCTGTTTGCTGCTCCTCAGTGGTCTGGTAATGAGGATTTTACAATTAAGTTTGGTAAGGTTTGAGTTTGGCTTTCTGCAGATCAGGCTTTATGTGGTACCTATTGAGTGCATCAAAATGAGTCTATATGAGGGAAAGGGTTAAGAAAATGGCAAATATGTGCGATGTTCTGTCATTTCAATTGCCTAAAGTCAAATATCAGCCATAATCAAACAAAAATAAGATATTGTTGCCATTATCATTGTGAATAAGTAAAATGATGATTGCTTAATAATTGCTGATGAAAGTGTAAACAAAGTAAAAGTCTGGCATTTTTTATAATTCAACGCCCATAACTCCCCCCTAATAAGTCAATATCAGCCATAATTGATCATGACGAAGAGCAAATGGTCATAAACACTGTCATAGAGATTGAAGATGATTGTTAAAGAAATGAAGATACTAGAATGTAAAACTTATTGTGGAAAACAACAGAAAGACAGACAGACGACAGACATTCAACAATCCTTACAGCTCATGTGCTCAGGTGAGCTAAAAAAAGGTCAATTTAATCAGATGCCCACCCAGACTTCATCAATTTAAATGATGAATTTTTTGTTGGAAAAAAAACAACAATTTAAATGGTGAGCCTTCAAAAAATCTCCATGACTGCATGGCTACAGTCATTGGCTTATTATCATCTTGGTTCAAGTCCCAGTCTAGTCACCCATGTGAGAAAACCTTCCAGCTGGCTTCGAGAGGTTGGTGGTTCTACCTGAACTTGCGTTCCTCCATCTTCTGTTATCAAGCTAGAGGTCACTCTATGACTGATATATTTCCTTAAAATATTGGTAAACCCATCGACAAGTAAAATGTTTGAGTCCCTGGTACTCTTTTTTTTTCAGCACCACTCACACTATTGTTCTTCCTCTGTATGACCTCCAGGAAGAGCGTGGGTCGGTCCTGCATAATCTTTGTGAAGATCTGAAGAAGGTATCCATTGTCATCATAGTCGATCAGGATGTGCAGCTTCTCCAGCTAGAATACACAAAACATTGAAGCTAGAATACATAAAACTACTAAAATAAACCACTTTACCTAAATAGAATACAATAAATAACACACATTCAGATAGGATACATGAATCTGGAATACACACCACACTGCAACTAGAATGCATAATACAACTGGAATACACACCACACAACAGCTAAAATGCATAATACAACTGGAATACACACCACACTGCAGCTAAAATGCATAAAACAACTGGAACACACACCACACAACAGCTAAAATGCATAATACAACTGGAATACACACCACACTGCAGTTAAAATGCATAAAACAACTGGAATACACACCACACAGCAGCTAAATGCATACTACATCAGACTTTGAATATGCCAGCTTAAATACACAATTGGTGTCTTAGGCAAACAGATAAACCCAGATCAAACAGGCAGCTCCTTCCAGAAGCTGTCTGCCTAGGATCTCCTCAGTTCCTTCATACAATAGTGCAGCTCTGATTCTACACAGTCTGCACCACAAAATAAAACTCCATTATTTTAAACCATTTCCCTTATAGAGGACACCATGAAAAGACCTATGCGAACAACATAAAACCAGATCAGCCTGCGAGTAAAACAGCATTTAAAGTTAAGTAAATTACATAAATCTATACATGAATATTCATGAGGCAAAGATTAAAGCAACATCAATGATTTTAAAAATTAATTGCTTATGCCAGTTGCAATGCACAGAATTCCAGAATGCATTGAACTTTAGAACAATGAAAAATAGGTTATTTACACAATAAATGAGGTCAAGTGAAACAATGAAATTGTTTAATTGTTGGTTTAACATCTCACTGACAGTAATTCAGTCATTTTGGGATTATATCTAGTCAAGACAAATAAAGTGCATGATACCACTCCCAGTCACATTATCCCGACAAAAAACCTACCAGTCCTGGAACTACCTTTATATGTTGAGTGCACATAGGGCAACTGACAAACAACTGAAAAACTGACGGCAAAGACAGGAAAAAATGGAAAAAAGTTTGAAATCTGGCATTTTTATATTTAAAAGGCCTAACTCCTGACCTTATTGGTCTGATATCAGTCTTAATTGAACTTGATTAGAAATTATGGCTGTAAAATTGTGGAAGCTCAAAGATAACTGCTTAAGAAATGAAAATACTAGAGTGTAAACAAACTAATCATGGATGACTTAACCCTTTCCCTCATAGAGGAAACCATGAAAAGACCTATGCAAACAACATAAAACCAGATCAGCCTGCGAGTAACTCGCAGGCTGATCAGGTTTTATGCTGTTTGCTGCTCCTCAGTGGTCTGGAAATGAGGATTTTGTAATTAAATTTGGTAAGGTTTAACTGTGGTTTTCTGCAGATCAGGCTTTATGTGATACCTATTGAGTGCGTCAAAATGAGTCTATATGAGGGAAAGGGTTTTAAATACGGACAATTGACAACACACATCTACTGATCCTTATAGCTGAGCTAAAAATGTGAGTGATGCTGCTATACAGAGACAAAATGATATAACAATACTTAAGGTGGAAATGATTTAAATCATACTATACTGCCTAACATAATATAGACACTTTCCAAAGAAGTTGCTCTTGAGAAAAAAGTCCCCTAGATTTTTCAGTTGTTCATTGTTTGTTTTTCAATTCTCCTGATGGAAAGTGAAACAGGACATTGTAACTGCCAAGGATGTGAATTTTAAATCCTCCTGTCTGTTAAATGTACATGTAACAACAATTCTCATAAGAAACAAAAGAAACAAAACAATGAAAGTATTCAATAAAGCAATGTCCCTAAAAATAACCAAACAATAGTATGACCATCACAAAGTCAAAACATCAATATTTTAATTACATATTGTTTACTGTTTAACAATAGACCTAATTTTAAGTATGAACTGTTTTTATTGTGGAACAATGGGAATGGGTAAGAAAAATTCATTTTTACATTGTGCATGCAAGAGCTATTATGCTTTAATTTGAAGCACAAATAAAACTAGAACTATCACTGCATGTGATACATATCCTCACAAATATCGCTCTGACAAATAAACTGTCTATAATTCTTACAAAACCCTTGACACAGCTATCTGCATTTCTATGTTGATAAGTCTTACCATGATAAATCATTTTTTCCAGGTGTGATGGAATTATCAACAAGTTACCAAACATACTGCAAAATCATTAATTTTCGTTGACATTAAATTTTGTTGATTATGTACCTAAGGGAATTTCGTGTGTACATTTATTCATGGATCTATGTTCTATAAAACGTGAGGTCTATATAAGAGACAAGTTTCGTGGGGATTAATATTTGTGAATAAAAT